>VCII01000140.1:1200000-1553668 GCA_006030095.1 Triplophysa siluroides | reverse complement strand
GGGTCTGTGAGAAGATACTCACATGACCTGTACCCTGTAAGCCCGTCTGTGTCAGCGGACAAGGTTTCTTCATCCTGTGAAGATGTGCATTTTGTGTGTAGTATTCACTTTTTAAGAATGCCCTGAAATTTTCAGCATGGGTTAGGCCACTTACAACTGCCTGGGTTCTGTGTGACAAGAGGTTCCACAAGGCCAAGCTTACCATCAGAATCTGCTGAGACAAAGAAAAGGCCAAAGTGAAATTATGGTAACTATAAGAGCCTGTACAAACCAAGATAGTCAGGCCTCTTACATATTATAAGCACTTGTATCCTGGGAAGAAACAGGTTCTGATGAACTCCCTCCTGGAATTCCCTCAGCCACTGGTCGTCCAGTGTTTGAGGCTCAAGGCCATCTCCTCTGCATCCGTCAGAGGTGGTGGTGCAGGTCCTCCTCCCGTTTTACGTGCCTCTGCCCTCTTTCTATGGCTGAGTAGACATTAATAGTCAAATTATTGTCATTACTCTAATTAAGATATGCAGAGAGAATTTTCTCTGGTAGGCCATTACAACTGTTGATTACTTTCATTGGTTGTGGTTTCAAGGACTATCAAATCCAGTGCATAGCTGTTTTACAGACAGTATTTAGAATACCATAGTGCTCGGTTCTCTCCTCATAACTTTAAGGCTTGTTTAAGTATATCAATCAAAGTCAGGCATCCTATACTAGTAGAGCATTTTATTTCTTTAAACTCACCTGACTGAATGATGTTTTTATATTTCTTTCAGCTGCTGCCAAGTTCTTTTAATTGCAGAAATTGCACATAGAAAAAAACGTAGATGTTTGTGTGTGTATACAAATATATATATATATATATATATATATATAAATATACTTTTAAATTCATTGTTGAAATTTTGACAGTTTCAACAAAATGAATTTAAAAGTGATTGACATTTAAACTTACGCATTAACACGTGAAGCAATTTTTTCTCCCACGCCACGCTCTTTCCTTGCTGCTGCGGCTGTGTTGCTCTTTTTTCTAAATATGTGCTCATATTCACCGTACGCTTGTAACAGTACCTCCAATTCCATTGGCGAGAAATAAACAGAGCGCTGTTTGTCACGTGCCGTTGCCATGGTGAATCGTGCTATCTTCGCTCAATTGATGATGGCTTTTCATAGCCATGGTGCACGCGCGTAACCTAGAGTGAATCTACTCAGGGTTGATTGAACTAACTCAAATCAGCTGTTCTGAAACTGAAAACTCAGAGTAGCGATTCTCTGAGTAAATCAACTCAGAGTTCAGATTTTAACTCGGTATTGGTTGAACTTCCTTATTGAAACGGGCCCCAGGAAATTAAAATAAATAAACAAATAAATAGACGGAATAAATAAAATCTTAAAAGAATGATCTTTATTGAAAATGTACCTTGTGGCTTAAAAAATATGTTTTGTGCAATTATATAAGAATTTACAATTAAAGCATTTTTACTAGCGGCCCAGACCTGTATATAGGTTTGAAAATCCTAAACCGCTAACGAATCTGCAAAACGAGCGCTTTCTTCAGGAAAAACTATATTTCCCATCAGGCGCGCATTTCTCGCGAGATTCGACGGGAAGGCCTGACCGTGTCCTTGTTCTATCCGCCGCGCACCGTGACTGCTTGACTGTGCTGACAGAGAAGCTGAGGCTTGTGTATCGCTGTGCTCCGAAGGTCTGATCGCTTCTCTGTTATAAAAATGATGGCAGCAAGATTTCTCCTCCGTCGTGCGGCCCCCGCGCTCAGACACGCGCGTTGTTATGCCGACGTGCCCGCCGGTCAGATGTCCTTCACTTTCGCATCTCCGACACAGGTACTGACGATCCGGGCTTTGGCCTAAACAGTATGCTAACATGCTAGTGCGTTGCTCTTTAAACATTTTAACTACAGTACGCCATACATGTTACGTCATGCGTTCAGGTGCAATGGATATGCTATAAAATTAGACAACATTTTAATAGATAATTTAATTAACGGATTCGGTTTGTGGGCTAGCATGTTGCTAGTGTATGTCACACACTTGCAATGTCGAAATTATGACATGGACAATGCCTATTTAGTTTTTATTGGGAATGTGTTAAAATTAGCACAGGGTCTCCGAAAAATATGAAATTGTGTGTTTTGTGGCTTGCAAATGAACGCCAAATTTGAATGACTGAGCTTAGCAGACTGTTAGCATAACTGCCTAGCACTCTTTCACCTTGACTTGTATTTTGATAGATCAGGATCATGTGTTGTCAGCTTCCACGTTTCAGGACAGTAGTTTTTCGCATATTTTCTCATCTTTAAATTATTAGTTTTATTTTTACGTCACAGTTTGTGTACAGTAGAAACATCTTGGTTTAGTGCTGGGACAAGTAGCAGTTGCACACTAAATGTGCATTAAGGTTTTTTTAGGATGTATAAAACAGAAATATTGTTAATTATAATCGTATTTACTTTCATAGTCATAGAGATTAGTAAAACCATACAAACTTCATGTAGCTTTCAATAAAATTCAACACTTTGCTCTATTTTTTATGTGCATTGTAGCAACTATTTAGACAACTAAATAACACCTAATGAGTGCTTGTGTATAGTAAGACTTGAAATCTAGTGCGAAAATATCACCTTATTGGAAACATTTGTGTCTGAACTTTTTGTAAGCCTGTATTTAAGTGCTTTTAGGAATCTTTACCAACTAATAATTACAGTCAAATAGTCTGCAAACCTCATTTTACGTAGAAAGCAACTCTTTGTATGAAGACCCTTGATCAAGGGCACAATTGCGAAAGGCACTTTGTATATTATATTCATTTTTAACCACTAAGTTTGGACTACAACATACCAAACAGTGTTTATCTGCAGATCGTGGTGTGATGCTTGTTCTACTTGCAGGTGTTCTTCAAGGAGGTCAGCGTTAAACAGATTGATGTCCCGACATTGACCGGTGCCTTTGGTATTCTCCCAGCCCATGTCCCCACACTGCAGGTGCTCCGGCCTGGCGTGGTCACTGTCTTCAATGATGACGGCTCTTCTGCAAAGTATTTCGGTGAGCTATAGCTGCAGTAACCATATTAGTATCATAGCTTGCAAAATAAAAGAACGATTAAAGGCTGCTATTGTGGCCGGCACTGTGAAATTCAAGTATGCGTACTTTCATTAGCTATTGCGTCCAGAAGGGGTCAGTCTTGCATCATTTTATTGTGCACTTGTGAAAAGCTAAAAATAATAGATACTCTCCCATTAATTTACATGAATGCGTTTCTTTTGAATCAAACCCATGACCTTGGTGTTGCTAGTGCCATACAAATCAAGTTGAGCCACAGGAACGTCATTCAGATTTGGTGTGTCTTGTGTTTTGTAGTGAGCAGTGGATCAGTCACGGTCAATGCCGACTCTTCAGTACAGCTGCTGGCTGAGGAGGCCGTTCCTTTGGACACCCTGGACCTTGCAGTAAGTATCTGTTAAGCCTCAAGGAAAAAATTCACAAAAATCTATGTTTTTAAGGAGCCTTTGATAGTATTAACTGAATTCCCCTTATCCCACCAAACATCATTACGATGAAGAAAATATTCTGTTTGTAACCTCTTAATCATATCGAGCTGACTCTTCAGAGCGCTTCATGGACAATGACGCCATTCCAAAAGGGATGTTCTCAGTCATGCCCTTTTTCCGACACGGAATAAAGAGCACATTCAGGTTCGTTCCACATAAATAGACGGCCTCTTTTTATTCTTCCTAGAGATAGCTACGCTCCGCGCCCTCGCTGGTTAATAAGGAAGGAAAGGTCAGTCACCGTTGAAGTGGTGCAGATGTGTCAAATCCCCACTGAGAGACCTTTCACTCCCAGCTATGTTTGGCCTTTACACTGTGTAATCGCCAGTGTGACAAATGTCCTTCACAGAAAAAAGGCCAAGTTTATCTGCTCACACCATCGAAAAAACTGCCATTCTAGTCCAGAATACGGTTCAAGTAGCAGACGCATCGATTTTTGCTGTACAGATGAGTTTTCTTACAAGGTGCTTCAGAATATCGAGTTTTTCAGGTCTGCTTGACACGCGTTCCGATTGATGGCGCGGGTTATAATTCAGTTTTTATAGGTTAGAGCTGGGTAGCGTCAACTATCTCATGATGGGATGCATCTCACTACAGTTGTTCAGACTTTGCATCTTGGTACTTTTGTTAGTGTTATTGCCTCTTTACAGTGAAAGCCATTGTTAGCTTAAAGGGATAGTTCACCCAAAAATTCAAAATCTGTTGCGAGATTAAGAAATGGATGAGAGAATTCTTTTTTTGGCTGAACTCTTATAATATAAATATAAATTGCGATTGAAGCAGCTGTGAATGTGAGAGGGGCTCTGAGAGATCTAACTCTGTCATTCTTACTTTTGTAATATTGATGCATGAATCTTAAATATCAATGTAGTGTCGTAAGACAGTGATTGTATTGCTATATACTGTACACTACATATACAAAACTTGTAATTTTCCATTTTAATATAAAAATAAATAATTTTAGAATGTTTAGTAAACTCATCAAAACCATGATGTAACACAGATAGAACTATGGGAGTTTATGTTGTCATCGTTTCCCTATAATTTGCAGAAATGTTCTCCCGATAATTTTTCTAGTTTCTGAGAATCTTTTTATATATATATATATATATATGTATATATATTTTTTATTTCCCTGCTATACTGGACTCGTATTGGCAGACTTTTCTTCATTATTCTGTTCAAGTCATGCATTTCTAGTGCGTTCCTCGCATGTTGTGATGGAAAACGACAGGTCTCTGTCATTGGTAGGCTGTGAAAAAGGAGCATGATGTAGGGCGTTGAACTTTTTTCAACCTTAAAAGACGCTCTGAGCTGCAGAAAAAGACGCTGGTGCTGGCATTTAAAAAAGCGCTAAGGACTTTTTTTGAAAACACGGTTAACTCCATAGGATTATAATGTAAAACAGACGCTAGCAGCTTCAAAAAGAAGTCAACTCTGAACATGGCTATATTTTACAACGGTATGCCATCACTGTCACTGCTGAAATACTGATTTATTAAAGCAACATCATCGGACAAAATCACAATACAATACAGTACATCTACATTAAAGAGCGGCTATATGCTGTTTTCCCTTTCTCGACAATGTGCTGCTGTATTACGAACGCTTCTTTGATTTTAAATGCAAGTGACAGTTAAATACGAGAGGCTGAGGGCTCGCGCACACACATGGAGCTCATCGGAAGAGAGAGTGCATGCAAACACGGAAGATGAGGATGCGCACGCTCCACTCACAAGTCAGGAAGGAACGTGCAAGCGCTGTTTATCTAATAGTTATTCGATTACAGATACTGTCATAAGCACGGATGGATAAAAAAAAAACGTGATGCCAAATATACTTGGGCGGCCCTAAATATACCTGGGCGGACCGCCCAAGTAAAAGCATTGTATGGGAAACGCTGACTTTCGTTTTATTATTTATTATGTTTTGGTCTACCGGAATACTCTTACAGAAATATTTAAGCATATACATGCATATTAACAGATTCATAGGATAAGAAACATTTTAGTCAAGTCACCCTAAACTTTTTAGATAAGTGTATGTGAATATCACAGTAAGCCTCATATCAAAATCGCTCTACAACTATTTTGCACAGGCGGCGAAAGCTAACCTGGAGAAAGCCCAGTCAGAACTATCCGGAGCTTCAGATGAGGCAGCCAGGGTGGAGGTTCTTATCAGCATAGAGGCCAATGAGGCAATCGTCAAGGCATTGGAGTAAACTACTACAACTACATGTGTAGGTTTGTATCTAAAGCACAACGCTTTCTAGCAAGATCTGAAACCACGCCACCTACATGAGACTACAAGTTGTTTTTAATGTGCATGTCTGTGTTCTTCACTGTATGGTTGTCAAATATGAATTCATGAATAGTCTGTTTTGTTTCATTTGTTTCCAGGTAGGAAATTCTGTTGATGTTTCCAGCTTTGTCAGTTCCCCACCCCAGTGAAGTCATAAACTGCAAGACATACCTGCTTGCTTTGTACAGTGGATGAAATTAACAATAAATTTATTTGGAAGTACCACATGTTGCCACTTAGTTTTTTTTTACTTATACACAGTTTGATTTTCCATAATGTGATGCGATTGTATTTTGAAATTGGTTGAAGCGCTGTGCATGGCAGAAAGGGGGCAGTATGGTACTGCTGGAGCCTAAATGATAGCCAAGCCTTTTGCAATGGGTATTGCTGTGAGCACATTACTTCACCTTTATTACTGCTTAACCTTTCTGTCTGTGCATGGTTCATAGTAGCTCGAGCAATTTTGTGTAGGCAGGGTTTCCCGCTCAAGTTTCCTTTATCAGTCGCTTGCAGATTTTAAAAATATCTTTCCACGAACTCAACTACAGTGTTACAAATACAGCTTCTCTACACTGTCAGAATAAACTACCCACTGACAGTCGATGTTCCGGAGAGGTATAAAGTCTAGAAATTGCTTAAGTATGGGGTGATTTTGCTCCAGTTGGCACATGCTTGCTTGCTTAAAGTTTTACAACACTAAACCACATGTGTCTTTATGAACGTCTGTCGTGGCAGCATGCTGCAGCTTGCTGAATTTCCACATGTACAGAATTGGCCGGGAATGCTTTCAGTAAGGAGTCCTTGTCGTTTGTAAATTAGCTTTTGGATGATAGATTTTCCAGTTGATCTAATTGTTTTACACGCTGCAGTTTGCACAAACAGGAACATTACATCTACATAATGGATTGTTTATTTGTGAGAATTGATCTTGAATAGATGGAAAAAATGGACCGAAAAGCGTGAAAAAACGATTTCAGATGTTACTGGCTAGCTTTTTAGTTTTTCCACAAGGTGTTTTTGACAGAAGCGAGTTTGGTACGGTATGACATAAGAATTTGGGATTACATGTGGCTGGTTGTAGAACCACACGGTTCAGCTCACGTTTCACGATGCATATATTTTATGTTTTAAATGCAATAATCTGCTTTTTCAAGACATTTCATAATACTATTAAAATTGTAAAACACTATATGCTTTAAAGAACTTTTAATCCATGTATATGGGTAAATTATATTATCTAATGCTTGCAGTTACAAATTCTTTATTATAAAAGTCTTGCTCAGGTGTTGCAATCCATCGACGCTTTAAGCCTAGATATGTTTCTGACCTTGTTTCGCTTGCTGTGTGCAAAAAGAGGCTACAGACTCTCAAGTGGTTGCAAGATACTGCACACAGGCTGGAGGTGGGCGCGAAGGCCTGGCGCTCCCACCCACGCGGACATGCGGGTCGGCGCAGATCTGCGGCTGGTTCTGCATTTAGCGAAACTGATTATGGCTGGAGCTTCAACAGAAGGAGCTGGTCGTAGGTCAGTCTTGTCGTTCTGACGTAGACCCTACACCACATCCTCCTGCATCCCTCTCAGCAGCAAATGCGAGGTGTCTAGAAATAGAATTTCTTTTTAAAGGAACGTGCAAATCCACAGCACACCTCAAACATGCTGGCTGAACTTTATCAGCTTTGCTTTAGTAACCCTGATCATCTCGGGTATCAACAATGGGTCTTTGTATGAGCGTGCAATCGGGTATGAGTCGCAAAAGCTATGTGAAAAACTCAGAATTCATGTTAGCTGCAAGCCTGCCATGCACGATAATGTTCACAATTTGTTGCTGACATGTATTTGGTATAATGATGCCAAGGTACAATGTTATGTAACTTTTTCCTGGAATCGATCTATAATTTGACAGAAGAGTGTCTGGAAATAAAGTTAATACTGGTATTATTTTGAAGTTGCAGCATGCCACTGTTTATGCAGACCTCCAAAAGATAAAGTAATCACTCATAGCATTTACTCTAATATACATGCTTGAGAGACATGTTCATGCAATTTTTGCTTTAAAATGATGGGTTAACCCTTTCTCCGTCTCTCTCAGGCAAACAGTGATATTTGTGGCGGTCTTGCGTTTCATAGAGCAAAGTGTCACATTCCAAAAGGGTGAGGTTGTTAAATCAGTGGTTGGCCTGTGGGTATGGTGGTCTCTGATAGATCAAAACCCTGCATGGCAACAAAACAACACTCTTCCAGTAAAGGCATGTTGTGTGGATGTAATAACTAAAAAAAATGTTCATCAAAAATATTCCCTGTTGCTCTCGTGAGGGCGCATCAGGAAATGCCAATTCGCCAAGTCTTTCCCCTACACTTTCCGAAGCCAAAAGCTTCCTGCAAGATCTCCGTTTGATTTCATGTTTCTAACGTTAAACTTACAGATCAAAAAGTTTCCAACCCCACCTCCATCACCTGTTCCCACGTAAGGTATCGATAGACACCTATCTAGTTATAGGAAAGCTGTGATTTTTCCCTCTAAAGTGCAAAAACGTTGCCTCTTAGAAGCTGCAGAAGGAACCGTGAAGCGCTGCATGGAAAACCAATTTGGGAAAACCCCAGCTGACTGGTAAACTCGCATGTCTGTGCATGGGTATGTCCTATCATAGCACGCCTTGTTTGGAAAGAACATTGCCTGTCTGCACATTCTATATCTGAAATCGTTCATTAGTTTTCCTGTAGCTCAGTGGTAAAAGCATTGCTTAAACATCGCAAGGTTCTGGGTTCGATCCCAGGGGGATTGTACATACCTATGTGTAAAATGTATAGGATAATGCAATGTAAGTCGCTTTGGATAAAAGTGTCTACCAAATGCATAAATGTAAATGTAGTTTTGCAGAATGATACAAATAATGATAATTCTCCATTTGAATACTGAATCGCGTTAGTTGCTTTGGATAAAAGTGGCTGCAAAATATCCAGAGACATCAACTAAGATTAAGAACCCTTTGCGTCACCTCCTGTCCTTACCCAACATAGAGTGCCGTCATGGTTTCCTAATCACATGTCTTTGCACTGAAGCACTAGGAAAATATGGCATCAAGCGAGTTTCCACCCGAGCCGACATAGTTCTATTTAAATGCTTTACGCTCTTTTGGACAAGGCCTGGACTCTGACTCAAGGCCCTGTAGCCGCATGCAAATGTATGACGCCTTCCAGTGCTGGCACGGAGCGGATCGAGTGTAAGCATGAGCCATTGATCTTATTCTGTCAGCTGGCCCAGTATTAGCAGCTGTGAGTGGGGCGGGATTGGACGGGCCATTAGGCGAGGTCAGGAATGCAGGGACCGTAGTGGCTCAACAGACAAACAAGATGCAGATTGGTCGCCGTCGCTTACATTTATGGTGGACGCGGTGACGACAAACGATGACAAGCCCGGCCTTATATGCAGAAAGTAAAGGTAAGCCACCATCCAGTCCTATTACCAATTTATGCTATGAAGTTCCATGCGAGGTAACACTCCCAGGAATCATAACTCTTTCAAAGCTGTAACATGTTAAAGCTAGCCTTTCGATTTTAAGGCAACAGATGTCTATCAAATTCAAAGTAGGCAAGTGACGGTATCAGTTTTTCACATAACGTTAATTGCGATGCAAAGTGCCTCCGTGTTGTGGTCCGATACATTCGCAAGTTGTTGATGGCAACACAGATGCAACTAGCACCATTTAGCTTTTAATTTATTGGTTGGATTAAAAAACAACATTTGATATTGCAGGTACCAAAGAATATTTAATGTTACTCAGAACTAGCCAAACTTAGACATGTAGCCATGCTACCTTACGCCGCATGCATTTTCTAACAGCACTTACAGACTGCTGATAAGGTGTTGCATACGGAGAAAATGCAGGGTTCAAGCCAGGACAAACCCCCAAATAGATCAGCTCCTGGAATTCTTATGGCCTCAGATTAGGAGAAGTCACTACTTGTAATATGTAGATGGTTGCTGATGTGGATAGCATAAGGACATTTAAGTAAGGAACATCTCACACACCGTGTGCAATGTCAGCGTAAAGATGTTGTTAGAACATCTAAAGTACATAAACATGTGACGGCGTGCATTTGTAACCCATCCAAGAGGTAATGCACCTTAGATGCGAAATGCGAAATGTTACATTAACATAGCACTGCGTGTAAACACACCCACATGTACCTAGTGCCAGATAGGTTAACAAGGATATAAAAATAGAGCTCTTTCTCTAATTAACTAGGCATTAGTCCTGCTGCACGTGTCAAATTATCGGATCTGCTATGATACACCAGTGTGACTAAATGGTGACTGCAAGCCAACCTACACATGGCTCAAAGCATCAAGAAATTATTAATTGAAAGTTCTCCTTGATTCCTCCAAGTTAAAGTTGAATGTTTTGATTTGATATTTTGTCACAGTATGATCAACCCTATGGGTAGAACAAGGTTTTGCAGTTAACTTTGAGGAGAATTTAGCACAGTTTTTTTACCCTGGGATATGAATAGTTGTCAGAGCGAGATTAGCTTTGCCAAGGGTACACAGTGTGAATATGTGATCTGGGTAATGTGTGAGCAGAGTTAAGAAACGGAACAAGAGAATCCTGTGTTATATTAACCCGGTGGGACCCAAATTACTCACTTTTACGTTTGAATGGCTGACAAATAACTAACTTTAGGTGGATTTGGTTAGTCTTGGTCCAACTGGATTTGATTCCAAAATTCTTGCAATATCTTTGCTGCTGTTTGGCTATCAAGCGTTGAGGAACTGAAAGGCACAAATTGATGAAATTATATAAGAACATAGAGCAAAACATTTTTATTAAAAAACACATTAATTTTAGCACAGGGTTATAAAATGGTGGCAACAGTATTGTGATAAAACCAACCAATGTTAAACAGAGGGCCAGTCGCTAAGGTAAGACTGCATCTTAACAACTAGTCTCACTGACTAGACATAATTTAGGACCCATCAGTCTTACTTTTCAGATTTCAATTTGACCAATCTACCTTTTTATGTAAGTTTTGACCAGTCTTGAAAAAATATGAGATAACTAACTTGTAAGGTTTGTAAGACTACCTGTAAGGCCCAGAGAGTTACATTTGTGAAAAAGTTCATTTTAAAATGAAACTGTGTTCATTATTTGCTCACCCTTATGTCATTTTAAACCCATTTTAAACCTGTATGACACTATTTCTTCTGCAGAACATGAAGATATTTTGAAGGATGTTGGTAACCATACAACATTGCCCCCCATATGGACACAATTTCTCAAAATATCAATGGCTCGAAATATCTTCTTTTGTATTACACAGATGAAAGTCATACACAGATTCTTTACGACATGAGGGTGAATGAATAAATAAATAAATACATTGTGTAAATTATCCCTTTAACCTGCATCTAGGAAACCAACAAGATTTCAAGAATGTTTGATTTCCAATGCCGTTGAGTGGGAAGTAAAAAAAGTAAACATGTTCATTGGCCCACATGTAAATGGTTTTCCGGACGGACACAATTAAACCCTCTGTGGTGAACTCGAATACAATGAGGAAATAAGCAGCAAGCTTCTGCCACATTTGCGAGATAAGAGCAGCCAGCGGACGAGGGGGGGACGCCTCTCACGGACCAACAGGAATTAATGGCTTTCTCGTGAAGTGTTCCCGTCTATTTTTAAAGTCAGATTGGACGCAGGTTGACCAGGCTTGCGACGTCACAGATGGGATCAGAAGAACAGAATAGCTTTCCATATCAATGATTAGAGTATGGGAGCCGGCCAAACAACAGATACAGGTGAAATGTCATTGTGCCACCAGTCCCTGTGCATTAATTCTCTCCGGTGGCCGTGTTCTGATTAAATTAGCTTAATGTGGGACGTTACTAATCTGAGCCAACCCAGGATTAAGCTTGCAGGACATCGAAAGTACATGGGTGTGGGTGTTTGACTGTGGGTTGCTGAGTGGGTGGTGGATAATGAGGGTTTGTGGCAAGCAAATAAAGCTTCCAGAGAAGAGAGCGGTAATGATACTCGTGAAATTTTGTTTTGTGTTAGTTCACAATACGATAAAATATTCAACAGAATACAGATTTGTAACAAGAACAGTGTCATTTGCTTCTACAATTCTCCAAAGTAAAAGACACGTTGTTTTTGAATGCAGGGCTATCAAAATTAAAGTGATAGTTCACCCAAAAAGAAAAACTTCAAGGCAACAGCGGTACCCATTGACTTTTGTTGTATGGACACAAAACCAAAAGTCAATGAGAACCGCCGAGATTACTTGACTTTTTGTATAAATATTATAATAGATGAATAAAAATGATGTGTTCATGTTGCATAGCAGACAAACAAAAAACAAAACAAAACAGTTTAATGAGTTTTAGGAGATTGGCTTGAAAATATTATTACATAATAGGATCAACAAATCTAAATAAAAGTCAACGAATGCTTTATTTTTTTCTATGCATTTAAAAAAAAAAACATTTTCACCGCTGTGCTGAAATTAGCCTTTTTTTGCAAACAGTTTCGTGCTATAAAGTGTGTTTTGTCTACCATATGCCTCATATTTTGATGATACACATCTTAATTAATTCTCCATTTAATCGGATTGCTTTCTAGGAAAAACAGCCATTAAGATTTGGATATCTGCATGAAGAATAGAGCATGTTGGTTGTGCCTATAAGATCTAATACGTATGGGTTGAGTTCTGTTGAAAGGCCAGCTCTCAGTTTCTATGCAAAGGTGTTTTAAACGGTTTCATTTATAATAGTGTGAACAGGCTCTGCAGGTGGCTACTTTTGTAGACTAAAGCAATATTCCTACAAAGCTACTATAATTGAATATAGTTGTATTATCTAAAATACTTGCAGCTGTGGGCTCAGATTAACTATTAAGTGACAATATCACTATTTATGAACAATACAGTGTAAATCATAAAGTACATTTTACAACAAAATGCATTACATGGAATGACAATGCTGACTTTCAAACGCCTTTTCTGTCGATGGTAGGGTGTGTAAAAGCTTGGTATCTCTCACTTTATATACAAAATTATTTTGACCTGTAAACACGGCCACACGTGTGTCTTCTCTTTTTGCCACCGAATCGGCTAATACACTCAGCAAAACCACAAGTTTTACATAAAATCCTAGAGCTTGATTTGTTTAAATCCCACTCGGATGCCTTCCCTACTGAGGAAATTCATCCGGGGGAGTGATTGGGTTGTTTAGACTTCATACCTTTATTGATTCAAAGGCCTTTAACGTGAAAGGTGCAACTTTGTTAATGTGGAAATGGTTCTTGTGAAATTTTTGTATTCCCACGCTGCCCGACTTCCTCTTTACAAACCCGTGCATCACTGCCCTGTGCATTGACACAGGCGTGTCCTAATGCATCCCCTCCTGTTTCAACAGAGGAATCGGGGTAAACAACATTCACGTTAACAATTGTAATGGGCTGACAGATACGGACTGTTGGAAATTTCTCAAACTCAAAAGTGGGAACGGGAGTGACTTAGATGTCCTGGAATGCTGTTCACCCACACATGCATAAACGCCCACATATGTCCCACACGTGTCACATATTTGAAGACACACTGCATGCTCATAATTATTGACACTTAAAACATTCGCCATTCACCCATTCTGTTGAAAGAAGTTGAGTTATGATAATTGATGATTCATTCAAAGGTGTTTAATTGGTAAAGGCCTCTTCAACTGAAGTCTCTTGGGTGGGAATCAACCACACTTGCTGGAGAACAGTACAAAGACGTAATTGTTTGTTTACAAACTGTAAATCAGGTTCAGAAAGGTGTGAAACAGAA
Organism: Triplophysa siluroides; assembly: GCA_006030095.1. Taxonomy (NCBI): domain Eukaryota; kingdom Metazoa; phylum Chordata; class Actinopteri; order Cypriniformes; family Nemacheilidae; genus Triplophysa; species Triplophysa siluroides. The sequence continues at coordinate 1,539,983 of VCII01000140.1, read as the reverse complement.
TGTGTATGGGAATGTGGCCAAACAAAGACATACTTCAAGTGTTGCAGTACATTTCTATTTATGATCAGACTGTATAAAGTATGGACGGATTGCTTTTTGTTTCGCCCCAAAATGAAAAATTCTTTCATCGTTTGTTAACCATCATGTCATTCCAAGCTGTTTGACATTCTTTTGCAGGACACAAAAGTGGATATTTTGTATAACTTCCCATTCAATTCCTCCCATTGTATTGAAAAAGGAATCATAACAAAGTCATATACAGGATTTGAAGGACATGAGGAAGTTACATTTTTGGGTGACCTGTACCTTTAAAATATGTGTCAGAAATGTACTTTTAAGAGTGAACATACCCTGGGGAATAATAACTTTAGTAGACAACTGACCTAATATATTTGCAATCATTTTTGTTACTAGAATATTTCTTTTTCTTTTTTTTGGCTCATTAGTTTTGCTCTGTTCACATGTTTTGCTTTTTATTCAAACAATTTCATATAACGTGACTTAAAACGATTTGACTGTCACCCTGCTACTTTTCATATTTAATATTTTACCGATATCGTGGCGCCACAAACTTCCTGAGAATAAAATTCCACCTAAGTTGTTGTTTATCGTAGACTTATCTCGTATCCTAGCAATGTGTTTTCCTGGACTGGTTGCCCGGTTACCTACTAACGTCGTCAGCGTAAGGCCACGCCCCTCCAATAGACACTTAGCAGTTCTTAAGGTTGTTTTGACTCTAAGAACTACTAGGTAAATAATTTGTCCGTTTATTGTATACTCTTACTTGTTATTTCTAAAAATTACTCTTATACAATAATTCGATGCTGTAATTCGTTAGTGCAAAGTTAAAAATGAAACAACAATCAAACGTTAAAAGCGAGGGCGTCGGTGTCCACCTTAAATCGCATGCTGACATCGCAAGAAGCAAAGTGTCCGCCCATTCTATGAGCAGCTTTGTAAAGAGGTGTTATACATAAACTCCGACGTATGAACGCTGTCACACGGTTTAGTTGTGGATAGCAGGAGAGGCGAAGTAGACGTGGGATTTAAACCGGCATAGGACCGCCGATCCACTGAACAGAGCATACGGGCTACATCAATAAACCGCAACCCCAAATAGTGACTTTGTGGAAATTGTGGACATTCTTTGTGGATGAAATAAACTGTATTGAAAATTCTCTCTATACATGCCAAAGCTAGGAAATCTTGTGGAGGATTCGGGAACGTTGTCGCGAAACTTTGGGGTCTTCGCCACAATTATTGGTACGTATTGATGTCAGTGTTATATTTGGACAATGCTCTAAACTACTAATGTATCTGTTATGTATTTGATTTATTGTCACATTCACATCTGATTTGTTGTTTTACAAGCGCTTTGCAATGGCATTTCATGACTTTAAGTTGATCATTTATTTTCAATTGAAAGTGATTTTTGTGTGTGCATAACTGTATTGCACCGATTTATCTCTTCATTTTTTTAGTTAATCGGTTTTTGCCTGGTCTGGACTTCTCGGATCATTTGTAACTGTTTGAACTATGTAATCAGGGTAGAAAAACACATCAAGCTCAACAGCATGCTTTTTCTTGCTATTTATTTCTTGCTGGACATGCTAGTACTTAAAGTTCATCGTTATGGGTGTGCTGTGTTTCATACTTATGATTTGGAAATCGGCGTGGCAAATACCGACTTTTCGCCGCTGGTGGGCGCTCGAGTATTTGTATTGGTCGCCAAGTCATTTTTACACCGCATGAGTTTCGCAGAGCAAATCTGGAAAGCGATTTAGTTTTACGTGTAATCCGCATTTCTTAGTGTTTCATCCTGTCACCATGTGGGGAAACTGTGGTATTTTGGAGCTCGTCTACAATGCAGACGTTTGCAGGCAGCTTAAAGGGCATTTGGCACGAGATCGTGATAGTGAGTGACGTAGGGGTCAATTTGTGTATCGCCCCGAGCGATGCTTATTAAACAGAATGGCTGGGACGCAACGTTTCCTTAAGAGCACATTATCTTTTACGGGGGGCTATTTGAATAGAGATAATGATAACCGTAATAGATGCTTTCAAATGTAAGATACACCCGCATGCGGATCAGAGGCTCCTCGTAAACGCTTACATAATGTGTATTGATATTTGCATACGTCAATATGTAAATCTGCTGTATATATTACGTGGTTATCCGTGCACAAAAACGTCGGTGTGCAGTAGTAGACTTGACGTATTTTGGAAACGGGCCAACCGAGTGTTGTCATTGAGGTTATATTTGGGCGAATTATGTTACTTTGAGAGTTTACCTCATGAATGGTGCGGAATTGGTAAGAGTGGGCTGGAACTCCAGCGTTTCTAAGCCGCTTTAAACCTCGCCCACTCAGACTGGATTCGTCCTTAATGAGGAAAGGGATGTGGGGGAGAGAAAGAGGGTGGAGAGACTCTGCTCCACGTGGGTGACCGGGCCGTCCTCCTATTGGCTACTAGCACAGACGTCATTCCCTGCGCCTCCTCTGGTTGGGCAGGACCACGGAGCTATTGTGGGTGTAAGCGTAGCACTGTGGAAGTGAGATACGGCGAAACAACGGTTATTATTATGCGCGTTTCGCCGGAGTTTCTCTTCGCGATGAGCACCGTGCTGTAAAATTCGCCCGTGTTTCCGCAGTACGGTTGCCCGAACGCTCGCCACCTCCGTCGAAGGACTACTGTTGACATAATATGTATTTTATTAAGAAAAAACAGCCTTTAAACACGTTTAAAGGGGTCCGGTGTGCCCAGAATTAAATACTAACAGAAGTGTTTTTCAATTGGACGATCGTATCGGAATAACCGACGCAACGACATCTGGGAATATTTTCCAAATAAAGACAGGACACCGCTAAGACTCGCATCACCGACCCTGTCTCCTCCATAACGCAGGCTATCGAATGGACCCGCATCCGAGCGCCCGGAGCTGCAGCAGTCGTGGAGCTGCGCCGTCCTGCGAGAGCGTCTCCGGCGAGCCCCCCATGAATTTATACATCCACTCCACCACCGGCACACGCTTCGAGCTCTCCCTTCCCGTAGAAGAGACCGTGGAAGGGCTAAAGCGAAGACTTTCTCAAAGACTCAAAGTACCCAAAGAAAGACTCGCTCTGCTGCACAAAGAAACGTGAGTATGGACATCCTGGCATGATAGATTGCACGGGTTTACCATGACAGGGAGCGAAAGAACGGGTCAGAAGGTTGGTTTTGGCAGGTCAGTTAATCGTAAGCTTCCTAATGGAGATGTTAAACCCTTCTTTAGATCGTAAGCACCTGCATCCTGGAGATCTGGTTTATTTTAGTGCATGCGTGATGTTAACACAGTCCATGTTTCACAAAATGTCTGTGGCAGCCTAAAGCAGAAATGAAAGAGATCTGGTGTTGATAATGTGATGTGGAAATCATTTATTGTCAGCCATGTGCATGAGGTGCATGCAACCTATGATCTAGAAACGTGGCATTATATGATGCATGCTGTAATGTGATGGCCTCACAACTACCTCGATATGACATTGGCTATGTTTAAAGGCCCAGAGGTGTGGACCACATTGGTACATCAAATAGCATTTCCCAATCTCCTGATTAAACTGGTTACATTGCTGGATTAGACTATGCAAGGCATTAGTTACTGTCTCTTTACACCGCATGCGGGCAAATAAAGCAACCTGGTGGGACTCACGCTGCCGTGTTAGAATATTCTTACTGAATGTTAAAGAAAAAGGGGGCAATGTTAGTTTCAGTGCAGTTCGAACATTGCCTAACAATTACACTTGGGTGGTGGAGTCGGGAGGTGAGAGAGCGGCTCTTTGTCACTTGCAAATGACCCTAACAGTCGCATTGTTTGCACTTTCAATTGGACCGATTGAAAAGCCTTCGCAAATAATCACCACCAAATTACATCATCCTTTTGAGAAACCAAGAGAGTGGCTTAATCTCTCTGTTTGGTTTTGCAGCCTCCAGGCCAGTTGCTCAGTCCCTTTGTTCGGCGGGAGGTGGTGACATTTCGCCCGAGCACATGTGTACACGTTTATGCCAGCAGGAGAAATTTGATTTAAGGATTTGTGGGTTAAAAGTACATTTGGGCTGTGTATTGTCAACATGAAGGAGTGTTTCTTGGTGGAATACGGTTATTTTCTCTATATAATATACTTTTCTATATTATATAAGAGGGATGCCTCTTTAAATACCCTTTGTGATTTCTGCTCGGTTCATGGTGGCACATATTAACTTCGGAGTCTTGTGCTTTGTTTCAATAAATGTGTATAGATCTTATTTATCTTATGTTTTCTTTTGTAGCCAACACACAACGTGCTGATCGTGTATTTTCTAGCTGAAATCTTAATATCTTTGTTTTTTCCTCCGTAGACGCCTAAATTCAGGAAAACTTCAAGATTTGGGGATAACGGATGGGAGCAAACTAACATTGGTTCCAACAGTTGAAGCAGGCCTAATGGTAAAGGCAGTATAGCAATACTACATTTAACTTCCATATGAGATTGCATGAGGAGTTTACCCTGTCATATTTCTCTCTCCGCAGTCTCAAGCGTCAAGACCCGAGCAGTCCGTAATGCAGGCCTTGGAGAGCCTGACTGAAACACAGGTAAGCTTTCAGTCTAATAGGGTCATTCCAGTAGACGTTTGAATTACAGTAGCCTATTACATCGGACAGTTGTGCGTACACTTAACCTAATTGCCGGGGGCAGCGAAGAAGATCCAGCTGGCTCTTAAGGGATCGTTCGTATGCTTCTGAACTCTGCTTGGCGAGATGTTGCACTGACACATAGGGTAATGGGATACATATGATGCCCTTCTAAGCTTTTAACTTTAAGACCTCCAAACACTTACAACGCATATTTTAAGCAACATCGTCCAGTTTCCTGGCAACATCTGTAAGTGGAGGCAAGCCCCACCTAGTAGCCTTTTTCATTGAGACCTCCACCTGATAGGATCTTTAAAACTGCTCTTTAATGTGTCAGGTGGATTGCAAGCGATTGTTGCTTCTCAGCTTGTGGTTTCATTGACGGCTAATGGATTTTGCCAGACCTCGTGATTTCTGTATCAAAGGGCACTTAATGTGACTCTTAGTCATTTGGATTGTTTATGACTGGATATTGACAATCATTGCACTGTAATCAGATCTGGCACCTCTGACAAAAGGGCTGCCACATGCTTCCGCTACGTTTTCTCTAAGATATTTTGAGAAGTCAGGTTGTTGTGTTGGGGTTGGGTGTGCACTCGGAGGAAATAATGGCACACCACTCTTATCATTCAATTCGTCCTCTGTAGGCAGCTGCAGTGTGTTGTGTTTCTATAGAAAACCTATTTAGCCTGTAAAGAGCGACTTGGTTGTTGCTTACGGCATTTCCCATCACTAAACCTTTTGCAGGGGCACGCAAATGCTAACTGTGCCTTTTCTCTGATCTAATGTACTATTTGTTGGCAGCTAACTGTGTCATCTGGACTGTTATGAAAGGGCTCCATTTCAGACATGATTTTGGGTTGTTTTTAGTCATCTTTTTTTGTAGCCTCTTGCTCGCAGACACTCTGAGTCAGTAATGCTGTCAAATATGAGACGCGTTCCTTTTTCAGAACTGAAATAAGTCAACACATCGCAAGCTGATATGGCTTTTAGACTGGTGCTCGTGCGCGACTGCTGTATTCAAACTGACTGTCGACAGTCATGTGGTTCGAACAAAGGGACGAGATAAGGTCGACAGCGAGAAGATGGACTTGTAGAATTAAAGCGGACGGCAACATATATAGCAGCCGAGCTCTTGAATGGCTGCCAAGGAAAGATCTATCTCAGACTTCCTTGTGACCAGACGGAGCGTTTTATGGAAAGGAAAGGAAGGCAATTATTGAAACGGCATTTTTTCCCTTGTTACTTCAGACTAACAGCTTTTTCTGGTCTATAATTTAAAGCCGTCGTGGTTTCCCATGTCTCTCCGTAAGACTCCAGTTTGGCCCCTTCTGGCGTAAAAGAGGAAAAAGAATTAGATGACGACAAGGAGCGTTGCAGTACGGGCGCCTTCAAGCGAGTTTATTGAAAAAATATAGCCTGCTTGCACTTTAGTTGATAGATCAGCCGTCCCGTTGAACATTAAAATGGCACTTTTGTATTCGAGCAGTTCTTTGTCGCCCATCAAGTTGAAATAATGACTGGTGTGTGATTCTTCCGGCAACGGCGTTTGTTAATTAGCAGTTACTTTTTCCTCAAGACAGGTAGAGCGCTTTGTACCCGAGGGATAACAAAGCAGTTTGTTTCCACAAGCAAGCGCCTTTCCTCCGGTCTCAGAGATGTGCTCCTGTCATAACTCTCCACCCTCTAGACACCCACTTCAGAATAGTGCCCGGGCGCTTGTCATTGTGTCTGAAAACGGACAGATGCCAATAATGGGATCCAACAATTTAGGGCGAGTCACCTCTGTGTTACCCCCTTTCGTCATTTACGCCCACCCTGCCCCCCTCCCAGAGGAATAAAAGGGTGGACGAAACCGGAGGTTGAGGCGAGAGCTGGCCACAGCGAGGTTCTGATATGCTTATGCGATTACCAGTAGCGACAGCGATGAGTCAATATAAAATGTAGTGGTTATATTTCGTGTCGCTTAGAACAAAAGGAATGCAATACTTTTTTTTTAATTCCGTAAATATTTGAAATGAAAAAGCGGGTGTTGGTGCTGTGTGAACAGCTGGCACATGGGAGGGGAGATTCGTTTGCGTTCCCCTAGATCAGCGATAAGAGCCGTGCGTATGCGTGTTTACACAGAGAGCACTCGCGATCCGAGAGGTACTAAGTTTAACACGAGCAATCAGAGATTTGTGACTGTTCCTGTTTCCCACCCGCCTTTGTGATTGAAGTGCCTGGTTTCGTGACTGAACTGAGAAGGGGTGGCAGGGCGGCCATGGGGAAGTTCTCATTAGCCAATAACCGAGCCACTGGGTTTTATTAATTAGGGCTGAACTTTCCTCTTCTGTTCTGGGTTGATTCTGTTTTCAGCATTGCATGTTTGTCCTTCGCAGCCTTTCTGGCACGTCACGTTATAACACTTTTGTTCTGTGATATTTAAAGCTTAAAGTCATTATCGAACACCCCGCGATTGTGAATATTCTGCAAGTGTGACACGTCTTGACTCAGTCTCTCGCCTACCCAGACTTATCTGTTCAGTCATCTGAGGAAAAAGGTGTTGCGTTTTCACATAGCAGATATTTTGCTGGTCTGGGAGAATGAGGCAGAGTGGACAAAGTCTGTCTGTTTCTTTGCAGGCCTCAACCTGTAGATGAAAAAAGCTTCTTCTAAATGATCCACCTGACCTTCGATCTTGGATGTAGTATTCTTCTGACAGATCGAATTTGACCTTTAACCACCGACTCCTTCATGTCCATGTCTCACGTAGACCTTGAGAAGGTCAAACCCCCTCGAGTGGGATTTCTGAAGATAGCCTTCTCTTTAAGGTTTGGATAAAGATGCAAGCCATTGATTATTTTAAAAGGCCTTGTTATTGCATCCGCACCCTACATGGCCCTTTGTAGGACAGTATTGATGCCCCCCCAGCGCGATCAGAACCCAGTGGTCGATGGTGAGGGTTAATAAGCTGGTTTTGAACTTTCCATGTTCGCCGAGGCCTTTGATTGGTGACCCGTCGTCTTACAGTCATGCGTGGCTGTTTTCTAATTCGACCCGTCTAAAAATGGTTTTCATGATGTCAGCTCAGTGCCATTCATATCTCCAGCAAATGAGTTCCTTGAACCGCAGGAACCCAATAAATAAAACCGTCAGCCATAGAGTAGGGAGAGGAAAGAGCCAAAGGCGTATTCTCGCTGAATATTTCATCAGTTTCTACAGGCATCCTAACACCCCTCCACACCCTCACTCTCGCTACAAGGTTTCTCCCCCGGCACTCCTCCCCGTCTCCCCTTATCATGTTTTCTTTCTCTCTCCTTTACCCGTTCCTCACTGCATAGCAACCGCAGCACACTGCTGAGCAACATGCCTCCCCAACCATTCAAAATGGACGAAGTGTAAAGGCAGGGTAGGCTTATCCATACGTGATACCTTGTTGAATTTTATGTGGGCAAAAATGTGCTGAAATCTGCAGAATGGATTTATTATAAGAACGGATTATGAAAAAAGTGTTACAAATCTTATATTTTTACGCTATGTTGTTGTTAATAGCTGAAATCATAATCATGAAAGAATCATAATCATAAAAAGAATGAAAGGTAGATCCAGATTATAGACATTTTCACGCCAGTGTCAAAAGTGCTTTGTTATAGCGTGCCATTGAACTTGATAGAAACGCTGAAGCCTGTGGCCTTTAGAACAAAGAAGCATGTGCAAGCGAACATTTGCGGTCGCATTGGAGGACCTGACCCATTTAAGGTGCTATAGCCTACATGTTGACACTTCAGGCTTCTGTAGGACCCTTGTTACACCCACAGCAGATCTAGATGTAGTCTGGAATTTCTGGCACCAGTGCTTGCAAAATTTGTGCGAGAAAGATTTCTGAGGGTGTTTTTCCTCAACCACTAAAACGATAATGTTGTGTTGAGATGTTTAGTTTTTCTGGGCATTTTTTTATTTGTGCACCTCTTTTATAACCACCAGCAGATATTGTGCAAGTTTGGTTTTTATATGTCAGCATGCTTATACTTTTTAGTTTAAGTATTTTATGTATTTCATATAGGTTATATAATTGAAATATGTTTACTTGTAAATCATTGCATTTCTCAGAGCTGTGTCTACTGTTCTCGCTATAAAGGGCCTATTCATGCTTTTTAATACATGATGTGTTTCAAAAATGTCAATTAATTATAATTTTATTTGAGTTGGTAATAAAACATGTAAATCACTGCTGTCCTTCTGAAACCTTGTATGTCCAAATTCTCTGTTTTTCAGGAAATGTACTGAAATGTACAGGAAATTTCAATGATTACACAATGTTGTCAAAGTTGACAAGCACTTTAAGATATCTTTTATTGGTTAGATATTTGCAGAAACCAGTGACAACCAATGAATAATGATCATTTATAAAAAATAAAGATTCAAGGTTAGAAGGGCAGCAGCGAAATGTAGTTTAGTTTTTGCATTTATGTTTTGTCTTTTGCTTGTCAAAGCCGGGGAATGTCTTCGCACATTGTGTCCTTGTTTCTCTGAGACACTTTTACTGGTTTGTGGGGGTTCACACACACACTCTCATTATGTGGGATGAATCTGGGCTTGGAGTGAGTCAGTTAGATGGTTTGGCTTGGTGATGACTGATCTGCAAGGCTAATGTGAGGTCTGGCACTCTTTACTTGACAATTCACAGGCCCATATATATGAAACGGATTACCGGTTAAAATTATTAGTGCTTGGAGGTTCATTGTCCTGCTTGCAGAGGCGTGGTTATAAGCTAATGGAAACAGAGTAATTACAGACTCCTTTTCTAAGGGGGGGAGTTGTCAGTCAGACGATCTGGGAGGAAATCCATCATTTGTATTATATTATGTCATATCATAATCGTGTATGAAAGTAAGGAGAGGCTGGCTCTTTGGGTCTGTCAATGAAGTGCACAGAGCGGTAAAGGTCAGTCTACTGTTAGAGTGGCCGCTCGATGGAAAAACAGATCAGCAAGAGTTGAGCAGGAGAGAGAGAGAAAAAAAACGATGGAGGGTAGACCCCAGTGATTCGAAAGGTTAACAACAGGTCAGCCAGCATAAGCACAGACTTGGATGCAGAACAGATCTGCTGGGGAAATCTTCCCGGCCGCCATTCTCAATCTCTTCTGGTACATTCGGTTCTTCACTGTGAAAATTGTTTAAGTGGTTTAGGAACTTTGCACATCCGTGGTTTGTTTCATGGTTCTTGGCGCTTAAAGACAAGGCCGCCCTTTACAAAACCCCAGAATATAGCAGATGCAACAAAGCAAGCCTGAGGGTTGAGATCGAACAAGAGGGAGGTTGTTTGAAGTGTTTGGAGAGCCAAGTCAAGCCGAGCACTCTGCATTTCTTGCCTTGTTTTTGAGAGGTCAGAGATCCGCAGAACTTGGCTCAACTTCTCCTTTTCTGGGTACTCCTAAAATGGGCAAGTCTTTCCGGTCTATCCTTTCGAACAATTAGCTATTATGCGACTGTGAAGAGAGTGGGTCTGCATCCTGTTTCTGTGGCTGATTTTTCAGGCCCGTGGCCAGGGAAAAGTGCTTAGTGGGAGTGCTGAATGCTACAGTTCAAGACCGGGAGAGCGGTTTTGTGTATATGTGTGTGTCTTTTGTATAGTTCTGCTTATTCATAAATAGGCATTAACAGCTCTTCACTTATTCAGTCATGTTGTCAAATTCCTTTCCAGTTGAAAGCATTGCGAGAGGATTACTAAAGCCACCCCCTCTCCATTTTCTGCCCACAGGTCAGTGACTTCCTGTCTGGCCGGTCTCCTTTAACCCTGGCACTGCGAGTAGGCGATCATATGATGTTTGTCCAACTGCAGTTGGCAGCACAGCACTCGGGCGGCCCGCAGTTACAGCATCGGCATCTCATATCGCGCGGAAGTTCGGAGGGCACGACGGGACACTCGCATGGAGCTTCTGCCTCGGGGACGGCCAGGGTTTCACACAACCCCCACCATCACCCGCATCCACACCCTCATCATCCCAACACAACGCTCCCATCCAACCCAGTGGCCTTCCCACCATCCCCCTCTATCCCAACAGTTCCTCCCATGTATCCCACCTCTGCTTCAGGGCACTGCAGCCCTCCGCCTCACCCCTCTTCACTCCCTGGTGGTTTTCTCCACTCCCAGCAGCCATCTTCAGCCTGTCCCACCTCTCCGAGCAGTCCCGCCCCAACTGCTTCCTGTCCAGAGGTGAGCTTTGTTTTTACATGCAAAATTTCATACTACATATCAATCCTTGAAGACAAGGGAAATCATATTTTTGTTGCAATCACAAGCTTTCAAAATGTTACATTACAATTCAATAACTGAGGTTTATTTGTAAAGCAAACATTTCTGCTAATATATATGTAAAAATTCAATTTTATTGATTTATTTATTCATTTTGGGTGAAATGTTTGTAGGGCACGGATAAAAACACAGATGTCTAGCAAAAAAAATATTGCTAAGCCATTGGTAGGATTATTAATTTTTAATTTTTTCTATGTCCGCCACAGGCTAACTGCACCACAAAGACGTCTGGCAACTCTAACACTCCCTCCCGATCCCGCAAACCAGGCGCTATTATTGAAAGTTTTGTCAACCATGCGCCAGGAGTGTTTTCTGGCACATTTTCAGGTATGTTTGATTTTTGCTTTTTATATTTGTGCAAAAACACACCATAGTGTTTTTATAAACCACAGTGTTTTTAGTTCCATACTAACATTTGTTTTGCTTTTCCCTCTTTAAGGCACTTTGCATCCCAACTGCCAGGACAGCACCGGACGTCCCCGGCGGGACATCGGCACCATCCTTCAAATCTTAAATGACCTCTTGAGTGCCACCCGGCACTACCAGGGCATGCCACCATCGCTCACGCAGCTCCGCTACCAAACCCAGTGCAGCACCCCAAGCTCCCCTGCGCCCTCACCGCCTCCCTCGCCCCCCCACATCCCTGGTCTATCTGGCCTGCCGAACACGATGCCAAGCCCTGAGACCCCGCAGACCGTCCACCCACTTGTAAAGTGCCAGAGCCCGTTCCGCATGTGCAAGCCTTCTGGTGAGTTTTTTGATGCCGTCTCAGAATATGTTTATTAGTGAGTGGCTTTACCAAAAATTTGGGTGCTTCATTTTTCCACATGTGGTTACTATTGAAGTAGTTGTAGTGTGCATGCCTCACATGCATCCACACAGGCTAATGGCCAATTTAGTATACTTTAAAAAGCTAGAATGCTTGACTGCGCGGCAGGCAGAAAAACAAAGCATAGCCCAGGCTTTACGGTAGCTGAAAGGTTTAAGAGTCAAGATAATTCAATAATTCAGAAGGTCCAGCCGTGGCATGATAAGGAAGAGTATTGAAGGGCTTGAAAGGTTAAGAAACTTTGGATCCAGTACCTTCCCCCAGTAGGCTTGTTCGTTAGGCCTCAGCAGTCATGCTTCAGCTGCCACAGCATGTCTGGCTTTGTCTATATGCTGACGGTGTCCGCTTTCCTGTGAAGCAAAGAATGGGGGTGGACTACTCTGTTACCAAGAGGAAGGAGGCAGAGAGCCAGAGCAAGAGAGATAGCAGAGGAAGATAGCGCTCGCAGACGTGTGGCAGGTACCCCCGCGCTGTCTGGTAAAAGCTGATTATCTGGGGCAGCTCGCTTCAGCGCTGAGGAGGAAATTGAACTGCTCTATCATGAAACACTGCTGTTGGAGAGAAGAGAGATAATGAAGAAATATTATCCTAGCGCTGTTCAAAGCACAGGGCTGTTATCAATCCAGACTAGATTAAAAGCATACCAGGCTAACACCGCAGAATATGAAAACATATCATCTGCTACTGGGGTGGAATAACTTCGGTCACGTTGGAACGATGGGACAGGGAATCATACACGTTTTCGAAATTGAATATATGGCCCATGTGCTCACCCGGCTTCCTCCCCCTCCTCCACCTATGCAATCAGTCCCCTTTGCCCTTTGTTCCGCTCCCACAATGGTTCGTCATAGCGGTCCGACTCACTTCGTCCAACGCTCTCTGGCTCATCTGCAGAAACAATCCCATCAGCTAGGGCTAGTCAATAGCCGCTTGTTTTCTTAGTAGCCTTTAAATAGAAATTTAAACAAGAAATATGAGCCTGACGAGAATGCCCATTGTGTTTAAAAGTCAGCAGGAGGAGGTGGGGGAAAAAATACTTGGGGTCCATTCATAAAATTGTTGTTTGTATCCGGCCAGTGACTGCCAACTGATAAATTGGTGCTTCCTCGTGGGTGAGATAGGAAATAGGGAAGGGCTCTGTGGCTATTTTCTGGACGATACTAGATTGCTAGTCAGCATGTCCGTTAGAGCTGTGTCGTAACAAGAGATTCAGATGCGAGCATTGTCAAGTGAGTGTCATAGAACGCTGCAACTTAACATACAGTCAAAAGCAAGTAATGGTGATATGTTGTCGTCCCTCCATTGTCCATCCCCATGAAAGCTATAGACCGTTCAATAAGAAGTTAACAATGCTGGTCCAGAAACACCTCCTGTTATAACCTGTTGGAGGTCTGGACGACGTTCATATAACACTTAATTCGATTCCAAATGTTCAGTTGGTTGTTTTTATATACTTATAAAATACTCACCAAAACTAAGAAAATGTATTTTAGTTCCTGCATGTTCTTTTTGTAGAGAAGAGTTGAGCATAGGCCATGTCTAGTGTACAGTAGACTGTTCATTCATGCAGAATTCTGTCATTTAAAGTGATAGTTCACCCACAAATGAAAATTCTGTAATCATTTACTCATCCTCTTGTCATTTCAAACCTGTATGAATTTCTTTCTACTGCAGAAAACAAAAAAAAGATATTTTGAAGAATGTCGGTAACCGAACAATTGACTTTATTGACTGTATTGGTTTTGTGTCTGTACCACAGAAATGAATGGGTTCCGCTATTGTTCAGTTACCAATATCTTTCAAAATATCTTCTTTTGTGTTATGCAGAAGAAAGAAAACCATCTCAAGTAAACAATGACAGATTTTCATTTTTGGTTGAACTATCCCTTTAAGTCTGAAACATGGGATCAATACCTCTGTGTTCTCTGAGCTCTGAGTAAAGAACACTTTGGGAAATGTCAAATACTTTTAAAAGTGCATCACAATTTCTCACTGTACTTATTAAACAAACTTGATACCCCAACCGCATTTGTTTAGATATTCAACTCTCCATGCTGTTCCTGGATTCTTCTGTACTCATGGCTTTGGCAGACTGTGATACTGTGGTCAGTGTTTGTGAGCTGGGGGGAGCATAAAGAAGGAACTCTGTGTTGGAGGGGTTGTCTGCCCCCTAAAAGGGTTGGCCATTCATGACTCAAATTCCTGTGCTCGCCGGGGTCTCCCAGCCCCCTTGCCCACTGCAGATAACCCCCTTTGTTCGACCTAGTGTGCACAAATAGTCCAGTTATTCACCAGTCGGGTCTTTTGTAGTGTGATGGAGAAAGACTGAGTAAAAAATCTTAAAACGTTGGCTTGACGCTTAGTGAGGACCTATAGACTTGGTCTTGTCTGTGAGCTGAAGATAATGGGGACAAACGAGTCTTAATCAGAGAGGGGGTGGGAAAGGAATGCTTTCTTCTGTCTCCACTCCGCACTATCTGTCAGCTCAGGTTAGTTTAGTTTGGGCTGTTGAACAGAGCCTGGGTGGAGCAGTATTTTTAGCAAGGAGAGAGAACAAGGGTGCAGTAAAAAACTGCTCAAATTCCTCGCTCATTCAATCCAACTGAAAGCAAACGCTCCCGGCTGCTGCGTATATACTGCGGGGATGTGAAATGTCAAGATCTCATCCCTTTTTGTCCTGAGCTCCCTGTTGCGTAAACGCTGCCAAGTAGTCTTTCTAAACCAAAAAGAGACAGCGTTGTCTCCACGTCGGCTTAATCAGGTGCCCCAAGGCTCTTTCCATGTCACTATGGTGCTCAGACCTGGGGTTTAATAATTCATCCCCCCTCCCGGCTTCGTCGCCAACAAGCATGTAAGAACCCCCCTCCTCCCCTAGGCCAACTATCCATAGCTGCTCATCAGGCGTGGCCGTGGCAGGCCATATCCAATACCTTTTTATTGCTCCTAGTATGCAAATAGCGGTCATTGGAGACCTCGGCACCCTGCAGGGTCATTGATGCCACCGCATCTGAGAAGCAATGGAGATGTCAGGCTTTGACCGCTCCCCTGGTTTAGTAACAGCTAGGTGCAGATGGCTTAACACAAAGGCTGGCCTGTGATGCGCACCCACTCGGAGCTCCTCTATACCCAGAGGCAGCGTTGGCAAGCCTCCGAGCTCTCCAGGAGTCAACTACAGCTGGCTTATAGCACAGGAGCACCTACTATTCTCAGTGCATCTGGACATTAGCATTACTGAAGCTCGTAAGAAGAACTCTTTGATTTTCTGTAGAGGGTAAAGTGTGTCATTTGGTTGAATAGGTGGAGGGGTATCTCCGTTGGCCGAAGCGAATGCATTTATCACCATGTCAGGTTTGGAGGAGTAGAGAGTGATAAACAGTAATAGACGCCTGAAACTCCGCAGTAGTTCCTCCCTCGCTGCCAAGACGTCTCTCCTTGATGCAGAACGATTGCAGCACCCAGACTCAAAAGGATCACATGACTTATCAAGGCAAACAAACAAACAAGTCGCTAATTAAGCTTATCTTTAATGGATCGATGGCACGGGGAAGCTTGCAAACTCTCCCGGATTGCTGCAATGTGGGCAGACACATCGGGTTGGGCTTAATGTTTACCCAAAACCTCACGCATCTGACCTAATACCTGCAGACAGGCCGACAGCCTCATTGATCGTGTAAAAATCCCTCTCCGTTGCTCTTTCTCTGCTCATTCTAAACCCTCCTCCTCACATCCCCCCTGTCCATTTCCCATCTCACGTGACCATCAGCACTCCCTCCGTGCAGGGATCGATACATTCTTATAGACCAGCAGCTCCTTGCCTTCAAAAAGCATGAGCAAGCCAGTCATGCTTCTTCAGAAATGCCTCTCGAAAGACGGCTTTTGTTCGCCAGCACGCTGCTACTTTTTAGATTCCAGAGGGATTTTGGGTGTAATCTCTTTCACCATCCATGCCTTGTTCTCATTTGCAGCCTTCTCTTTTTTTACGTCCCTCTGAGGTTTCCATCACGGGGGGCTGTACGGAGGAGGAGTGGCGTGGGTGGATGCTGGCGTGAGGGGAAGGGGGTCAGAAAGGAAGGCCAGGTGTATATCTTGTGTGAGGGCCGAACAGCTGCGCAGCAGGAGGCAGGGCTGGGGTTGTTTTGTATTCCCCCTCCTCCTTGGCTGCTCATCACAGCCCTTTTTGTATCCTAGCCCCCCCCCCCCATTTGTGCTGCGGGTCAGAGAATGTTGAGTGCATGCTGAGGACACTGCAAAGCATGCAGCGGCTTAGCTTGGTCGAAGAAGGAGGACAAATTAAGAGGATGGATATGGGGGGGAGGGGCTTTTTTGCTGTCTCCACTTCCAAGCTCGCTCCTTGTTGTGATGCACAGTTGACTTGCAATTGCTAGCAGCAAAATCATTCCGTGTTTCACCCACCCCCTGTTCGTGTCCAAACCTCAGCTCAGGGAGGGGTATTAGGAGCATAAGGGGATGAGGAGGCAGAGCACCGCTTGTCCTGCCTTTGTTCCTAGCTTCACATCCCAGCCCCCAACCCCAGCCATTCTATCCGTCTTTCTCCGCACTCCAAGCCTAGACAGGTCTGTCAAGAGGCTTGAGGCCTTTTTTTACAGCCTAATAAAAACCCCATGAACATAGGCTTGAGTCTTTCCTTAAGCATCCTTCATCAGAAGCTTGCAGGGGATGTTAGTAAGCGGATTACGTCCACGTCCTTACTACGGAAGGGCATTTTTCTATATTTTCATATTCGAATATTTGAGCTAATAAAAAACTAATATTCGTTTGTTTAAATTAAATAAAGTAAACAGGCTCGATTCTTCCTAAAAACTAAGACCTTGTAGTGCCTGTTTTCCTGTTTATTACGTGACCGACTAATCCTGCTGATCACCACCGTATATAAATATTGTTTTCTTTGCCGTTTCATGGTCAGTATCCATCTTGTTTAGCTTATTGCATTTGCATCAATGTATAAAATCAACAAAGGTAGCCTAATTTAGGAATTACAGCACTTAAAAAAAAAAAACATCCGTGCGAATTTATGTACAGGCGATGACCTCATTTGAAGTTCTCAGAGGAAAATACAGGCTTTAGGTATGGAAAAGGGTACAAGACGTATGCTAAGGCCAAACTTATTAACATTAGTTGCAGTGAAATGTAAATTTTAATGTTTCAAGTTGTTGAAATCAGCATAAGTTAGCCTAATATACTTCTAACGTTCGAACAACTGCTCCAAACAAGTTATGGTACTAAATCAATCAATCATCTAATAATTTAATATCACGGTGGTATTTTTATATAAGTAATGTTAAGGAACTCTGTGGCTCACGTTTTTAAAACATTTTAATATCGATCCATCAGTCCGCCGTGTTCGAACTTCAAATATTTAGGAACACATGCAAATCATTTTTTCTATTTTCTGTATATAATGAAGTCATTATATCCCTGTGGTGACTCAGTTTTTTATTCTTATGAAAAATACGAATATTCGAATGGCATTTTTCATTTTTGAATTCATTATTGCGGATCGAATATTCAAACATTCGTGCACATCCCTAATCCTTACCATACCAAACCAAAGGTCATATGTTTTTACAGAGTCTTTGGATCCAACCTGGGCGCAAGTGGCCAGTGGGGAAAAGGACATTGGCAGACGGCACAGATTCTCACAAAGAACAAAAAGCTCTGGTAAAGTCCCCCCAAAACTTGGCTTTGTTAACATCTTTGAGGCTATTGTGAGCTTCCTACAATACCTCAACAGTGGCAAGCCGTGCCCAGTGCTGCTAATGAGCTCTTTTTTACTGATTTTTGTAGCTTTGTCCCATGAGGCACAGCAGCTTCATGAAGTGAGGTTTTTTTCAACCAGCTCCAGTTAGTGCACTGAGAAAAGCTGACAAGCTGCAAGTTGAGGTGCCTGCCCTACTTTTGAGGCCTCGAGTTGTAGTGAGATTATTGGAAAGGGCAGATGAAGGAGAAAAGCAGCCCTCTTCTGGGCCTTTCAGGATGAACTCGTTTATCTCTTTATACTTTACACCTCGTAGGACCTTGTGCATGGGATTTCAGTAGGAAGGTCTGAATTGTAACTATATGAGCACATTAATGTAATTGTCTAACCGTGAAGAGGCCACAAATCAAGTTATTCTAACCAGGTTGAGAGAGGAGGGGAAATATGATCAGATCTATGGGTTTGTTTAAACAGACAAATGCGTTTCTTTTTCTATGCATATCCAAATGAATACGATTAACATATATAGCACAAATCCATCCGTAGGCAGCCTAACCCTCAAAAACCTATTGAGTAAAGGGAAAATTGAACCCACACAGAAATCTGATTTCATTTTGATATGGTGAGGTGGATAGAATCGATTAGAGAGTAAGAATCCGGCCTCCTGTCTCGCCGCATCGCTCTAGGTGGAATTCCAGAGCATGTCTCTCTCTCAACAACACGTCTGTCTTTCTCTCCAGAGGCCATGGGGAGGGGTGCAGCGTGTCTGTGTGGGGGTCTTGATAGTGGGGGGGTGGGTGATTACTGGTTCAATGAGCTCAGGCCAGGAAAAGAAAGGGGGAAAAAAGGCCTGGCTCACTTCGCCTACAATTTCCATTCGCTTGCATTTTCTATTGAAAGCCAATAGCAGTGTCCTCGCCTGGAGATGGATTGCTGCGCTATAGCTAAGGTTTAATCAATAGGTCTTTTTAATTTGCCATCGATCCATGTTAAAAGCTACTGCTGCTGCGCGTGTGTGTGGCAGCGCACACCCGATGAAAGATAGTCTATGTTTGGGATTATCGACATTCTAGCCGGCTATTTCATTATTTAATTCCGGGATAGATCCTAATGGAGCTGGCTAATAGATTGTGGTTTCTCTTTCTCTTGCATGCTCGTGAATATATTTATAAACGCAAGGTTTAGGGTTGAGCGGCGGAATAGTCTTACGTAAGGAAAAGAAAAGCCCACCATTTGCTTTGACTTTTGTGCCGTTTCTAAAATGGAATGGGATTAGAAGGTATGCACTTCCTGTTAAAGACACAACAAAGTTAAGATTGTATGGCTAGGGAATTTATGTGCGCATGCACGCGTGGGCGTTGGTCTCCTTGCAGGCGTGTGGGTTTCTTTGTGAGAAAGCACTTCTCCTCTCGCGTATCTCAAGGGCACGCCTGCCAGGGCATTTCGAACAAACCGTTTCCGATAAGGGAGCGGAGAGGACTCGTTGCCACATACTGGGATGTTCTTTTTTGAAATGAGACGGACGTGTCCAAGTGCACACAGAGATGTAGATAGGGTGGGAGTAATGACAGTATGTTTTTTTTTTCTTTTGAGAACATTAACGTCACCACTTAGACTTAGCTTTATTTGTGAAGGGCCTGGCTTTTGATAACAGCCAACTGAGTCATTCCATCCTACACCAAATATGTGTATTAAATTTCAAAAAGTGCTTCCTCTGCCGAAACAGCATAGATGGTCATCATCATATGAATTCGATTTTGGTTTGTTTTTCCTCATTGAAACAGGAAGTTTGGTGTGATGTATCGAACGGCTATTTTTTTTTTTTAATAGGCTTAAGTTACATCATAGCTGTGAACTATCATTTGCTATCACCTGCTAGTCAATTGTAGGTTGTAGGGTCATCCTTCTTTTAGAAAGCATCTGATTCAGGACCGGTCATCTGTTTCCTGCAAGAAAATGATTTTAATGGATAAATGCATGTGTATATTTTTAATGGATAATTGTGATGAATTTGGAGAACATATAGTAACCATATAGATGACCCAAAAGGTCTCATAGGACATTTCTTTTCTCAACAAGAACAAGCAAGTGTAAAACAATCTGAAACAGGTCAGACTTTAACTCTCTTTCTTCTTGGTTCCTCAGGTGATCGACTGCGTCAGACAGAGAACCGGGCCACGCGCTGCAAGGTGGAACGGCTGCAGCTTCTCATGCAGCAGAAGCGCCTGCGCAGGAAGGCTCGCCGGGACTCGCGCGCCCCGTACCACTGGCTCCCCAACCGCAAGGCGGGACGGAGCAACAGCAACAGCAGCATGTCCAGCGAGGGCTCCCTGGACCTTGACTTTGAGGACTCTGTGTGGAAGCCCGACGTCAAGGCGGACATGAAATCAGAATTCATCATGGCCTGAAGCAGCGAAGATTTCAGCATCTACGTCGAGGCCAGAGACACGACTGGGTTTACACTTTAAAGAGGAGAATTTTCAAAGACTGTGTTGGAGAAGCACGCTCAACCTCGTAGGCTTCTTTCCTCATCCTGTGACCACATAGACACAAAGGAAGTTTTACCTGGCGTCCATGATAGACTACGATCTTGGAAAAGACTGATTTTCGAATTGTGATGGTCGGATACGGATTGGACTTATGAACGGACAGCATTTGGACTGCAAGAAGTAAACAAATGAGCATAGCAGACATCATTGGTGTTGGGATATATTTTTCTTTTTCTTTCCCGGGGGGAACGATAGATGGAGATACGTACAGGCATGACGAACGGACAAATATCTGATAGCGATCCTCCCTTTTTTCCGAATGGGCATTCATAGTTCAAGAATCATTTGAAGGGGGTTTTCTTTTGTCGTTTTTCTTACGTCCTGTTGTTCTTGAATCACGATGATTTCTGAAACAATGTAGCATTACCCACAAAGCATTCAGGTTCTTTATCGTTTGCACACACCTGTGATTTGAAACGGATAATATCGAAACGTAACCAGGACACGGCACAGTGCATGTTTAGTATATAAATATTAAAAATGACGCTTTCTCAAGCAACGGCTCGGTGTAAAGTCAGAGGTATGATGTAGGAAACATAAGTAAGCTGACATGAATAAATAAGATCCATCCAAGGCTTGTAAAGTCTGTTTTAGTATAATGAACTACTACTTTAACTCCAAATATAGATACAAACAAACCAAGCAAACATAAAAACTACAGTTACACAGCAAGGCTCGAGTCAAGCTGTGAAATGAATCTGATGAGAGAAAAACTTACATAATCGTTTAAATACACACTGCATCGCTCCCGTTACTCCCAAATGTGTATAATAGGAAATTAGAAATATTTTACAAATGCATTATACATGGCTCGCTGGAACCATTCCTGGACTGTGGCAACTCGCTGAGGAACAACGAACGAGAGAAAACACCCCCGCCCGCTGCCATCAACCTGTGGACTGACGTGGATGTTGGCAACCAGCTTTTGCCCCCGATGACTATTTGGACATAAACGTGAAAATGTTCTTAAACCACATCAAGATTGCACTCGCTGAGTTTGCAATGAGATTACCTACCTGAAGGGGAACATTTGTCTTTTCCTTTTCTTATGTTCAAGTGGCCTTAACGTTCATTATTGAAGCGCTCGCAGCGGTGGACAACAAAGGGATTGTTACGTTGTTTTCGTCCTATGTATTTGTTAATGGCATCACTTTTTTGGGGGGCAATCTTTTGTGTTTAGGAGGTGGAGCTCTATTATGTCAAGGCTTCGGTGCCTTAAATATTTGCCCTTTTAATGTGTACAAAACATTTGAACAAATTATTTCCATTTATGCAGGTTTTTGTAATGAGCTCTGGTAGAATTTTGTCCGTGGCTTCAGGTTCCATCAGTATGTTTTTTTTTTTTTCGTTCAGTTACGTCCCTTGTACCCTGCTGTCCTACAACGAAGCTGAAAAGCAACAAATTTGCGTGTTAATTGAAAAAAAGAAGTTTCGACTGCAGTGCTACAGCAACAAAGTGCCCTAACTCTCATTTTGAGATGTCCTTTAAGGACACATTGACAACATGCACTTCCCTTCTTCGATAAAGATTTCAATGGACGATTTCTCCCTTCCCCCCGAACAAATCTTTATTTAATTTCTATATATGTATGAAATATACTCTGTGTGTGCCTCACCTGTATGTAAAATGGTTAAAAAAAGGAAAACTGAAAAAAGCATAGGAGATGACCTGAGCTTTAGGATGGGGGAATTGAAGGGGGAGGGAAGGGGGGCATTTTCAATAGTTTGTTCTAATCACATCGTTTAAGTTGCCTGTTCTTTCTTGTAGCCAATGAAAACTGATTAAAGGAGTTGAAAAAAAAAACAATTTACAATGTTCTAGCTATAGACCGGTGTAGCACATGTGTGACTGTATTAATTTATGAAACCAAAATGGTAACTGTGAATTATGTATTTCTTTGTGCATTTTTTTAAAAGTGGGCGGAAGCGTAAGGGCATTGCCGTGCCCCATTTTGTTTTTGTGGAATATAATGGAAATAATCAAGTAAAAAAAGGAAAATATCTAAATATATTTTTTTCTTAAGCAATACATTTCAGTGTGACTTGTGATAGGACATTTTCTTTTTTAGGTAATAAATTGAAAGAAAAAAATAAGATTTTTTTTGTGTGTGTGTGTGTTTTCCGTGTCTATCAGTGTTGAATCTGCATTTGGGTAATCAGTAAATAATATAATAAAAGTCATTGATTGTACTTTTTAAATTTCTATATAAAGCTAAATAAATATTTTGGGGCTGTGATTGAGTTTTTGAAACCAATTCAGCCTAACAAGTTTACTAATACTCCTGAGACATGACATTTATTTAAAGTACAAATAATTAATGTAGTTTCAATTAATACAAACTTCATATGCAATAAGTATATGAAAAATAGGAAAACGTAATTTAGATTTTGCCTTTCACTAAAACATCATTTTTAGTTTATAATTAACGTGAAGCATATCTAGGTGGGGTGCCACCTGCTATCTAAACCATAAACATGCATAGAAACCTCATTGAGTGCTTTGGCCCGTTGCGGCAATGTGGCAATGCCGCCACCATATTGGAAAGGGCAAGACTGCCATGTAGCCAGAAATAAAATGCAGCTCTCTCATTTAATTAAACGATTTAATATTTCTTAACTACTTTTAATGTTTGACTTTTCATGTATCTGTATGGCAAACATCATTTTCTGATAATAAATAAACGTATAAAATATGTTTCCGTACTCCAGATCATAAACCGTTAAAATCATTTGGGAAAATGTAAATGTGTTTTCTATCTATAAAAAAACACAGCTACAGGGGTGTTCATAGGGTAGTCTTGCATTCGCCAATATACCCCTAACAATTCAGCAGCCAATGCCGTGTCTATACATATATCTATGATCAGGCTGCAAGGTTGAATTGAGATGATGAAAGCTAGCATAAAGGGTAAAGATTTATATGTATCTGGCATTCCCTCAACCGCAGGGGTGCCAGATCAGAGCCGGATCGAGCGGACTGACAGCGGCTGAGACTCCAACGCTCCCACCCATCTGTCAACCAGTCCGTTCTCCTCCCGGGAGCTAAGATGAGCCGCGATGACAGATTCAGGGTGAGCACATGACTGTTGGTACAGTAGGCAAGTTCTGTACAGACACATACCGTTTCAAAGTGAACTCCACTCTCCCTGAATTAAACAAGAGGTAGCCATCTGCAGGAAAATAGAAGAGCAAGGACGAGAACATCGGAGCTTAAATTACATTTCGAATGACCAGCATGCATGGTAATTCCAGCTACTCTGTCTTAAGTTACTGCCAGTAAGGGGGGGTCATCGCTGAAATATCTTGGTGACTTCCCTCTGTGGGTTTCTATTATTTGCAATGCCAAATACAATACAATTTCTTTTGCAGAACACAAAAGAAGATATTTTGAAGAATGTTGAACATTAAACCCCATTGACTTCCATTGTATGGACACAAAACCACTGAGACATTTCTCAAAATATCTTCTTTTGTGTATATAATAGAATTGTTTCCAGTCAAAACACAAATACATTGTTAAATCTATAAACCAAGTGCGTGTGAAAGAACAGCGTACATCCTGCTGCTAAGAACTGCTGCCCAAGCAGAGTTCGAAGGCTAACCTTTTCAGTTTCCAGTAATGCTAAAACTCTTCATTCAGATGAGTTTCCCAGAAGCAAACAAGCCATTTCTGCATTGTCTTTATTTTGCATCTGCCTCCACACCCAGCTGGTGAGAAGCAAGCTACAGTTAACGCAGCGACGTGCACTTAAAACGAAACTGAGGCATGGAGAACTGAGACAGACCTGCGGCCACGGCCCTGCACCACAAACGGCAGATCTTGAGATTCACTTATGAAGACGGTTATCTGGTTCTTCTGGGCACAGCTGAGACGGATCATGTGACAAAAGTGACTTTTATACATATAGGGAGTCCGTGCACTGGTTGAATGACATGAAAATGGCACTTTGTGTAGGTATAGAATCAGTTGTGTTATGAATCATGCATAGAAAAAAAGAAGGGCTTTAAATGTATTGCTCATTGATGGTAAGTGTGAGATTAAAAGAATGTCTACACCGGACGCGACCGGCGCGGCGCAACGCAACACGACAAAAGACATTAGAAACGCATTAGAATCCATTATAATTTTACATTTTGTCCACACTGGATTCGCCGCGTCCGGTGTCTAGACGGTGTAAGGGTTAAACTTGAAGGGTTTTGCTGCAGATGTGAACAATTCTCTTAAAGGGACATTTATTCGCCCTCATGTCATTTCAACCCTGTATGACTTTCTTTCTTCTGCAGAACGCAAAAGAAGATATTTTGAAGAATGTTGGTAACCAAACAACACTGACCCCCATTGACTTCCATTGTATGGGCACAAAACCACTGAGACATTTCTCAAAGTATCTTCTTTCATGTTTCACAGAAGAAAGAGTCAAATGCACATTTTAAACAACATGCGGATGAATAAATTATGATGCATCATTTTTTCTTTGAAATCTGTACGTTCATCAGAACAAAGAAAGTAAAATGCATTAGGACGTCAATCTAAACTATTTAACTATACTAAAACAATGCAACAATACAAATTGAACTGCACAGCACTGCAATGCATCATGGGAGTGAATTGACAGAAGCTTTGCTATGCGAGTGCACGACGTAAAAACCATCAGGCAACTTCTTAAACCGTTGCCCTCCGTCCACATCTGTTAGTTTCTCGTGTAGCTAAAAGAGAACAGCTCTGTTTAAAATGTCATCTTATATTTATGCAGCTGCCGGGTCTGAATAGCTCCTCAATACCATCATAGTTGTTCCTTATTGTCCTTCTCGACCGCTTGTGGACTACAGCAAGGTTCTCATGCTTTTCCAGCTGTCCAGTCACAACATCCGAGTTAACCTTTCACCCCGCTTCACCACCGTGGTAAATTAACAGTAGGGTTTTTCTGTACTCTTAATAGAGATTTCAGACGGCAGCATGCGTGCAGGTATGTTGTCCCCATTACCCCAGTTCCCATGACATTAACCGAACGCTATGTGGTTCGTATAATTATTGCTGGATTTCGTATTGTGTCACACCTATGTAGGACGTGCTGAGTGTGGTTTGTCCTCGTCTTTCTAGTACAATCCTTCAGCCCCCTCAAGAGCATCGCACGCCAGTGACCTTTAGCATGATGACACATGCTTCCGCAGGCCAAAACCACCTCGCTGCAGCGTTAGCCAACGTTAGCCGAGAAATTAATAACGGCAGCCTCTCATTTACCGATCATGACCCGACTTGTTCCTCGTCGCATTGCTGACTACACGCAGAACCTCTCTGAATGATCTGTGGGCTAATTATGGGCTGTCGAAGCTAATTGTGTTATGCGTAGCCTCCCTGGGGTTCCAAAGGCCTGCCTTGCACATGGCATGATTTATGGCGACACGCTCCGGTAAAAGGCCACCGCATCCTTTCGGTCCCAAACAGGTGGGATGGCAACCGGAACGCATCTCCTGCGGCTCGGAGAAATGGCCCCTGATTCTGTATAAACTTTCTCGGGTTATATGTCAGCTCCGAGAAAACAGCTAAAAAGATCAGCAAGTTTTACAGGCCCGTAACTTAAAGGATGTCGTCACTTTGAGAATACCAGCTGACATGCTTGATAAATAAAACCGGTGCTGAGGCACTTGGCATTTAAAGTTTGGCGCCGAGCCGGGGTTCTTCGCCGCTCGACACCGACATGTAGCAGCAGCCCTGCAAAAAGACTAGCAAACAAGATCCAGGAGACCTTGTGCAACCGTGTTAACTAACACATGCTGTGGTTGCTGTCTCGTGCCTCACAGTAAAGCTCCCTGAGGTTTGACTGAGTGGAAAATACAGCCAACCCACGCGTACCCGAAACAGAAGCGTCTACTCTGCAGCGAGAAGAAACACGGGCAGGGTATAACGGCGTAAACCCTTTATCTGTGCAGCTGGATCCCTGGGAAAGCTACGCCGCCAATGCGACGCATGCATGTGTTGATTAGAGAAACCCCTTGCAGAGGGTGTAAAGTGCATCGCCCCTTCTGGTTAACATGAGGCGGTTGCTTCATTAACATAAAAGATATCAGGGTATGACCTGTACCGTGTTAAAGGTGCTGTCCCCTGCACTGTGTTCGATGGGAGCAAGTGTTAGAAAATGTTTTAGATGTGTCAGGTCTAATAACGGTGGGCTGCGGCACGCACACGATGATTATGAAGAGAAATGTCACATCAACGACGTGTGAGCTGTAGGAACAGATCTATGATGTTCACCTGTAAAATGGTAAAAGCACACGGCAACTTAGACCAAAATATTGTAGACATGGAGGCGGGATCTTTCAATTTGGGGTCATAACCCAAACCAACTTAGCAACCACTCAGAACACCGTAGCAACTGCATAAGCTCAGTCGCATTTGGGTGGAGGCTTTGGAAAATATGGATATCAATTTGACGTTTCACAGAGAAAATCATAAATACACTACAAAACTGAATTTCTCGTCATTTGTACTCGTTGTATTGTACAAATATCTAAAAATTCTTGACGTAAAAGGAACTAAGTTTTAAAGAAAAGTAAACAAAATAAGTGTGACTATGCTCAAAACAAAGGGCAAGTCAACTAAACTTACTCACATACTAAAAATATTTGTTCTTCTTTAGGCACAAAGTCACTTACGTTTATAGGACAAAAATCTAATTTATGAATGAACGTATTTTTCTTGTTTTAAGCATAAACCCTCTCTTTATTTATTTTTTTGAAAACAAATCATTTTGCGTCTCAATCACATGTATCTTGATTAAAGATCTTTTACATATTTGTACTGAAAACAATTGAAACATTCATTTGTTGCATGCTATGTTTGAGCACGAGATCTCCTTCGGTCAGGACACTCAACGTGCACGAGGTCCTTTTATGGTACTGTAAACAGAACGCTGTAAATCCAGCTGAGACCGAGAAAAAAAGAGTGAAGAAATGAATGAACACAGGAAACCTCACTCTGGCAGGAAGTGGGAACGGCTGCTATGGTAACGCAGTGAAAGAAGAAGCCCTGGCGGAGTTCGCGCGAATCGCTGCCTTTTGACGTCATTTCGCGCACGGAGAGAGCGAGTGAGAACAGCTGCAGAAGACATAAAATAAACAAAGAACATGTGAACTCGGCTGTGCTCGCTCAGAAATGTGACGCGGTGGCCATCATGTTCGGAAAAAGCACCGCCTCCTCATATAATCTTTAGTTGGGAGGGTCATTTAAATATCAGATTTATTTCGTTTTGAAAAAGCAAAGGGCGCACTTGACCGCTTCTGATTTATGAACTGACTTGTGCACTGCAAAAAATGACTTTCTTAGTCGTTTTTTCTTGTTTTCCAGTAAAAATGTCTATACATTCTTGAATCAAGAAGCATTTTCTTGATGAGCAAACTGACCTCAGAAAATAAGTCTTGTTTTAAGTAAAAAATTGAAATTTCAGTGAGTTTGTGCTTAAAACAAGCAAAAAAATCTGCCAAGGGGGTAAGAAAAATAATCTTGAATTGGTTGATTTACTTAAAAAAGGGTCAAGCTTTATACAAGATTATTTTTCTTACCCCATTGGCAGATTTTTTTTGCTTGTTTTAACCACAAACTCACTGAATTTCATATTTTTTTACTTTAAACAAGACATATTTTCTTAGATAATTTTGCTCAGCAAGAACATCCATCTTGATTCAAGAATTTGTAGACAAATTTACTGGAAAACAAGAAAAAAGTAAGAAAGTCATTTTTTGCGGTGTGTTACTTGGATTTGCTGTAGCTTGCAATTGTACCTTGCATATTGTTTTATTTACTGCAATATTTCCAGATCCTGTGATGGAAATAAAATTGGCTGCATGTTTTAACAGTGTGTGTTTAATGCATTTAATTGTATTTTGTTGCTTTAATGCTAATAATCTATTATAAAATGTTAAATGCTCTCAAAATTGCATTGAGTAAAAGCATCTGCTAAATGAAAAATTTTAAATCTATCAGGTTTATATCATTTTTCCTAAATGTATACGGACGTTTTTCTTTTCTTTATATTTTTAAGCTGTCAATCACTACACAATTACTGGACCAAATGTGCATTGCATCTTCACCTGTAATTGCATGTATTTACTTGTTCATTTGACAGCGTTGGTGCTTTACAGAGCCTGAAAGCTAATTGCAGTCTAGATCATTGAACAGAACCTGATTGAAGCATTGTTCTTAAGTACTGCTCGGTCACATTCCTCCGATGACCTTGCACTCACCTTTGCCACCTTTTCTTTTCTCAATAACCATCTAGCTGAAGCCGAATGCACACCACAAGTCGTTTTGTGAAGAATGATCTAATGGACACCTTTGGTGTTCACTGTTCAGTTGTGTAAAATGCGGTTGCATGACAAAAGACAGAGAAGAAGCGGTATGTTTTACAATCATATCTTTATTGCAAAAATGCGTATGAACTTCGAAACATGCACAGCGATGAGCTTTTTTTTTGCAAGAACAGCTACAGAATATGATCTCAATCGTAACTCCTCTGGAAATTCTCACTCTTGCAGACGAGCCCGAAATGAGTGAATGAATTGAGTCAGTGGTTTCCTTTCTATCTGCAATGAAAGAAATGGTATGTGGGCAACTCATCTGGGTATTCTGATCTGTAATGTGTGTTCGACAGAGTAGAAGGCAAGCCGAGAGAGAGCGAGAAATGCGATTTAAAACAGAGCCACACCGCAAGGCCTCTAACGCAAATGTGTATGTCTGGATTTCGGCTGATGTTTCTGTGTTAGCCTCGCAACCCCCCGTTCTTGTTATCAACCCCCACCCGGTTACCTCTCTTCTGCGTGATAATCGCACAGACAGATAGCTTTGCTTCCCGTGCGGCCCTGTCTTAACACCCACCCACTTTAGCACGCCGAAACGCTCTGATGAGAGAGTAAGGACAGGTGCTGCATGTGTCTGTTTGTGTTAAACTTGGGGGTTGGGTGACACACTAAAACATTTCTGAGTTCACGTGTAAAAACGTAACCAGTAGCCAGCTCTAAGTGGGTGAACCGATCAAATACTTGGCACCAAATCTAACATTTGATGTCACTTTTTTGGGCATTTTAAAGCAATTCTAAGCGTCTTATATAGACATACAGTTTGCATATTCAGTTCATTTTTGGCCGGTTAACATATTTAATAACCTAATTTAAACCGTGTAAAACAAAGAAATATGTTTTAAACAAACTCCATATGCAGGAGAAATGTGTTATTCATTTAACAGATCCAATACACATCCCCAGCTCCGTGTTTATCAGTATTATGAAACCATAATGAAACAAATGAGGTGGTGAACAGATTCTTGGCATAGTCCGCTGTCAAAATACCTTCGCGAAATGTCACCCACCCAAGACCAAGGGGCGTGTATGGCTGTAACGGGCAACTTAAGAAGATCTTGTGCAATACAGGTATCTGTTCCCTTGGGGGTTTTGCAAATGAGTATGGAGTGCATCCACCATTTCAAGATTTCTGGGCGAACCCTAACATGGCATCCGCCACACACGACAGATCAAAACATGAATCTTAATATGCGTTTATGAAGAGATGAATTTTGAGCCAATCAGCTTTCTCGAAGGGCGAGGCTACGGAAATCAAACACAGATGCTGCGTCCGAAGTCGCCTTCTTCCATACTATACAATAGGCGAAAATGAGTCGGAGATGGGCACTCGAGTTAGTGACTCGGACGAGTCGCATTTTAAAAGACTTCAGACTCGACTTCAGACTCGACCTGAAATGACTTCAGACTTGACTCGACTCGACTCGACAAAAAGGACTTGTGAAAAAGAAACAAGTCTTTTATCCTTGACTTAGCAATATCATAAGGAAAGAATGTGTATATCGGTACATATAACTTTTATCATAGAATTCATGACGAACGTTTCACCGCGTAAACTTCAGTCACATGAAACATGGCAGGAGTCTTGGCACTTCTCACGTTCGGTTTTATTAATGTGTCAGAATCAGGAACTTCGGGAAGATCGGCTAAATGCAAAGAATGTGGAAAAAAAATTAAAGACACCGGAACGACGACATCAAACTTAGGCATCTAAGAACGCATACACAAAGGTTAATCACGTACAGCAAGCTATTATACTAATGTTTGTGACGACACGGGTATTTATTATATCCTAAATATCCTTTCTCAATATTTTTGTAAGATGTGAATGTGGCTTTTTCTTAGTGAGTATGAGAGATAAAAAAAGATATTAATGCTTGCAGTTTGTCCCGTATTTTTTATTTAAGTAACGTAACCCAGCATGCATAGTACAATTTTATGCCGATTTAAATCAACGGGAATATTTTCTGATAAAGCGTGACTCGCGTCATCTTGCGTCTCACTTAGCGACTGTGTCACTGGTTTTTCAAACATCATATGTTTTTCTCTATATAAAACAACTTTGCAAATAGGATTTTTGTGTATGATGAGAATTTTTCAATAAGGCATGAAATGACTTGAGACTTGACTCGGACTCTAGCTGAAAGACTCCAGACTTGACCCGGACTCTAGCGATTAAGACTCCAGACTTGACTCAGACTCTAGCTGAAAGACTTGTGAACATCTCTGGTATGAGTCATGAGTAGTGTGTCCGAAACCTCAGTATGCAAAAAACAGTAGGCGAGAAATACCCGGATGGTCTACTAGTTCCGCCGAGATTTGTGAGTGTGGATCGGATGGACACTTTTCTATCCCATGATGCCACGGGAGCTGAGCAACAGTCAAATTTCACAAGTAAATCAAATAACTATAGCGGAAAACTTTAAGGCGGACGTCCGTTTTTAATGTAAGTGCCTAAATTGTGACTAAATTATGTTTTTATAAACGCTCAGGTGTAGGTTGTAATTAAAACGTCATAGGTCAAAGAGCATATGGGTCACATGACCATAAAACATGGCGGACGCAGTATGTCTGAAATGTATTCATACCACACCCACTATGTAGAACGTACTGTTTTAACGGCCGATAGGTAATTATTTAAATTCAGTACGTACTGTCACAGTATGCAATTTCGGACTCAGCGTTAGTATGTCCTGTGGTTATTGCACCTGATTTCTGAATCTTGTTTGGCTTCTTCAAGGTTGTTTTTAAAGGCCACTAGCATCACAAAACCACCCATCGCACTTCAAAATAAACACTTCGCAGTTGGATTTAATTGTTCATGGAGGGATCATTCAGGAACCCCGAAGTGCTGTCTACAGGGGTCTTTGGAAAGGGGGGAGGTTCAATCAATAAGGATTTTGTTAAAGCGGCCTGCATGGCGCAGATTGCGGAAGGGTCTTTCAGACATGGCCGATCGGTGTGACCGATGGGGTGGCAGACACCATGTTCCAAGACTCATGGGAGTAGGTGCGTTGCACGGCCAAGAGCCTCTCTGTACAATCGATCGCAGGCCGTCAATTGGATAGACTCAAATGAATGTGCCTTTAACCTTCGAGAGCATATGCAAAAACAACCCGCATGCAATACGAGGGTCTATTTATTCAGTTGCACCCAGTTTATACAGTTATCGCACCCAAAAATGCACGAAATGACTCGATTCTGTTTCTTTGAAAACAAACAGCCGGCCATGCTTTAGATCGCACTGATAACCACGTTCGTGCTGATCTCTTTTTGCAAATCATGTTTGGACGCATGATTGTAGGAAGGCTTTGTGAAATCGTTTCTGGTAAACATAACACGGCTCGGCTTCAGAGAAACAAGAGGCCCCGTCATTTCACCCCGAGAGCTCATCAGACGCTTTGGAACCCAGCCAGTTTCACATTTGCACACACAGACACGCACACCAGATTGTCAAGGCATACATGTATTGTGCACATATGTATAGAGGAGGATTATTGAGGTGACCTTGTTGCAAGCGGCTTACCCCCTTCGATTTTCATAACGTCGCTTTTAACAAGTGATTGGCATTGAAACCTGAGTGGAGATGTGCATTTGCATCGAAATAAATGTGGAAAAACCCACAACATGGACAGGAATGTACACGATTTACATGTGTAAAGTCTTTTCTCCCGTTTTCTGTCTAAAATATCGTCTCATGCAGGAACCGGCGTAAAACAGGCATGTTTATGGCTGTGTAAAAGGAAGTCAGAAACAGGAACTTTCCAACAGAGACGCATGGTTTATATTTAACCTTCTGAGCTCACTCATATAGCAAACGTAAAGTGTATTTGTGAATAAGATTTACGGCTGTAGTTCACTCTCTTTCCAACTCTAAATTGGTTTTATTTAATATAAACGTGTTTTAAAAATGCATGCACATATACAGGTTGCAGTTGAATGTAGTAGTTCATCCGAAAATGAAAATTCTGTCATAATTAAACTCTCTAGTCAATTCAAACCTGTATGACTTTCTTTCTTCTGCAGAACATAAAAGAAGATATTTTGAAGAATGTTGATAACCAAACAATGGCAGCACCCATTCCCTACTATGGTACAGACCTTGATGCATTTTATATGCCACCAAACCTGTTACACATCCAAATAATCGCGCACACACACACAGACACACAGTCGATCCATGCTGCTCCCGCCTCTTTGGGTCGATCCAGGTCGAATTCAATTTGTAAGATATTATGTATTGATCCGTGCACATTGGCCTGAGAACGTAGAGGGACAGATGATCCTTTGACCCGCACTTGGCTATTCTCTTAATCATCACCGCCGCCCCCTCAATGTGAAGTCTGATTAAATAACTATAGAATTGTTTTCCAAAGTGTCTTTATAAAAAAAGCCAGCTAGCTGTATTTCAAGTACAAAGGCAATCCCACAATGCACTGCACAGTGTAAATATACCTCCTGTGTAATTCATTAAAAACTGAATAGTGGCTTTTTCGTTTTAAACATTTCCTAATAAAGCTGGTGGGGATACCAACATGTTGTTTAGTTACAGCACATGCTCTATTTGCTGTGTTCGGAAAGCATATTTATCAAAAGGCAAAATGTCCGAGCAGCCATTTAGCTGGCCGTGTTTAGCTAAATAACTAGAGCAGGTTTTCACACCCATACCTTATTACATACTGATTGATTGATGCTTTTTATGACTGAGTCCTGGATGGCCAGACCTCCCACACTCCTACTAGCGCAGAAGAGAATTGGATTAAGCCGAGCAGCAGGTCCTAAATCAGTCCAATCAATACCCTTCTGCCGGGCTCTCCATCACCGGCCCGAGTAAATAATTCAAATGAGATAGTTAGATGCTTTGAAATGTAAAAAGGGTGTAAGAAAATCTCTCGCCACCTTTTGTCGGCTCCGCGCGCCTCGCCGTCGTTTATCCCCGCCTGCAGGTACGGCAAATGTTTCTATAAATCCCAAAATTAAATCGATGACTGCTTGACGGTGTAAATTGAGATTTGGGTCCGGTTTGTTACACCGAGCCATTACGTTAACATTAAATATTCAAAAGAGCTAAATCAATTCACAAAGGATTTAGATTTGGATCTTTGAGGCGTCGTAGCAGCACCAGCTGACTCTTTTGACTCGTTTCAAAAAGGCCTTTAAATCACAATAGGCTGCAGTTCTAATAAGCTGCAAAGATTAATTTGCCACAGGGTAAAAATAGAGCTTTAAAATGCTTTGGGATTTAAGTCAATGCTGGTTTTTAGTAGGCGTGTAATTTCGTACTAGTGATTGAATGGAATTGCACAAATAAGTAGTAATTCAAAATCCTTGCTGGCTTCCATTGGTCGACAAACAGATAGCCCAGCCCACCACACACACCATTTTGTTCAATCTGTGTGTTTGAATAGCACCACAAAGAAAGATCACTTACAAATCCAGAGGAAAATGTTATTGCTCAGATGTTGCTCTTTCATAGCTCATGAGTTCTGAGCTGTTTCATCTCAAGTATCTGTTTTTCCTTAAATTGCTTAGAAGTATGACAATAGAAACAAAACGTGCTGTCTTCTCATGCTTAACATGGACAACTTGTCAAAAACGAGTTGGGCGTATTACGTAGTATTTCTGTGCTTGATACATTCCCCCGCAGTGATTGTACAGGTTTTGGAAAGTTTTTTCAAACATATAAAACTGTTTCGCAACAAAATTTTTTCTTAGTCCCTTAATTCTCCCGGAAAAGCACGCAGCCGCAAGGAGAGCAGGAGAAGGAGCATGCGCAGACGTCACTTTCACTTGTGTGCAGGACAGAGAGAGAGCATACGTTCGCAAAGTTCAGGTGTTTGTTTGTTCACTACATTTGGGTGATGAATGTTATATAAACTCTGGATATAACGCTGGATTTAGAGATCGTTTGAAACTGATATATGGAGCCGTCCCAGCGCTAAAATATGCCGGACATGAACCGCATGCGGTGAGTGAAACTGATGTCTGTGTTTTGTTGACAATGGGTGCGCACGTGCTTTGGTTCAGCCTACCCCTCCCCCCCCGCACGCGCCGTATGTTTTCGGAAACAATCGTAAAGCTGTGTCTATCTTTTATAATTGTGATCAAACTAAATACTCGATACGTAGTACATACGAAGTATGCAATACTACTCTATAGGTACTCAATATTAATATGAGATTGGCAGAAACGCTGTGTGTTAGGGCCGCTTTAAAATACAAGAAGAGTATGGAGGTAAATGAATGTAGTATGAGAGGTGATGTGAAACAATCTGGTTTTGGGGACATTTGATGAGAAATGTTTGAGTTCATGGGATCTTCAATAATACTCACTTCCGATTACTGTCTTGACAAATCTTGACAAGTTTGTGACATTTTTGAGATCTGAAACTGGAGACATTTGTGAAATTTTCGGGTCTCTTTCCTCCGCATAAATATTTGAGACACCGCAACAAAAGTTTGCTCTCCGTTTAACCTCATTTATGTCTGTGAGAATTTTTTTTAATCATTGTGTTTTTTCTGATGGGAATGACCTTACTTCAAATATCTCTGTGCATATTTTAATACTAAAACTACACACTTCTCTCATTCCTTTTATGATTGAAATGTATTTTCCTTGGATTTATGACCAAGTTTCCACTTAGTGCATATTTTTAGGACCAACTATGAAAACAAACACGAGAATTTCCTGTACGTCGTGACTCCCTTCCTCTCACGCACGCACCAGTTTTAAATAGCAGAATCTCCCAGCAGGCAGACAGGCAAACCCAAAAGATATTTGAACAGTCAGGCAGCGTCTGGGAGCTAACAGGAGGCCGGAATCCCCTGACAGCAGCCATTGTGAAATTTCCATTCTTATCTCAATGACAACGGCTGCGCTGCCGAGGTGGGAATCCCTCTATTTACACACTGCTTCCTCTCTCAGCAGGGAATTCTGGGTACTCATTACCCTCATAGGAAACCCTGCGCATTAGTGTACCGCCTTTGACTTCTGCTTTCCAAATTGTATTGCTCAACCATGTTGCAAACTTTGAAACCTAATTCAAAGCTTTCAAAGGGTGGATTACAGTCATACCCGAAAGGGTTACGGGCTTTTATCAAAAGATGAATCACAGCGTGTTTGCACACTCGTATGCGCCCGAGCGCTTCCTGTTTCATTGCAGCAGTTCTAGTGAAACAAGTGCGCAGCGACACGCGTTTTACTTTGTGCGTCACGGCTAACGTCAGATGAGTCCGTGCCGTCTAAGCTAACGTGGCTAGCAGGCTAACACAAAACAGATGCAACTGCAATGGGGGATGGGACAACAAACAAGGGTGAAACCAGCGATAGGTTGTCTGTTCCTGGTTTCACAAGCGTTTCGTTGAATGGAGACCACGTCTCAATGCAGCAAGACGGATGGACTATAGACCAAATTATCCCCCACTGCTGCACAACAGACCACTCTGTCTGTGATCTAAATTAGGCCTTTTTCAGATTGTTTAAGATGGATGGGGGTTCCGTATTCGTTCGCAAAAAGAAATAAAGAGAGAAGAGAATGCTGGGGGCTTTTTTCAATTACCTCTGGATGTTAAATGAGAACTCGGCCTAGAATGCGCGAGAACTCTCGCCGTTATTGCATTATGCGAGAAACCGTCTGACCTACTAAAGACTCGACCCACAGGAAATAAAATGGCAAATGAATATCTCCATTGTTTCTCCCACACGGCAATGAGATTAAATGGAGTCCACAATCAAAAGTCGGAGATTTCTTTGCGTATTGAATTTCTCATTAAATCTTACAAGACCAAACACGAGAGTAACATTTTTGAGACAAAGCTGATACTTATTGAATGAAACATAAGTGAGTGATGCTTTGAAAGTGCAAGAATAAATTTCCCTTTGGATTTTTTGTTTAAAACAAAATAAAATATTAAAACTTCCTTCTAGCCTGCGGATGACTTGAGGAGATTTACTTTTATTCATTTAGCACACACTTTTATCCAGAGCAACTAACAACAAGAATGCATTTAAAATGTTGTCAAAAGAAAACAATCCCGATAGCACATGTACATCTGTAAGATGTCTGCTAAAGATCTGGAGATATTTCAATGATAACATTCTAAATTGTAAACATCTTACGGACATCTTCTAGCTGTGGCATCTGACAGGAGACATCTCAAAGACATATTGCAGATGGGCAAACAATAAAAACATTTTTTTTCAATCAAATAGACGTCCCCCAGATATTAAAAAAGATGATATATGTTTATAAAACGTGTCAGGTACGACTGCCACTGTAAACATCTCATGCCCCCTATTGAAACAAACAGGTAGTGACATCAGTCCTCATATCCTCTCATTTCTGTATCACTCGCTGTGACTCACCTTGCCACCCCAACCCCCCCCCAAATCAGACGCCGGCTATTGATTCACTGGATTGATCCTGGACTCCGTCCATCTGCTCTCGGCCTGTGTCTACAAGTCCGCTGGCCTCCCGGAGAGCGGGGCCACTGTGCCCGGGACAGCTGGTGCTGATAACCAATCTGTCATTTGAAGGCTTTTTGTAAAACAAGATACCGGGCAACCAGATACCGTGAATTAATACATGAACAGTGTACAGCGCTGCCGAACCCCCTTCACCCCCCTTCCGATTGCATGTGCCTAGAAACAGTTGGCTCTTTCAGGCCTCCGTACAAAGCATTCTTTCAAGGGCCATTTCAAGGGCAACAAAAGCCTACTGAGGTCTCCACTACCAGGTCTTCTTTCAATAGAGCTGGTGGAGGTCTACTAAGTCGACGAAGAGATACTGATCATTCATATTGATAAGGGACATGCAAAATGATATATTTACCAAAATCAATGAGTACAGTGTTGGGAACGGCTCACCCGATGGGTTTTTACAGCGTTTTATTTAAATAATTACAAAAGGGGCAGTCTCAGGGGGCGGGGCTCATTTTGAAGGACCCTTCTCAACACAGAATCTTACAAATGCAAGCTTTTGGGGGGGTGCTCAAAAAACTGGCGTGAGACACGACCAAACGCGATGGTCTTTATGCGCCAGTTGTTCAAACGATGTGACTTCTAAAACAGTTTTCATGTACAAACAGTCTAACAGCTTCAAGATGAAGTCATGTGAAATCTGAGTTGAAATGTACCACTTCCGACTTCAATGCGTTTCATTTCCATGTCACACAATGTTAAAGAGCATCACACTCTTTAATGTTTTTTGGTTTTTTTAATAATGCATAACATTTTATAACATTTTGTGCTGTGACAGTATTTTAAAGTTCACTAAATGTAACTATGTGCTTATCTTACTGGAAGCATATTGGGCGTGACGTCAAATGACACGTCTCTCTAAGGTCAGGGTTGATTGATCTGCCCCAAATTCAGAGGTCGATAAGTGCCGTTCCAGACGTTATTTTCAAATAGGAGGTAGGAAAAATGCTAATTCATAGTCTCAGACACAGCAAGCTTTCATCATTCTATACATTTAGAAAAACTCTTATCTTATTAAAATATTGCTCCTGTCCTTCTGAAACCTCATATCTCCATATTTAATACATAAATCTTTATTATTATTACTCACCATTTATGTCTGTCACTGGGGTTTGCAAATATCTAACCGATTAAAAGTGGAAAAATGAGCTTGTCAACTTGGACAACACCGTATTTCATAAATTAGGCAACAACCCATTGACTCCTCGGTTATTGATAACATCAATTTCTGTCCTCAAGTACATCAAACACATAAATCCTGTTTGACTAAATATTTGCCTGCGTAAAACAAAAGAGCTCCACCTCTGACGACACCTGCAGTACTAGTGCTGGAGGGTCCGAATGCACAACTGAAGGAAGTGCTGTCAGGTCCTGATCTACAGCGGAGCAGATGCTCTGTACACAAGGTTCAGAAGAGCAACCCTCAGCACAGAGGCCTGTTTGTTCCTGTCTGGGCTTTAAAACAGGTGCACTTTCAAGGCGGGGACGAATTTGGAAAAGAGAAGAACAAGCAGAGCTCTAATGGTAACCGTGATAGCACCCAGGGTTACAGAGGCGGGAGGGTCAGGACAAAGAGCCTACTAGAGGTGGCAAGCGACGTAAGATTGATGATGACCGTTCGTAATTCACGTCCCCTGTTTAAAGAGAAAGACGTCACAGTGGTTACAAACAGCATTGATGGAAGCGCACTGCATAGTATACACTACATAGGGCAGACAGTGTGGCTTGGTTGTTAAAGGCACGGTTCATCCGAAAATATATATATATATTTTTTTTTATTCACCCTCATGTGGTTTAAAGCCTGTACGTGACTCTTACTTATGTGGAACACAAAATAAGATATTTTGAGAAATGTCTCTGTGGTTTTGTGTCCTTACAATGGAAGTCAATGGGGATCAGTGTTGTTTGGTTACCAACATTCTTCAAAACGCCATCTTTTGTGTTCGCCAGACGAAAGAAAGTCATACAGGTTTGGAATGACAAGGGTGGATAAATAATATAATCATTTTCATTCTCTTTAAACACTACAAATAAGTTTAAAGCGAACACCGGCCCACAATACTGCTCAGAAAAGCATGCAAGGAAAAATCTAAAAATAAAATAGCATTTGAAAATACACACATATATATAGATTTAAAACAGAACGTGTACGTATCCACTGATATTTTCACCTTTGTGAGGCATGCCGGACTACAGATCAATACAAATTTGAAAAGAAATCAGCAAATTCGCTTTGACTTTTAGGAAACGTCATTAAGTCTGTGTTTATGTGTGAGCCCCAGCAAGTGTGGGTGCGAGGCTGTGACGTTGATGTATGGCTCTTCGGAGGCACTGTAAAAGCACAATTAAGATTCCATCAGGATAAAGGTAATGGTAAATTATGTACATTAACCAAGGTCCGGCCTCATCCAAACATGCCAGCAAAAATAAGAGAAAATCCACTCCTATCCTCTTCTCAGAGATGTTATGCTATGCTGAATTAAGTAAGCGTAGGTTGCAGTACACGCGTGTGTTGTTTGCATGCATGCGTGTTCACCGTACAGGAGAACCATCCGTCCTCATCAATTCGGCTGTCACTTGCTCTCCGTAATTTGCCGAACACCGGTATTTACAACGTTTCATGACGGCTCCTAATGGAGCTCTGTGTGACCACTTGACACTATTCTATCTTTTTCCAAACATTTATAATGTATTTACATACTCTAGACAAATATATTTGAAAAAATATATCAATGAGAACTGAAGAATTCTGGTTTGACGGGCAGAGAACAGTTCAATAAATTGAACTTGTGTGAAAGGTCAGCCGGTCTAAGCGGTCTTCGCTTCATCAAAACGTATAACAAACAGCCACCCTAACCTCGCAGTCTTATGATCTGTTTAAACGAACGCACAAACATTTACATGCGTCATCATGTTTCTTGGGCAGGGTTTTCGATTTAGCTTCGGTTCACGAGGCACGTGAATGTTTCGAGCAAACGTGTCCCTGAGGGTATAGTCTTATTTGGTTTTCAGCAAACTGTCAGGAGGAAAAAGGTGCGGACAAAACATAGATAGATGTGTTGTGTCATTTATAAATGTATGTTTTCAGGTAGGAAATTAACAATGGTTTTACTAAAGTAACAATAGTAAAACTTTTGTATTTGTAAGAAAAAAGCGTAGTAACCACAAATTTCAAGTTAAACAAATGGTAATACAAAGGGAAATCAATCTAACAAAAAAACATGGTTACTACACTTTTACTAGAGTTAAACCATTTTCTAAATCCAAATTCAAATAGTTTTACAACTTACCGTTGTGCTGTGAGGTCACAACGAAGAAAACAACTTAACTCTGTAGTTTAAAGATTAAGTATCAGTTTTAATGTTAATTATTTTAGGTTCTTAAAGGTAAAGCACGTCATTTGTAAAACACTCTTATTCTACCTTAATATGTTGCGACCGCAAAGTAATCCATAAAAAAACAGCAACATTCTAGTCTCAAGAGGTCCACAAATGACATGACATGATATGACTTTATTTCTAAAAACCAAAGCACTTTACAAAACTTTGCCTTCTCCAACATCGCCTGTGGTCACATTTATAAGTACAGCGTCGAGCTCTCCAGTGCCTGCAGTATAATTGATGTCCTTGGTTTGATGAAATCAATCGTGTGGAGTGCTGAAGGCTTCTGCTGTGTCAGTGTGTAGGGGTGAGGAAGTAAGACGTATTGACACGCTCTCTCGATTGTACATACATAATCCTCCCCGTCCGGTAGAAGTGCTGATCATCGAGACATCGGACGGCCGGAGTGAGCACGACAACTTGACCTTCGCCATTTATCATTAGCATGGGTTGCGGGGAGCCGTTGCTAGGCAGAGCTTCAATTAGCCCCTTGTTTAGACAGATAATGTGCTATACGATAGATGTTCTTTGGGAAACAACAACAGGAAACTTGGTTTTACGTCCCCATATGTTTCATTAACATATATATTATAACCATTCATGTTATCAAACACTAGCTGTAAATATTGAGTTAAAATATTTTGTAAACAAATATAAGTCATATAAATAGTAGGGCTGTCAAACGATTAAGATTCAGAATAAAGGTTTGTTTAACATAATATGTCTGTGTACTGGGCATATTAATTTTGTATTTGTAAAAACATACACACACATGCATATATTTAAGAAAAATATAAAAATTTATAAACATTTATATATCATTTTAATTAATGTTGTAAATCTAAATAAATACATGTAAATACTTTTTTTATTTTTTGTACGTGTATGTGTTTATAAATACAAAGTTTATATGCAGAGTACACAGAAAACACATGTTTACACATGTAAACACAAACTTTTTTGAGAGCACTAAAAATATAATAATAATATAAAATTTAATAAAAAATCTTTAAATATAAATAACCTTAAGAAGCTGGTTAGGCAACTTTAAGATGCTTACATTTTTTATTTCTTTTGCATGCTTTTAGTCATAACATATTCTTATCGTTTGTATTTTTCCAAAGTTTTGTAAAACTTTATTCCAAAGTGATTCCAGTAAAATTTGTATACTATTATTCTAAAATGTGCAAAAACATATAAATAAAGAATAAGTAAGTGTTTCAAAAATTTTGAACGGTAGTTAATATTCAAAATGAAAGATCCCAAAAGATGCAAATTCATATGTGCACCTCTTTTATGAGAGAGATACAGTGCCCTCACTATTATTGGCACCCTTCGTAAATATGTGCAAAGAAGGCTGTAAAAATCATTCTGCATTGTTTCTCCTTTTGATCTTTTATTTTAAAAAATCTACAATATTCCAACATTTCATTAAAGTAAGACAATTTGAAGTGGGGAAATATCACATTATGAATTTTTTTTCTCTAAATCACCCTGGTCACAATTATTGACACCCTTAGAATTTCTTATGAGTAAAATACCTCCAAAGTATATTCCCATTGATATTTACATTTACAAATAATAGTGGAGGGCACTTTATCCAATCTTAGTTTTAAAGGAATGTGCGGCTTAA
Source organism: Triplophysa siluroides (assembly GCA_006030095.1). NCBI lineage: Eukaryota > Metazoa > Chordata > Actinopteri > Cypriniformes > Nemacheilidae > Triplophysa > Triplophysa siluroides. The sequence continues at coordinate 1,498,101 of VCII01000140.1, read as the reverse complement.
AATGAAGAAAAAACACGTTCGTTTTTACGGAACAGAAGTTTTCCAGTGGTCCAGTAGACAGCAGAGCTTCTCATGAGTGGCACACTGGTTACTTGCGGTATCCCAGATCCCAAAATTTCTAGCCGACCAAGCGTCGCTGTGGACCATGACCGTGTCTGCGGCTTTTCAGGGTTGTTTTTCTGCGGCTGAACCAATCCCCTAGAGGAATACAGTCCTTAATTCAGTTTAAACTATAAGCCTTTGAAGCAGAACTCCACCAAATCCAATACAGTGTGCATAACATACAGTTAACTTCCTGATCAGATATCTTTACGTGCATATAATGCATTAAACGTCTCTGTAACGAAATCAACTTGATATTTTTAGCTCGAGGAAGTACTCATCAGCACGCACCTCGGAGCGAGAATTTTACTTAAATTGATCCGAGGGGACTGCCCGTGCAATTAGCATAATACAAGTCACTTAGGGTTTAAAGCGTCTGCTAAATGACAAGAAAGCACCTAAGGGTTATTACTAGCGATAATAATAAGCAATGAGTGCACTCCACTATGTGCGTAGTTCGCGGCATGCCGTGAAAATTACCCAGGCTGTATGATTTCTCATGCGTGTCACTGTCTTGTAGCATACGGGTAATGACATATTAGAGTACAGTTGTTTGCTAATACTGACCTATCGATGTAAATACAGCAGTTTTCATGTCAGATGTAAATGAGATCACCGTTGTTATGGTTAAAGCTGGGTGTGTGTGGCATTTTTCCCAGGACGGTATTGCTATATTGTCTATACATTCTGTCGCACGGCATGCACGGCTGTACAGATTTGCACAAAAACTTAATTTTGCACAGCAGGATATCGATATGTTTAATTCAGCAAGCATGTATACAGGGCCAACTGGAATAAATGTGAAGAACTAGGTCAACCCCACCGAGAAAGTGAACGAGAACTTGCACGCACGTTTTACAAAATCTTTTTGTAAAGTATCCGTCCAACTTTCTGCAAAGTTGCAGGAATGCACTTCTGTGGCGTTACAGGGCGCTTTGAACAATGTTTATCTGTTCGGATTCTTCCCCCACTCCTAATAAAATTTCCCGTCTGAGTTGAGGCTCCTTCGGGAAAAGCGCGTGCGACAGATCCCACATTGTTCATTGTTGTTGCGCTCTCCTTATTGTAAAAAACCCGAAAACAAGAAACTTTACCGCGTTGTGGGCTGCGGAGAGAGAGATGACAAAGATTGCATACTGGCACCCTTTGATCTCCTGTCTTGGGAGGCTTTTTTAAGGGGGTGGCACTGCTGTTTTTTGGAGACTTGGGGAAGAGAGAGAGAATAGGGGAGATGCGCGGACCTTCCTTAAGGGCCTTATCGAGCCTTGTACACACGAGGAGTGTGGGTTGTTTATTTGCTGTGTGTGCCTCTCACGGGGCCCTGGGGAAAAGTTCCCATCCTTTCCCCGTGCCCCGAGGCCACTCGCGGTTCTGTGGGCTGCCGCATGGTTAAGCTGCAGAGGAGAGGAACTCGGATATGATATCCCAGAGGCATTCGCGTCTCTCAGAACCGAAAGAGAGAGACCACGCAGAGCCTCTCCCTTGGATTACAGGCAAACAAACATTGTACTAACAGTGGAGATGTGCTTTTGGAAGCATAGGCCGGGCAGTCATAATACTAACTGTTTAACCGCTAGTTCGTCACCCCTACGTCTCTTTGGATTTCGCTGCTTGTTTAACCTCGGCTCAACCTTTTCTCAACATTTGAGGGAAAGCGTTACGAAAACATAGCGAGAACATAACGTACTCAAAAAAACTAATATGCTATTGTTGCAACTTCAAAGATAACAGTTCCAATATGACCAATATGCTTCAGTAAATTTGTAGTTTTTAACCTATGTCTAATAGCTTTGATGCCATGAAATGGGTAGTGTACTTCCAGGAAAACTATCATGATTCATGGCTGTGACTTCTGGCTATTTTGGATAAAAGAAAGAGCACCGGGTACCGAGCAGCATAAAAATAGGACCCACAGATGACCAAGAGGAAGAGGAAGAAAGAACATGATGAGGTGAGAGAGGAGAGAAGGTGTGGCAGAGGAGGTGAGTGTCGGGGAGGTGGTCCGCCCCTTCGCAGGCTGGAGGGTGCAGACGCCGGAGACATGGAGGAGGGTGTCGCTTCGGCTTCTGCGGCAGTGAGATAGGGACTTGGCTGTATTTGCGGGGGGCGAGACCGGCCAAATCTGTCCTCCTCGAACGCTGATGCGCACACACATACGGACCGTGACGGGCTTTTACCTTCAGTCTTTATAATTTGATGCCCTCTGCCAGCGCCTTCCAACTGCATCTGATAAATATAAAGGCGAGGTTGATAAATGACCGAGGCTAAATGCGCCAAATCAATCTTTATACTCCGTGCACCACACTATCTCTCGCTCAAACCCCTGACCCTCGGGCCCATTCTGGACGTTCGAATAATCCATGCCTCATGTTTACGAGGCCCTCTCCTGCGGTCTGGTTTACTAGAATCCCTGGTTTTACTCAAGTGGGCCTGTTTCCCATTTCTTCTGAGATATTGCATATCCTGTCTGCAATGTTAAACCTAACCTTCCCTGTTGGAAACAGTCCAACGCATTAAAGACGATCTTCATCAACATTTAACGACACAAAGAAACGACAGTTTTCTATAATGATTATTGCAAGTGCACCTATGTAAGAAGTTAACAAGTTAGAACGAGATCTAAAGAGAAGACTGGAACGATCTGTTTGCAAGGGAGGAGGAATGTGCAACTTCCCTTGTTTGGCTGTTTGGTTTAAATCACCTTTACGGTTAAACTTCATAGGAAGTCGACTCCTGCCGTCCTTGGTGATTAAAAGCAACTCTGCTCCTGACTCCTCTCGGCGTCCGGATCTGGAAAGGGGAAGTGACATGTTATTTGGGGCTTTGACCCTGACCTCATAAAATGTGGTCTTTCCGATAGTGGATTGTTTGAACTTGGTTTTGTGCGTGCATTTGTGTTAACTTTAGATGGTTTAATGAGACGCATAAGGGATGACATTGTGGTCGGGCTATACATCATCTGTCATGATGTGTTTGTATATGAATTGATGTGATAGCCTAGTTAAACCGTAATAAATGCTTTGTTGTAAATTCAGTCTCCACACACTCCCATGACGCAATGCAATGATGTAATCGTCTCCAAACTACTATTTTTAATTCATACTTACAGAACTGATGTACTCGAATGTACTCATGAGGATATTTTGAAACCAAGTGTAGTGCTCCATTTTGTTAAATGAAAAAGAGTATTTACAGGCATAGCTATATTAACATTGTGAAGGTGTTTATAATGACGTAGGAAGTAATTCTTTCATATTAGTTATTGACTGTTTCAAAGCAACAACATAAACAAACGTTACTGCGCATGCGTGCTATTGTGGGCCAAATTTTTGGTACATATCAACAAAGAATACAGCCCCTGCAGATTATTTATTAAATCAAGCAAAAGAAATAACAAGTAAATAAAAGCCAGTATTATTTTGTGTTACCAGTAGAAGAACCGTAACTTGGCTAAACTTAAATGCGACACGAACCATTTAACAAATTGTTTAGGCTATTAAAAAAAAGATTCAATAAACATATAAATAGTTATATTATTAGCCACTAGCCAGATAGATAAACAAACACAGACCGGAATTTAAGGTATATGGCCAAACGCGTGTGTCCGATGAAACCATCTATAACCTCAGAAAAATGAACCGTGGTTATTAATAGTGACATGTAAGTGTTATATTGTCATCTTGTTTGTTGACTATAACGAGGCTGGCAAAAAATCACTACAGTGCTCATTACTTTACCAAATAAACCCAGCAAAGAGCCCTTTGTAGTCACCAAAGCATGCAAGCTCTTTCATCACCTTTTAGAAAAAAAACACACAGCGTCCTTTCATGAATAATACTGTGTCAAAAAAAGGAACCGGAGGAAAAAAATGTCTTCAGTCGTATCTGTGGTGCTAATTGAGGATGTTTCTGCGTCGCCTATCTATTTTCATTCGCTTTACATTTCAAATGACAGCTGAAGAGCCAGACGGGCCGCTCGCGCCGGTGTCAAGCACCTCGAGCTCGCGGAGGGCCGTGAGTGCCGTCGCCTAGCAACGGCGGAGCAGCAGCCGGCGCGAGCGAGAAGAAAGGGGATCCCGCGTGCGATCGCGCTTATTCATGCTTTTGTTCAGTCGATTTAATTTAAGCTCCGCCGTCGGAACATTTAGTTGCTTTTTATAAAACGGGTATGATTGTTTTTATCTATCCATCCATCCATCCATCTACCTACTATCTATCTATGTATCTATCCATCCATCCATCCATCCATCTACCTACTATCTATCTATGTATCTATCTATCCATCCATCCATCCATCTACCTACTATCTATCTATCTATCTATCTATCTATCTATCTATCTATCTATCTATCTATCTATCTATCTATCTATCTATCTATCTATCTATCTATCTACCTTTCTACCTTTCTACCTACCTACGTGCCTTAGTAGATTTTTAAAATATACTAAATATAATTATGTTCCTGTTTTTAACAAAAAGATTGAGTTAAAATAACATACACATCTTGGGAATCAACTAATATTGGTTGTTAAGATTTTAATTATTTTGTTTGAGTAATTTTAATTGAACAAATTATTAAGTAAATCCAACTCAATTTTATTACGTTAAACCCATTTAAATTGGTCAAATTAAGTATACTCATTCCTTTTGTGTTGAGACTACATAAATCATTTTTGTTGATATAACTACCTTGGCAGTTGATCTTTAGTTCCCAGCATGCTTTGTATTTGACTGCAATAAGGAGATTAATTAGGAGTGTTTTTTTGTAAAAAAGAAAGACTTGTTCGTGTTGATTTATCTTTGAGATTTGGGAGAGTTTGGTATAATTTTTAAGTTTGGGTTTTTTAAGTTGTTACCGTTGTTCAGAAAAGTGGTGCTTGTGCCTAGGCCAAGTCATATTTACTTGATATTTTAACAAAAACTAAATGTATTTAATAAGTAGAACTTAATTTATACTTATTAGTAAGTTGTACTTGAATTACAACAGCAAATTGTTTTTTATTATTGTGCAAACTGTTACGAGGATTTTGTTAAATAAATTATTTTAAATAAAGTTATTTTTTTCATACTTATTTATTTTGGGTAGGCTACATATACATTGTTTTATAAGATATTTCCAACCCAAATGTGTAAAAAAAAAATATTACAGACCCCTAGGCTCCCTTTTTCACGCAAGCATCTGCAGTCAGGGATCTTTGTGGGGGTTGTCTGTGTTCTGGATGGGATCTTAGGCCCGTGCATGAAGGTAGAGGGGTAATTTCCAAATCTGTTGGCTCAAAACACATCTTTGTCTTCACCGGCTTTCATAGCCAGACTAAAAACTACAGCCGCACAAATATTAAACCTGTGCCAAAAACTGTCCACTGAGAAAATACATAATGCATGTTACTTCTGCGTGTGATTTTAGCTTGAAGATCAGTCATATTTCTAACTCCGCGTTAATTTTACATGAATAATTTTATGATACGTTTATGAATGTCGGTTTAAAATAACATTGTGATTGCGTGCTTCCCACAAGCATGTCCAAGTACCGCTCCATCGGCGAACACCTTAATTCAATGAATCTTTTTATTAAAGCCCCTCTGAACAAGGACTGTCACAAGTCCTCTTGATTAGATCACGAGATGCTCTTTTTGAAGCAGATGGGGGCACCATCTATGCCTCGTCTTTGAGGAACTGCTGCATTTCATCAACCGAGCTGAGCTCGTCTCGCTCTCTTCGGCTAGACAGCCTGTCTTAACAGATACATTTTGGAGTGCAAAAACTATTATTGTTACAATTGGATACACTTACACAACGAGCCGTCTAAAAGTAGCTTTGCCAAATAATGACCCAATATTGTACACACATTTGTAACTGTATTTGTGACTTTTACTTTTATCCATCGAAAAAAAACAGTACCTACACTTACTGTCTTCTGCAGAACACAAAAGTTGATATTTTGAAGAATGTTGGTAACTGAAGGGCACGGTAGGCTACCCATTGACTTGCATTGATTTTGTGTACATACAATAGAAGTCAATGGGTACCGCCGTTGGTTCGGTTACCAGCATTTTTCAAAACATCTTCTTTTGTTTCAGAAGAAAGAAAAAGACGTACAGGTTTGAAATGTCAAGAGGATGAGAAAATAATAACAGAATTGAGATTTTTGGGTGAACTATTCCTTTAAAGACATCTGTTATGATAATAATCTAAAAGTCACTGGAATTTTGATCCACTTGTCGTCCAGCATTTTGTCGCTTTTTGCACTACACCGCAAGGTCCGCAAAGCACTCAGTCGGGTCCCCGAAAGTTATTCTCAACACTTTCAGCCTACCTCTAGTCTGCACTCGGCGATGAGTCTTGGCCAGACCTAATGTTGAGTATCTAAAAAGAGCCGGCTGGCTGTGTGGGCGTATTGAGTGGAGTTCAGGCCAGGAAGTTGCCTACACAGCCTTCAGTCTGAGTCAATTTTCGCAGAGCTACATTAGGACAAAGGATTGAATATCAGACTGTAAAAAAGCTAAGTCTGATACAAATTCACACTCTCCTCAACCCCCTGATCGCTTTTGCTGTACGCCCCCTCCGCCTCCACATCACATGCTTCCGCACGAAATCATAAAAAAAACCCAGTCAGGCTTGTTTTTGGTCATAATAAACATGCTGAAGAGAGAGACTTTTAAGATTTAAATGAATAGTTTAAAAATAAATGCAAAGAAAGAGTTCAGCCGAAAAACGGTGTCATGTTTTTTAAATAGATTTGAGAGCTTGAATGGAATAAACCTGAATGAAGATCCTTTAAAATAAATTCTACATACAGTAAATATAAGAGCTTACAGTTTTATAACATGCCGAAGCGCAAATAACGCTGCAATTTTACATTTGGCCAAACAGCACCTTTAAATAACAGACACCCTTCACCTAGAACAGACCGTAAACATTTCACATTTGTCACTCTGACATAACACAAGCAATAACAAAAGCACACGTGCTGGATAGACAGCAATGGTACACCGTGAACTTGTATGTGTTTACAATCAGAAGGACGAGAAACACGTGTGTTCGCTTGAAAAAAACTGAGAGGTAAATCACACTTCTTTAACCCACGTTCCGGCTTATTGCAGTGGTTGACAAAAGATTTGTCCGTGGGTGCCGGTAAATAAAATCTAGTGCCTTCTAATTCCCTTGACATTTACACATCTACCACGGTGAGTCACTTTGGAGGGAGAACAGAAAGTAAAGGAAGAAAGAAAAAGTTATCAAAAGGTGGATTTATGGTTGCGCTTCCCTTTGTGGTGTTCATAAACTGTGCTAGTCCTGTGGGTGTGGATGGTGAAATAGACAGTGCCTGGTGTTCTTTCCTCTATTTACCTCGACGACTGCAATCTCGGAGAGCGTCAGCGTGCAGCCGAGTGCGTCATATGGGAGAGCATCACAGCCGCGGCGCTGAGGCAAACGGAACACAGCACTGCCATCTATCTCACGCTGCTCTGAACAAATCCCTCTCTCTAATCCTCCGGTGCAACCATTTATATTCCCTTTCACAAACCTACAACAAAGGAACGCTACACTAAGACGGCTAGAGGTAAACAGTGAAAAATCCCTAGAATCCCTCGTCTGGTGACAATTATGTGAAAAGAACACACAGTATGGGCATAAAATTAACATATCGGAGTGAATGAAGATACAGTGAGCAAATGCTAAAGACATCCAAATTACAATGCTTTAGGTCTCTGTGATCTGTGCATAACGTTGTGGGGCTGCAGGATAATGGGTAAAATGATAGTCACAATAATTTTATAACATTTTAATCACAATTAATAATCACGATAATTCTGTCACTTTATAACTTTTAATTTCTGCATATTTATTATACTTTACAGGCAGTTAGCACATATTATACATGTAATATATATAAAATTATCATGATGATATTTTATGCTTGCTGTTAACATTCATATCGTGACTATTATGCTAAATTAACCGTGGGAGGCAGAAATCGTTAACGCGATTAAAATACAATTAATGTCTTGATGACTCATCCTGCACTACACACATTTTCGTCCAGTAAAATTGCTCTAAAATTTGACAACAAACTGAGTTTTTCTTCTTTGTTTAAAAAAAATCGCATCCACAAGAAAACGCAAAAACACGTTATGAAGCGCTGTCAAGACCAAAGGGTGGCGATATATAACCCTAACTATAAAGCTGTGTCGGCCAATCAGAAGCCTGAAATCTGACGTCAAACAAAGGAGATAGCGGTGGGCATTCCAACGTCATACGGCAAAACTCCAGTTTCGCCATCTACACGACAACACTGAATCCGGAGTTTCTAAAAATCTTCACCCTGGCAAGAGTTTTCAAAAACATTTTAGTGACTGGGTACTGCGTTTGCATGTGGACGAATGGCCAAACCGTGTAGAAGATGCTGCGGTTTTTAAAAATACCCGTCTCACTTCCTATTTCAATGCAAAAATATAAACTATCCTAAATATTTTTATTTTAGTTAAAAATACATCTGTGAAAACTGTACACCAGTCATTCATTTCAATGCATACAGTATTTGTTACTTTAGTCACATGTGTACATGTATCCTCAACCTGTGGTCACATGACACACCAGTATTTTTAAGAAAGGACATACAGTACATTAAGCTAAAAGTGCAAACATTGGGAGTTTTGTGTATTCTCACATATTTGAAGTGTGGGCATCAAGATCTCACAGATAAACATGATATTGCTTTTTCCTTAAGAGGGTACAGGTTCAAAGAAAGGTCAAATGCCATAGTAATGTCATAACAACATAGTAGAGGGGACCAAAGATCTACAGGCAAATTATAAAGTTAATTCGTCTGTATGCAAAACAACATATTTCAACTATATATATATATATACATATATATAGATGAAAAGTATGCAGTTTTTATTTTTTACATTACTTTGAAAATATTCAGAAAAGGGCCATCTTAGAACAACACTGTTTCCATGTTTGAGATGTATATTTGTTCTATACGTTCTGTATGTGTATTAGAATCTCAACAGCACCCATGAGATGTGGACCATGAGACAAACTTCCTCTTAAACAATCCTATTAAATTGCCTCTTAATAAATACATTTTTATTAAAAAAAATTATACAAACAACTATTAGATAAGTTTGTTTAGCCTCCTATGCTCTTTCCCAACATTCTTTTAGATGTATTTAATTAACTTCAATTAGACTTTCAAAGCAGCTCGAACATTTGTTTCGCTTTGGCTACTAGCGAGCGACCCAAAGCTCACAGTAACACCACTGAAATGACTGAATATTCCCAGTAACCTCTGATGCAAAGCCAGCTCCTTTCATCCAAATGTCATCACTGCCAAATCCCAAATATTCCCATCCGCTAGCCCGTAGGCAGTAGCGAACAATGGGACCAAAATGTCAACTGAAGCAAAACGATGGGGAGATACCGGACATATCAGCACGTCTCTTCACGGCCCATTTCACGTAGGTGATCCCCGTCATGTCCTGATGTCTGGATTCTAATCCTGCTCCATGGGTGTAGTACGAGCAGTCGAGCAGTCGAGCATTCACCAAGCTTAAAGTTAAAAGATAATTACAGCATGTCACAATCGTCATCGATGCGTCGCCGGACGGCCTGCTGCTAAAATTGCGATGATGGATAAGTACCTGAGCGGGAATGATTAGTGATTAGCATTTCAGATAACTCTTATTGAGTGCTCGGAAACAGAAGTCGAACTGCATTTGGAGGTTTGAAAACCTTGTTCCTTCTTCTGCCGTATGGAGTTTGAAAATCGGACTATTTTTGTAATGAAGTTATTGTTACAATTTGAGTAAAAAAAATATATTTTTGGTATTTTAACTTCTTTGCCGAAGGAGATAATGGATTTACGAAACGCGCAAAGCAGTTTGTTAGTTTAGGGCTACTGTAGTAACAACATGGTGAATTCCATGTAAGGGGACCCGCGGTGTGTGTAGCTAGAAATAGCTCATTCTAATATAATAAAACAACACCTCATTATGTAAGGTCTTTATACACATAGTTATGCATATTATATTGCATTTCTGTCAGATCCTCCAAAAAATTACACACTGGACCATTTTTAGGTTTACATTAGACTTGCCGTGCTGTACTGTGCATTCTATTGTGCTCACATAATCTCATTTAGAGAAAATTTCATTTTAGTCATGCATTGCATGGCCTTCTTGGTGGATCTTTTGCATGTCAAAGAGCCGATATTCTAATACAGACACCTACAGGAAGTTTGTAGAGGATAAAGGTCAGTAGTGGTTGAGCTCAAGAAGCCATGAGCACACAATAAATCCCCTTCACTTCCTCAACTTATATCGCAGTAGACAGACGTCGTACCCGTGACAGCGCCGGAGACAATGTTGAAATGCAGGTAGCGACCACAGCCCTACCCCCATCAAATCCTCCGGCACACCCTAACACAAACACAACCCTACACGCTCTCCAGCACTTCGCGCCTGCAACATAAACACCCATATTATGGCGAAGTCTGGAATGCAACGGCCTGTGGATGTCCATTGTAGTTTTACTGCCAGACTTTGCTTCGAAACGCGCATGTAGAAAAAACACACACGCACATATGCAAACACACTCACATCACGACTGGTCCTGACCCTGATCTCAAACCTGCCTTAGATAAACTTCCCAGTGTCTTTCTTCCGCAGTGCCCCCCCTGCAGCTGTGTCAACACACACAAGGGTCCTGACCTTAAACAAACCCCCAAGAAAGTCATTAGACACTGTCCCACTAATTTACCCACATAACATTTGGTCAGTTGACGACACTGTGAAATCGTAAATACACAGTAAAAATAAGGGTTTGAAAGCTTTTAGCGTGTTTAAGGACAATGTGTGTTTTTGTACGTGTTCGCTTGTTTGGTTTGTAAGAACGTTGTGTGAAAGACTACAGTTGACTGAAGGTTTCGTATTTAAGAGAAACTGAAATCGAAAAGGCTTTACGTAATGTGGTCGGTAGTAAGCAAATAATAACCAAATGTTTTTTTTCCAAAAGATTTTGTACAAAACTAATTTCCAAACAGACAAATGACATATTACTGCTAGCATAAATTTGTTGGCAAGACAGCCCAAATATGCCCCGAATTTATAGGTGGATATTATTCTAACTGCTGGACGTTATTTATTCTCAGTTTGTACGTTTCCACGTCTCTGGTTTCCACTTTTATCTGTTTTTCCAGGGGGCCTTGTTTGGTGTCATAACAAACCGTCCTGCCCCTCCACTGGGTTCTTTTTCTTTGCATTCATTTGCACGCAGTGTCTAAAGGTGACTGACTGCGTGCACGTCTCTGTGTTTTTTGTTTTTCTTTCTTCTCGATTTCAGCGTGTCAAAACGTATCGCAGGAGAAACGGCCGCTATGCTTTTACAAAGCACCCGCATCAGTTGCGGGTTGAATGGAGGTTTGAAGGGCGCCTGGGGAGGTGGAAACAGGGAGTATGAGCTTACCAGAGGCACGTTTTAAAATCCAACTGCTGAGCTGGTTGACCAGCATGGTCATCTGGAGATGCCGGTTAAACAAGAACCCTATGGGGAGCACAGCACACGTGCATCCCACGTTAGAGACCAGCATCCTAAACACAACAGTGACCATCAATGCTGGTCTTTTTATCATTCACTCACCCTCGAAATCTGTATACATTTCTTTGTTCTCTGTTTCTATTTGGAAGAATGCTTGTAACCAAACACGTCTTGGCCACTATTGACTACCATAGTAGGAAAAACGACAATGGTAGTCAAAAGTTCCCCAGAAGTATTTGCTTTCCTACATTCTTAAAAATATCTTCTTTTTTGTTCAAAAGAACAAAGAAATGTATAAAGCAATTTTCCTACTATGGTAGTCAATGGTGGCCTATACCATTGTGGTGAATAATTTGGATGTGGAAGAATTTTATGAGAACTTATATGAAGTCACATTCATTTTAATGCACTTTTCTTAATAAATCCAAGAAATGTGTGCGACACTTAAGTCTTGTTTTCATCTCTAAAAAACATCTGTAAGATTGCTGCAATCTATTTCTCAGAAGCAAAATCTGGCAAGACTTCTCAATTTTGCTCTCCATCTCATTACCGTTTAAGAAAACCTACTGAGATATGAACGCTCTGATAAAAACTATTGAGAAAAAATCTTTGTGATTCTGCTTTACTGGGCACCGCGGGGTGAGTCATTCTTACCTCGCCAGCCGTCAGAGGGTCGACTCGGCACAGGAGAACCTTGTGCTGAAAAGCCCCCTTTGTTCACTTCCCCTGTTAAGTCCAGCTTCTGAAAAATGTTGATATAGGTATTCGCCATGCCAAGCTCTTTCCTCCGGAAATCAGCCACACGCATACAGACTACACACGCAAGCAGCCACCTCTTCAGGCCTGGCCCCGGGCCTTTTCAGCCATCACTGTGTCACAGCGGGGCCGGTGACTAACAGTTTTGGCTGCTACTTTTGCGAGGAAGCGGCTGACGCTTCAGGGCCGCTCTGCCAGAGCACACAGGCTGGGAATCTGGCCAGTGGCGATACAGAAGGGAGCTGTAGGCACGCCAGGCCCGGGAGGCAAGCCATCGCAATAAAAGTGTCTCTTCAAAAAGGGAATAAAAAAGATGGCATGCCGTGACGACACGCGGTGAAACTAAAACAGCCCGCGGGCGGATAAGCGGGACGCGCCGTATGTAAACGTCCGTTAGCGGCGAGCCAAAGGAAGATCGTGACATGGCGAGATTTGCCTAACAGCCTTCAGGTAAGATATAGTAAAGATAACGGCTGTTGCATCTACACGTGGGGTGCCAAATTTAGTGTGCGCTAGAACAAAGCCGCGCTCGACACGCATGCAGATGAAGGCCATTTCCTGTTATGCTTTGACCTTTGCAGCCGATTGCGGCTAGATGCGAGCGCTGCTTCTGCTGACACACAGACCCGCAGAGGCTCAGAAAGACCTTCAGAACAATACAACCGTGTAGAAAAAAAGACAGATGTGCAAAAACCGGTACTGTCCCCTACACAGGAAGTTGAGGCAAATCCCTTTGTGTGAGGCTCTGAATAGGAGAAATACTGCTGACCACACACCACAGGCATTAGCTGCCGGCGCACAGCCATTTCGGTTTGACCTTCAAGCCGTTTCCTGGAGCACGGCTTGGGCAAAAGGCCCCCTTCAACCTTTTTGAAAGAGCAATCATCTGTTTGCCTACTTCTCAGACCTCTTTTTTGTAAAACGTTGTGTTTTTAACAGTGGGCAGGCAGTCACACAAGACCAGTCAACCATAAACCTAAGCCTTTTAAACTCGACCCCTGACTTACGCGTGACAAAACCCCACCCCTCTCAAGAGTTCGGCGCCTCAATTTATTTTCCAAAGCGCCACGACTGGAGGATTTTGCCTGTGTATCCTACTAGACAAACTCGGCTAACAAGGATTTATTTTTGTTCGGAAATGTGAGAGGAGACGCAGATCATTTCGTTGTTAGCCCTCTTTGTCTGTTTTCTAAACAAATCTTTTGCAGCCATAATTACGAACACCTGAGTGACGTTCCCCAACAAGCCGTGCGTTTTGCAAAGCATTGTTTTAGAGATTCACATCTTGCCTGCAAATCAAAAAACGTTCCTTTTACATGTGAAACAGGAAGCGAGTATGAGGCCCCAAAGTAGGATTTCGTCACAAAGCTGTTTTGTTTACCAAACAAACAGCGCATACTGATGTCAGCATTGTGTATATACGTCTACGAATGCTCAGAAAGTTGTTCAAAAGCGCCTTTAGTGTAAAGCGTAAACAGAGTTGTTCCCGAGAAAGCCTTGGGGGGAATTCTTATGATGTGAACTTAAACAATATGACTGAGATAGTGAAAAACTTGCGTACACAGACAACAAACGTAGGGAATAATCTAACACCCAAACTTCTTGTTTTGTATCTTAAATTGTTTTGTGAAATGTTTTTCCTTTGATTATGTTTTTTATTGCTTTTTGACAAAAGTGTAAAGTTACGTACCCTGATAGCACACATACATCTGGCAGGGATCTATTTGATGTCTGCATTTACATCTGCATCCTGGAAGACGTTTTTGTTTTTGCCAGACGTCTCCTGTCAGATGTCACATAGACATCTAGAAAATGTCTGTAAGATGTTTATAATTTAGAATGAATGTAAAATTGCTCTTTCCAAGACGTTTATCAGATGTTTTTACAGAGCAGATGTTTTCCAGACCTCCAGATCTTCAGCAAACATCTTACAGACATACCTGTGCTATCTTGGTCCCCCCCACACTCAGTATAAACTCATCAAAACTAAGAAATTACACTGTGGAAATTGCATCAAAACTACAAAAGAAATCAAAGTTGCAAAAGCCCGACAACTGTATTCACATCTAAAACTCAGGCCTCCACACACGCGAGATGCTGACAGGCTATGTGCACTTTGCAACAGCGCTTTTGTTTTGATTGTGTCATTGAAATGTGATCGTTTCACTCTTGACTGTTGATGTCTAATCACAACTGAGAAATTCAATAACTTAATTTCCTCACGTCACTTCGTCTGCGGCGGCTCCGACAATTGCTGTTTTCAGTCACAACCTAGCGCGCTGCCAATATCCATTACCCAAGAACACTAAGAGAGAAATGAACTGACATAAAAGGAAATGGAGCTTTATTACAGTGCTTTGGTACTGTTATTCAAACACGTGGATACTAAAAATGACTACAACAAGTATGAAATACATATTAACATTTGACTAAGAATAACACTATTTTCCTCTATTCTAGACAAAAATTGGAATATGATAAGAGAATGTATAATAATGCTTAATTTTAAAAGGGATGGGATTACTTTGTAGGCTTCCTTGTGGAGTGCAGGCATCTCAAGCGAAATCGCGTGTTAGGCACTGGTGCTTATCTCAGTTCTGAGTTTCAGGGGGAAAGAAATACTTCATCATACGTGCGTGTAATCTCTATCACAGAGAGAAAGACCAACATTGAATTTTGAAGAATTTAGTTTACGTAAATCGTGGTGACTTCATAATAGTTCATAACAAAGACCTTTGCAGCTTAAATTACAGGCTCGGTGGGTGCGCTATATGCTTAGCTACACTGTGCATTATTCATAGAGACTTGAAAATCTCAATTATTGATGAAAATAAAATATGAGAGGAAAGGAAAGGAAAGGAAGAGAACTGGGTGAGGAAACATGAAAGAGCAATGATGCAACATTGGGGAAATGAGAAAACTCAGTAAACTCAAGGTCACAGTGTGAATATCATACTAATACCTTACTTCTTCTATCTAACCCTTAGTTTACTCATTACAAGGCAAGATAATGTAACAATGAACATTTATTAAACAACTGCACAAAAGGTAGCAAAATATTATAAGATAAAGTTATTTGGCGTAGGCCCCGTCTGTAGCTCGCATCATGTGTTATCTCATATGTTATCTCATAGCTATAGAATATGAGACTTCAGCCTGGTTTTCACAGGAAGGGTCACATTTTTACCTTTTTCTTGATCAATTGGTTTTATCAGATTGCCAAAAGTGAAGCATTTTAGCGCAAAATACATAGTTAAATAGAAGGTTCACTTACTGAATTGCACGTGTCGGTCATGTGACAGACAATATTTGCATCCTCGAGAGATCAAGGTTTGGCAAGAATGCCATAACTATAAAATCTGGTAATAAAATATTTCTTTCACATTAAAATGCTTTGTTCCAAGAAAAACAAGTCTAAATATTGATGACTCATCCTGAACTTCATAGATTTTATTCCTAATAGCCCCGCAACAGACTACCACGTAGCAAATCACTGTTATGTGAATTAAAGAAGGGACGGTGTGTGGCAAAGCATTGTGGGAAATGGGGTTAATACGTTGTAAAGCCTTCGAGGACCTATTTTTTATTAAAGCTTTGTGTACGTACGTGTGTGTACGTCTGTTCGAAGAGGCTCAGGGCCCAGACACTTGGAATCATTTGGAGAGTATGTCGAGTGTGGGTGGAAGGGAATGCGTGCCCAGATGAAAAATAAAAGAAAGTGAAAGAAAAACAGAGGGGAGAGAAGATCGGGAGTACGTGTGTGATAGACGGAAAAAGGGCAAACGAGTGTTTCCAGCCACCTGAGATGGAGGAACGTTTTAAGTGGCGGAACGCGGAGAGCCTCGACGGAGTAGAGAAGGTGAAAAAAAGGACAGCGAAATAAAGAAAAGAGGCTGGTGAGGGGGAACCGACGGGAACAACAGACAGGGGAGGGGAGTGTTCGGGGGGGCGAGAGAGATAAATAGAGAGCAAAAGAGTGAAAAAAAGAGTGTAAAAAAGCAAGCAGCCCACACTCTTACCTACTGTTCTCCATCAAGCAGATTTCAAATGGCTTTTGCAGGTCTCGCTTAGGGGAACATCTATTCCTATCACAATGCTGCCCACACACCTCTCTCTGACAGCCGTAGGGAGGGGTAGAGCGAGTAGGAGAGAGGGGGAGAGAAGGAAAAAAGAGAAAGAATAACACAACACGCGCTCGTTCGGGCCTTAATGGTGCACAAGTCGAAGCTTGAGGCTGTCTTAATCTCGGCAGCAACATCAGCGACGAAAATTTGGTTTACAAAGGATTTGGGGATTCTGTCAACGTTAATGTTAAAAGGAGGCAAATATGCATAAAGATGAGAATTAAGAGATTTGAAAAACCCCTACGAAATAAAGACATTTAAGGCTTTTAGTGAATTGGTTTCTAAATGTTGACCAAATTCACCTGATAAGCATTTAAAACACGCAGTCTTTGAGAATGAACCAAAAATATCGATGACTCATCCTGCACTTGCACAGACTCTTGTCTAATAAAAAGCGTTCTGGAAGGAACATATCTATTTCCACCAGCAATCGACTAGAAAGCTGCAAATTATTAGTTCATGTCCGTGCCAAAATGAACAAATCTCGGTAACTTCTTAAAAAGTAGCTACTACAGTACTTCAATGCATGCATTGCGTATTATATCAGAATATTCAAGGGATAGTTCATCCGTAGATAAAGATGCTGTTATTCACCCTAATGTATAGTTTAAAACCTGTATATGTCTCAGGTTATTTTGAGTAATGTCTTAGTGGTTTTGTGTCCATGCAATAGAAGTCAATGGGAGTGGTGTTGTTTGGATACCAATGTTCTTCAATATTGCTTTGTGTTCTGCAGAATAACGAAAGTCATACATGTTTGAAATGACATGAGGCTGAGTAAATGATGACAGAAGTTTCATTTTTCGATGTACTATCCCTTTAACTGCATTCTATCAAGCCTATTATGCAATGCCATTCAATTCAAGCTAGACCCCACTGCCCATGAGGGTCAAACATGAATTGCAATTCATATTCCTTCCCACTAAGCTATCTGTCTTCTCTCGACCGTTTTTTTTAACACTATCTCTTTCTATTCCGTTTCCAGCAACCCGTTCCCTTCTCCATCCCTCCCCCAGCCCATGTGACCATGAGAGTGACTGAACCATGGGGCTGCCTCCACTGCCAACGAATTCCATCGGAATACCAATGAGAACCCAGCTTTTCCGAGAAGTGCAGTCACAAAATGGGAGGACAATCCACATACGCATCGATGTGGTCTGATGGACCACTTTGACCGATTGACAAATACTCCAAGCACTGGAAGCAGGAATAGTTGTACAAGGAATAGATTTTAAACCGAGATGGTAGATGCTCGAATACCCTGAGGGTCTTAATAGCCTGTGTATTTGATGCCACTGCGCATTTTCTTTATGTGATGGTTTAATATTGACCGTCTGATCAATAATAAAGATTGCATTCATACGGCGAGCCCGATCTGAAATTGATATACACACAGAGGCTGAACTTGGATATCTTTTGAAAAATATTTAAACCTCATATGTTACATGATGAACAAGTACCGTATCGATTTGTGAAAGGAGAAATGGAGCTCCAAACCAAGGACGACCGCAGAACACTCGAACCCCATGGAGTTAATCTATACCATATAGAAAATATTTCACAATGTTGAAAGAATCCAGTAAAACACAGATTTTGTTCCTTTGTTGATATACAGCCGGAGTAAAAAATAAGAGGCCACTCCAAATTATTTTTCGTCTTTGTGAATTTACTTTTTATGGGTATTATTATTTTTGTTTCATTCTATTAACTAGTCACAAGATATATCCCAAATTAAAATATTGTTGTTTATTTGTATTCATTCGCAAAAAATCGCAATGGGACAAACTGGTTAAAATAGCAAAAAGTGGAATGTTTGCAGATCTTAAATTCAGCAAAGAAAACAAGTTCATATTCACATTTAAACAACACAAAACCCTTTTTTACATGAATTTTAGTAGGATCAGTAAAAAAAATTATATATAATAGGCCTGTTTTTTTATGTTTGATGCTATTTAGTTTTTAAAAGGTTGAATTTAGTGTCCACAAGCTAAATCATCAAAATCTCTATTTTATGAGGTAACTGACTATCATATGAGGCGGCTAATTCGTATACAAACTCCCTTTGTCCAAATTCTATTTCATGCGAATGAAATACGTTTTTCGTGGGGTAAAGCTGGCTAAATCACACACATTGGCTGTTGTGGACCTCATCTGGCATCTCCAGATTTCACGGCACTCTTTATGAACCGACCCCAACCCCCATCATCCCTCATCTCCAGGCCTCAGACCGTCCAGCGGCACTGGATAATTAGCAGATGTTCAACCGAGTCTGATCTTCACATCAGTCTATCTGCAGTCTGCTCAAGAGCACGGCCGAATCTTGCTGGAGCATTCACGGCCAGCTGCTCATCCGAGGTGCCTGAGGCGTCGCGAGAACCGATGCCCATGCCCTTTCTCTTTTTCTCTGATCTCACTTAGTCACGACACCGGGCGCCACAAGACTGCGTTTGAGTCACGAGAGGGCTAGGGTCAGTCACGCTACCTCTATGAGCCAGAACACGTCATTTAGGGTTCCGACTCATGCAAGGTCGAGTTTCGAGGATTGTGTAAACATGACGAAGGAGCTTCGCCAGGGGGCTTTGTTTGAGTCTCCGAGTTATTGTCTGTGCGTGGAACGTGGTTTGTCTTGTGTACTGGCTCATAATCTGTGCCTCAGTGTCTTGTTGAAAGGGTGGGAGTGTTTGTTTTCGCCGTCTCCTGAGAAAGCGCGTTTTTGTGTGAGAACAAGGTCTTCTGTGTCCTGGTCTTGTTTCCACTGCTGTAAAGACGGTGGAGGATGCTACTTCATCCCGACATCAGGCTGCGTTTGAGATTACCTTCACAATGATCTCATTAGGCTTCGTCTGGAGAGTCCGGTCTTGGATCAGCGTAGGAGAGAGGAGCTTTCATTGCGGCCATGGAAACAGATGTGACATTCTGGATGAACAATGAGTAAACATGCACGAGCCATGTGGTGAAGGCGAATGAGCCAACAAGACCACACAAGAATTCGAAAAGCCTCAGATACTACGCAAAATTTTCTTTGTACACCATCCTGTTGTATAAGCAAAATTTTTTCCGTATTTTAGTTTGTGATTGTGACATTTCGTTTAAGAAATAATATAGAATTATGAGTATTAGCGTGACTATTAATTTAATTTTATGATTTTATCATAAATGGATCAAAATTCGTTCACATAATGTACTCATTTATCAACCCTCGTGTTATTCCAAACCTGTGTGACTTTCTTTCTTCTGCAGAACACAGAAAAATAATTTTTGAAGAACATTGTTAACCAAATAACATTGACCCTCATTGACTTCCATTGTATTGACACAGAGACATTTCTCAAATGAAATAAAAGATGACAGAATTTTTTCCCTTTAACATGTACGTAACCAATATTATATACCCCATAATTTTCCATTAACACTGTTTCATATTACATGAAATGCCAAATCCGATATCACCCTACATTAGTCATTACTAAAGAATCTGCCACACATAAAAACATGTCACTTTACAATCCGTTTCATGTTGCCTTTAAACATACACAAGCTAAATGTCTAGAATTCTCTATGACGACAACGATGTGAAAAACATCACAGTGACCCCCTCGGATCTCACTCCCCCTCCTCTCCATCTCTCTCTCTCTATGCCCACCTTAGCAAAGACAAACTCATTTCCATATAAATGGAGTGTAGGCCTGCAGCCCAGGGACCAGGCAGAATTGCAAATATTTCATCTCCTGCCTGGAGAGCCCACCGCAGTGTCTCGGTCGCTATGAGCCTCTGCTTCATTCTGGCTCCCTCTCTCTCTCATCATCAACCACTTCATCCTGTTGCTGTTATGCACACCTGACTACATCACCCATACACCTGCAGGGGTCAACGAAGGCTTTCTGGCTCTGATCGCCCAGCAGCTGGACACCTGAATGTACAATGCCAGGTTTGAACACGGGGGAACACGGCGAGGTTTGGCAAACCGTGTGGCGGAGCAAAAACCGCTTCCTCTTCCTTGTCCAAATGTCGCCCTCTTATAGTTTTGAGATATAATAGAGTTCTCATTGAAGGTCCAGTGTCCAAATTTAGCACCATCTTAGTGGCGAGGTTGCGAAATTGCAACCAACGGCTCACTCCACCCCTCCCTTTCGAAGCACTACGGTGGCTGACACAGCACTAAGATGTCGTCACGTTTTCGCTTCTTTGCCGAAGGAGATCACGTATTTACTAAACACGCTCTGTAGAGAAGTTTGTCCGTTTAGGGCTACTATAGAAACAACATGGCCAATTCCATGTAAGGTGATCCGCGGTGTATGTAGATAGAAATTTAAAGGTAATAAAAACATAACGCTTCATTAAGTAAAGTATAAATACACCTCTGAAGACATAGTTATGTATATCATATCGCATTTCTGTCAAAAGATCCTCCAAAAATGACACACTGGACCTTTAAGAGAAGCTTTCTACTCATTTTCGTTGTTACCTTGGAGAAAATACTGTTTTCTTGAAGAGATTGTTTTTGATTTTTCTCTCTGCCTACCCTTCACCAACCACCCACAATGCCTTGCTGTTTTCATTCTACCCCCTCTTCCTCAAGGCACCTGCCATCCTGATTTAAATCTTTTTGTTTATGGCCCAAAACCTACGAATCTCCCCAAACCAGCATTTGTCTTTTCCCTGCAGATGTTACTCCAATGTCATCCGCTAGAATGTAATCGGCACAGACTGTCGGTGTGTAATACAGTTAGCTATAGTTACGTGAAAGGCAGCGGTTCAGATTACATGATCTAATTCCCTTCTCGGTGTGCGCCCCTTTGTCACACTCTGTGAATTGCAACGCTCAGAAACACACTGTCCACTTTCACTCGCCCAGAGGAGAACTGAGGAACGAGACCGCAGAAGGAAGTGTGAAGCCAGCAAGGTTGGAGTGAGCGAGTGGGGGGGAAGACAAGTCTAATTGAGGAAGCGTTATTTTTCTACCAGGAGAGTGCAATAAAAATTGAATGAGGAAATAAATAATTCAGTTTTAGTTTCCAGCGAGAAAACGGCTTTTCTCAGACTGATAGTGGAGAAATCGATGCCGGTGTAGTTCTTGTGTGCTCAGAGCAAAGATTCGGGGGTGCGAGTGTGCAAGCATCAGACACTGTTATTAAACATTTTAGTGCATCTCAATGATGAGGGATGACAACTAAGACACAACTAGAGGAAGAGCAATTGATTTCATATGAATATGGCAATACAGGGAGAACTGAATCTAAAAGGAACTACATGTCGGAGCGAATTTGAATACTAGAGCTTAGATAGGAAAAAGGAAGTACAGTGTTTTCCTTCGGAAACCTTGTATGTCCAAATTTCGGGAAATGGAAAAACATTGTACTTTTTAAACAATTAAATACTGTGTTGTCAAAGTTAACTAGCACGTTTTTATACTTTTAATTGGTTAGATAACTCATTGACAAACATAAAGAGTGAGTAATAATCATGATTTATGGCAAAAAATAAAAATCACGAAAAAGGGAGATACAAGGTTTCAAAAGGACAGCAATTCAGGTAACACTTCACAAGGTTGTATTTGTTTACATTTGCATTACATGAACTAACAATGAAGAATACTTCAACAGCATTCGTTCATCTTGGTTCATGTTAATTATTAGGATTTAACATTCAACATTAGTTAATGCACGATGTACCAAAATTAATAATTGTAGTAACTAACATGAAGAATAATTTATATATGCTGATAAACTATATTGCACATCATTGGTTCATGTTAGTTAATGCATTTGGTTGTGTTAACAAATACAACCTTATTGTAAAGCATTACTGATATTTGTGAGCAGAGAAAGCAATGTATCAAAACTATTTCAAAAGAATTCAAGCCTTCAAAATGTGAGACTTTGGATTCCAGACTAAGAAAAGCTGCTTTCACTGCTTCTAAGTTTTTTTCATTTTGAGATCCTACGTTTGCAGGTTTTCAGCAGAACGGAGATACGCAGTCAAATGAGCTGCGGTGGCATTCGTTTTGCTTACAGTTTTCTCACGGGCGTTTCGTTATTTGTCAGCTGTCATACTCAAGAGAGTTATTCATGCAAGTGGATACACATGACAGACTGACTGCAATCGATACGACAAAGAAATCACTATATTAAGTAAATCAGAATGGTTAAGATATATGAAAAGCAAAAAATACTTGTTTTAAGACATCAAAATGTGTATGTTCATTTTTTACAGTGTCTGTATTACTATTTTTATCTGCAGGCACAAGCATTTATTCTCATCGGTTTTTTCAAATCCCTCTGTTTGTCTTCTTTACTGGATTTCTGTCATTGTACTGTAAATTCAGCTTACTGTCAGGTCTAGTTAAAAGGGAACTAATGAAACGTTGCCATTTTAAAACTGTTCATACAGAGTAAGTATTCTGTAAATTGATTCTTACTGTAAGATGAGGAAACTAATGCAATTGACCAATCTTTGTTCTTTTTTCCCCCTATAATTATACTCAATATGTCGGCATATTGTAAAATCCGGTTATGAGAGAACTGATGCAAATCCTTATGTTCGATTTACTGTCATTTTAAGGTACATTTTAGCATTCTGCAAGATCCAGTTTTAGGGGACTCGAATGCTGCTACAATCTTTGATCTGTTTAGAGTGTCATTATGACTCATGGACTTCCAGAACGCTATCGCATAATCCCAGCACCAAACAGTCAGATCATTCATTTAGCTATCACAGTCTTTATTACCACACAGATGGTATGAGTTATATATAACTTGAATAATAAGAATTATGTAAGTTTTCCACCTCCAAAAAACAATTGTGACAGCCGAAGCCATTTGATCCTACACACTTTTGAGCCTGTATATATGTGAACTGCGAGCGTGGGGTTGAATTTACCCTTTTCAGACATATGCCGAATCCACAGGCTACAATCTTGTTTAACAGTCTGGGTAACCCAAGCAAAGACAATGCAAGCTTAATGAACCGCTTCTCCGTCTCGCTGGCGGAGGTAAACAGTCACTTCTGTTTATTTAAAATATAAATTCTCCTAAGAGAGACAAAGCAGGACGGAGGCATATGGGAAAAAGAGTGGGAGCGGCTGGAGAGCAAGAGAGAGTACAAAAGAAAACAAATGGATGATGCACTAATCCTACTCTGACACCCACTTGTCCTGCTGAGCCATCATTCCATTCTTGGAGAAAGTCGAATCTGTTGTCCTGTTCATGCTTTGTGTTGTTTCTCTCTCCCACTTTACTTCCTACTCGGAGGTTCAGAGGTCACATTTATGTTCCACAATGTTGATTGGACTAATCATGGGGAAAAGGGGATAGTTCACCCAAAAATTATAATTCTTTAATTAGTTACTCATCCTTATGTCACCACAAACCTTCATGACTTTCTTTCTTCTGCAGAACACAGAAGAAGATATTTTGAAGAACGTTGGTAACCAAACAACATTCGGTCCCATTGACTTCCATTGTATAGACACAAAACCACTGAAACATTTTTGTGCACAGAACGAAGTGTCACGTACAGGTTTTGAATGACATGAGTGTGAATAAATGTTGGCAATTTTTTCATTTGGGTGAACTATCCTTTTAAACGTAGACCACACAGTATATATTTAATGTGAATGGGCCGTCAGAGGCTGCAACACAAGCCACAAAATTCACATAATATGTATCATAAATGTTTCCAAGAACATTGCATTAGAGATACATTGCTCATCCTGTATAAGATTCAGCAATGAGTAAGTCCCATGATGGATCTGGATGAATCATGCCCACCAGGTGGTTGGTCTGTCTGAATGTAGGTGTCTTGCCTGACATTCCTCTCCCGTCTCACGTGGTTTCGGATGATCTCAGAGAAAGTCGACCAGACCAACATCATTAGACTCAGTACGTGGACGGTGCAGCTCTGAACATTATTCACTCCTGGAGACTTTTAATGAATCTACTGAACGGTGGGTAATTGCCGTTTTCAAGGTTGAGAGAATACGCTGAGCAGCAGATTTTTGCCTAAAAGTGTGTCAAACGCAGCAAAAAAGATCTTGAACTTCAAAGAGGAGAGTTGCGTCTTCCCAAAAGAACGCCAAACCTCTTACAATAGTTGGGAATTAGCTAGGCTAAGGTTGGGAATTAGCAAGTTTAACGTTGGGATTTAAATAGGCTAAGGTTGGGATTTAACTAGGCTAAGGTTGGGAATTAGCTAGGCTAAGATTGGGAATTAACAAGTTTAACGTTGGGATTTAAATAGGCTAAGGTTGGGATTTAACTAGGCTAAGGTTGGGATTTAACTAGGCTAAGGTTGGGATTTAACTAGGCTAAGGTTGGGAATCAACTAGGCTTAGGTTGGGAAACTGACATGACGCAAGGCAGCCGTGGACAACAACGCCCTTTGCCACACTAAAAGTAGAATGAGGAAACTGAGCAAATAAATACCAGCCTGTGCATTCAACAACAATAACCTCATATTCCTTTGACTTCAAGAAAGTTCCTGGAAAACAAATCAACCTTTCCTACATGTCTTCCCACGGTATAGACGTACAACGGGGGGCACGTCCCAGCATGCCGTACATGCAAAACACACGGGAAGCAGGAAACAGCCAAGCAACTCAGTCAAAAAGAACTTGCATTCAGACACAGTCTTGATGTGACTCAAGTAAAACATGCCTCACTCATCGTGTACCCTAAGCCTGCATAGGATGACCCAAGACAAGGGCCATCTCGTGCCTTTCACGACAAGTCCCATCATGACCAAACGACTTCCAGTAAGACGTGACTACAGGGACGATGAATCAAGAACGGTTTGGAAATAGACTCCTTAAAAAATGAAGCATGAACAGTATGGAATCTGTGTAACCAGCTGTTGTGTGTCAGTGAATTCTCAAAGGATGTCAAATTACACTCAAAATACACACATGCTTGTAGAGACATATTCCGTATGACAAAGCGGTGACTGTGTTCTGTATTCTTTGGCGACGCAGGTGCTGTGATGAAAAAGCAATTTTCTTCTGCAAGCATGCAGATCACAAGCCTACACTTCATCTGGGTCAATACAACACATTTGGGATGTTTGTGTATGCCTCACGGCTCCAAATATGGCCTGTTTTATGGCCTCAAACAGACATTGGTAGGTGTGGCTGCATTTGTCCCTTAACACAAGACACAAGTAACTTCTCGATTACAGGTGTTTCAAAACTATACCGGAAACAAAAGACGTGTAGCAAATACAAATAGACGACCTTGCAGAGTATCACTGGTTTGTATAAACTATAAACATGTGAATGACACATGTTATAAAATGTACCAAGCTAACAGTGTATAAAGCTAAAATAGGCTTTTAAATTAAAGAGAAATTCTTGGTCAGGTTAAATAAATGGACAAACTGTAAGAGACCATTGTAGGTGAGGGCAATCTTAGAATGCACTGCACCAAGTTCTGTAAAAAAAGATTTAAGCGAGATGTTGATCATAAAAAGAAAAGAAAAGAAAGAAAGAAACATGATAATAATTGTTATTATGTTATTATCACTATTATTATTAATAATAATAATACATAAAAAGTATGATATTAAAAAGAATTATAAATATTTTCAAATAAAATAAATACTCAGTTACTACTATGGAACCTAGGGTATATTTAATATGTATTTAATGAACAATAACAATAAATAAAACAATATATAAAATAATATAAAACCATGAATTGACATCTAACGACACTTTTGTAATGTCTATTCAATGCTTTGTCTGAAACAATGTTGTAATGTCTATAAATTGGGATATTTGGGAGCTCAGCCTTATCAGCAAATATTGATTTACACAAAGAATTGCAATTAATGTAATTCTTTGCATCAGTAATCTAATTTAAAGTGATGGGGCCATAAGTCCAGCTTCCCTACAATTCAAAGCTAGAAATCTGGACATATCCTACTGAATCATATTAGTCTTCCTCTCATATATTGTTTCTAAATTTATTAGATGAAACAACTTGACTGTTCATGTAAACATTCATTTGATATGTTCAAAAGGTGTTGCATTGTGGGTGTGTTTGGCATTAGTAAAAGCCTCATCAGGGGAATTTACAAAAGTGGACGCCTCCAATTCAGCGTTTCAACACCAAACCACTCAGATGTGCCTCATCTTCTAACATATGAACTATCATGAATGGGGGAATTAAAAATGTATGTGCGTATCTGTGTGAGAGCAAGCCATGTTTCTATCAGGCTGATCGCATCTGCTGCGCGTCGGTTTGTTGTTGTTGTGTCAGACTGGAGTGCTGCGAGTTCTTGGCACGACAGGCCTATAATCACAACCCACGCCCATAACCCACACAGTACAGAGTAACACCCACCCACGCACACACACCAGTCACATGAACATCCTGTCATCCCCCTGAACAGGACTGGACAGACCGCCGGCATTTACACCCTCTGACACACTCAAATACTCGCATACTTAGTGTGCCTGTTGTAAAAACCGAAGAACATGCCATGGACATGAACACGACACAGAAGTGACATTATTACCCTCCTCATGTGTCCGCTAACTATGCCACCTAAATTTAAACGAACAAGTCCCCCAAAAATAATCTGCCATCGACAAACCTTCGTTATTTTTATTTGAAAGAAAATAGAAAGTAGTATTGAACAGCAAGTCATGGTGATTGTAAAGCTTAAAAAATGTAATTAATATATACTTACAAATAAACAGTACTTACGAAAAATATATATATATTAAACACCATAAAAGTATCAAGCAGTATCATGTCTTATGGATTTTGGCTACATATACCGTACGTTAGTGTTGTGTGAAACTGTTGTTGTTGTGTTGTTGATAGCCATAAAAAATCAATCACGGAAAAATCACATGTCTTTACTATCTCAGTTATTACTACTAGACATTAATGAGAATAGTAAATGGAATTTTTTGCTTTAGTCTCCTCAGATAGGAAAAAGAGCCAGAAACCTCAAAAAATATCTCTATTAGTTTCAGAAGAGATCTTAATGTCTCAAACTCCTAATAAAAATAAAACATAAGAACGTCATTAAATCTCATGAGCTCCTCAACTCCACTGAAGAAAGTAAATTAAAACAAATGATTACACATTGTACAATTATTGTATAATATTTTACAGGTATATATGAATTATATTTAAAAAAATTCAAATTGCAGAAAAAAGCAGCAAATTCACAACCATGAAAAACATGTGATTTAACACGCAAAACAGTTATACAGTATTTTTCTGGCACCCCAACTGCCAGCAAATGAAAAACATTTAACAATTTTTACAATGTACAATTTAGCTTCGCTGAGCTTCGTTTTTTCGAGCTTTGAATGGCAAGAGCTGTTTTACGGTTCTTTGTAAATGAATGAGGTGACCGATGCCAGAATTTGCATTTACTGGTGCACACTATTCCTTTAAGCTGCATGTTTTGATTTCCTCCTTGCCTGTTGCAAAACTCTCCCTCGTGTCTTCCTGTCACGGGACGGCAGGAGGAAAGGTGATTGAGTTTAATCCTTTCTTTCCATAGGTTTCCTTCGACTCCCTCCTCCTCCCGAGATCGGGCGAACCAACAAATCAAGGTCAGCCTTTGACGGTGACTAATGCTCTAGCTCGACAACTTTCACAACATATGACTCACAACACGCCGCAATCGGATCTGTTGCAGTCGAGGGCGTGCTGACCCTCTCGCTCACTTTCTGTTCTTTTTTGATGCTCACGTTTTCCTGATTTGCTTTTTATGGGCTGGCACGCTCGGCATATGACTCGCGGCAGACGAATTTTGGAATTAAACCGTCTAACCGAAAGTGAGCTCATCCCGAGAGATTTATGATGAGGCTGGATTTTATTTCTGCTTTGATGAGGACAATGTGGCAGTACAGTAAACGGTAAAGTCAGGACAAATTCCAAGGTTGGCATACCAAATCAGATCTACTCCAGCAATTCGTGTCAAAAGTACACATTTGGGTGTCACTAAAACAGGGCTTGAGAAATCACACCTGTCTCTGGGTCAATAAAAGAGTGAGCAGGTGACAATGGCCCAGTTAGTCATTGCTGGTAGATGCACTTTCCTTTACCATCAACCGTCATTTAACAAATATAATCTGTAAACTCAGCCAAAGCTTATGAACCTGACCTTTTCGACCAAAAACTCTTTGTCTGTGTTGCATCTGGACGTAACCAGAGCCAGCTGGACAGGGTCATATACTTTTGCAGGTAAGTCACGCTGTCCGGAGTTTCCCAGGCTCCAGCAGTCCTGCCCTTCATCACGGGCAACTTCACAGGGCCTGACCTGGAATCTGCTGGAGGTCTTCTTAAATTGTTTTCAGCAGCGCACCGCAACTGAATAATTAAAGCGACGCAACCCCTCCTGGCTCTTGACAGCAAAGGGCCTCTTCTTCAACCTTCTCTCGGAATCTTTTCTTTCGAGGCTACCTATTCACGCCTTCACGTTCCTCCCCCCTTTGCGCACTCTTTCTGCCCACGGGCGCTACACCCCCTTTTCTGTTTGACAGACTTCCTCCTACTCTTTTGCCCCCTGGCCCCGTCCCCGGGGGCCCCGCGCACCCCTTGCATTCTTTTACGCTGACGTGCCGTGTTTACATGGATGTCGAACTGGAAGCGCGCTTCGATCCCTTACCAAGTTCAAGAATGACATTCATGCAACTCGGAATTCCTTCAGCGCTGCTTATTATTCCCATTTAAGGTTTTAAACTTGGAAATTAAATTCGGGAAGTTAAAGATAGAAAGGGAGTCTAAGGGGGGATACGGCACAATAACAGTCTTTGTGAACTGACATTTTGGAGCCTGCTTTGTATGCATACTGTTTTGCTTCACTGTAAGTTCTCAGAATATCCAAATTTGGTGTTTTTGAGAAGTCGAAGTACATGCTATTCATACAAAAACACACTGTAGTTTAAAAAGAGCACCTTTACCTTCTTAAAAACTTTGGATTTGTGACTAATTAATACAGTATACTTGTGTAAAGAGACACATTTGGCAGACTAGCAGGGGCAGGAATGCGCAACGTGCGTTTGCAGTGCCCCTATCGAGAAGGTCATCTTTTTCCATCACATACACATGCGTGTTGCCACAAGACAGTCAGCACATTCAAATGTCATTATCTACCGACTTCTTGCGTAATTCGTGTTGAATAGAAGGGTCACAAAGTTCCTAATGATCCTAGCTCCTTCCCATTGTGCAATGCCTTACCTCCTATTTCTTTGAAATATGTTATCGGGGTGTCATTTTGTAAAGTACAGTGATTTAAAAAACTAAATCCAGACATCTTGTGCTATAAGGTCAGTGGGCCATCTTTAAACATGCACAAACCACACATGACCTTCTCGAGTGCGTAACCACATGCTATACACGTGAGAGTTTCATTGTTCAAAGGCTGAAATGTACCAACAATAAAAGTGCAAATGTTCTATCTTATCTTATTAAGTTTGGTTGTCATTTTAAAAAAGCCAAACTCCGGACAAAAAAGTTAAAGCATCACGATCAGTCCCAACAGAAGACCAATGATGTCATACCTGAAGCCGATCCAACATGTTTGTGCAAATAATAAAAGCAGATGGGATTTGGGTTTCCCATTTGTTGCCCACACTACGGTGCATCAGTACTGACTACTATCATGATGTCCATCTAAACTAAAAAAAACGAAAACATTTTGGTACACTGTTCCTTAAAGCTCAAGTTCAATAAGATATTTCAAACGTTCTGCTTTCTCTTTTCCAGCAGCGTCTCTGGAGGCGGTTAAGTACAGACACGCACATTCAAAGACCGAGTTGGAGTGTGAAAATTGGGGAGGGGGGATTGCGAATGGGGAGTGGGAGGCAGCCACAGTAAGCGTCCAGCTCAAAGGTGACAAGGCTCAGGGCCACCGAATCGGCTCCGCACAGACGTTGCCCTTTGCACAGAAACGCCCATGCACCACCATCCCGCCTACACCCAGCTCTCTCCGCTCTAAACGGAACGCTGCACCCCCTCTCTCTCCTCGTTAACCGGCGTCGCCTGTTTCGCGTCTGGCTGAGGCGTCCGGCCTTCGTCGAAGAGACGCGCGCGCGGTCCTCAAAGGCACTTTCAGTTTGAGTAGTCATGAAGTGAGTGGGAAAAATAGGCCCTCGCGAAACATGGATTTATGTGCTTGATGTTAATCAAGGGCTCAGCGTGTGTTTTGCCAGCTTAGCTTTGACTCATCGTTATGTCGTATTAAAGTAGCCGTAAAAATTCATCTTGGCAGAGAAAAGATGGGTAGTGATACAACGGTGAACTTAGACGTAGGCCTACTACACGTTAGTGCTATTCAAACCAAACAAATGAGAATTTTTGGTTAAACTACAAAGCAAATATGTAAATTACAATTTTTTTAAAAATTAATGCATGTGTATGCTAAAGTAAAAATGTAATTTTGTGCTCAAATCACCCTGAAATGCTTAACAACTAGTAACAAGTACTATTCGCAATTTTTGGGAACGCCGTTCCTTTAAGTCATTCACTTATACTTTATACATATTATTGGTGTTCAAACCAACCAAACAAGAAATGTTAGTTATTTCAATTAAACATAAAGTTTCACGTGTGACATGAAAATACAATGCCTTCACTAAAATACATGAACTATTAAAGCTTGATGTAGCTTGATGACAATGTGTAGAAGCGTGGAATGATGGGATATGTTGTCTTCGACTCCACCGCTGATGGTACCGCTGATACATCAATAAGAGGGGAACGAGAAATCATGTTAGCGGAAGAGGTAAAGTAATAAAAGTTTTATAAATGTTGCGTTTAATGAAATCATTTTATTTCATTATAATGAATTAGACCCGAGTAATGTAAGGTTTAAAACTAAATAGTTAGTCATAGATGTTACAGTAATTGTCCAATTCGATGGTGTGATAACACTGCGCAGTTTGAAGTGTTCAAATCAATTACAGTAAAAGTTGTTTTGAACGTACCCACATCATTTGCAATAATGCTAGACGGACCGACGATACAAACTACTTCCGCATCTGTCTACCACAGTGTCACGCGGTTGCTACGTCAGTAAAGGCGGTAACAAAGGGTAACGCGGATATGACGCATTGACAGGCGACTGAAAAAGGGCCCCGGTCCACTGCATAGAATGGCGATTTTCTCAGGGTTTAAAAGCAGTTGGAAACATTTGAGATATTGTAAGTACTCAGCTGAAAAAAATATATAACGTTGGCCCAGTGGATTTTTCGATATTTTACTGCAAAATTCTTACAAACTGTACCTTTAATGGGATAGTTCACCTAAAAATTAAGATTCTGTCATCATTCATCAGTCACCCTCTTGTCATTTCAAACCTGTAGGCATATGACTTCCTTTCTGCAGAACACAAAAGAAGATATTTTGAGAATGTTGATAACCGAACAAATATAGTACCCATTCACTTCTACTGTATAGACACAAAACCAATGCAAGTCATAGGTTATGCAGTTTTTCATTGACCAAGATTCTTGAAAATATCTTTTGTGTTTTGCAGAAGAAAGTCAAAAAGTTTTGAAATGACATGAGAGTGAGTAAATGATGAGAGAATTTTCCATTTTGGGTGAACTCTCCCTTTAGCATGTTTCTTTTGCTATTCAGACA
The DNA here is from genome assembly GCA_006030095.1 of Triplophysa siluroides. Classification (NCBI taxonomy): domain Eukaryota; kingdom Metazoa; phylum Chordata; class Actinopteri; order Cypriniformes; family Nemacheilidae; genus Triplophysa; species Triplophysa siluroides. Next base: position 1,465,970 of record VCII01000140.1, on the reverse strand, counting down.
CGACTTCTTTCTAAATGAACCTGAAGTGTCATTTTTACTCCATACTTTCTCCTGTCACAGCGTAATGAAAGCCATATATAAAGGTTAATTTACCATATAAAACATCACCATCAACTTTTAAGATGAACTATTCCTTAAAGAGCTATTCATAAAGAAAAGGTTTTGTAAAAACAATTCAAAACCAAATTTTCTTTATTTTTTAAATGACTTAAGAAGCTCAAAAAATCATTACTTTCTCTCACAAACCAGTTCATTTCAGAACACATCTATTAACACTTATTAACACGTTGAGTGTTAATACACATTCGGAGTCCCATATAAAAAGGTAAAATCACCATTTTAATATAAAATATTTTCTTTGTACTCTGCTAAAGAAAGGAAGTCATACACATCTGGGATAGCACGAGGGTGAGTCAGTTATGAGAGAACTATTTCTTTAATACAGCTCTCTTTACATAAATACAAATGAATGGGTTGACTCGTATACAAAAATGTGGGAACAACCTTACTCGGCTCACTGCATAGATACAAGTACCATGTAATGACACGCAATCCTAGGAATCTGAAGAACAGTTGATATGATATCCTAGGTTGACCTGTGCATAGCATAGAATAATAAATCTTTAATGTCCCACCCTTACCTCATAGAGGAGAGGCCTTGCAAAGTCCACCTGAGCCTAAGGAGGGGTCATTATGTCTTCTGTCAACACCACCTGCCCTGGCTTGTGTGGACTGAGCCGAACCCTTATGCCTCATTCTTAGTTGTGTGTGTCAGTGTTCTCTGCATCCCGTTTGGAAATTACCAGTCTTGCATCCCAAATACGGGCCATTCCTTAGCATATCTGATAGCAAATCGTTCACGCCCAAGGCCGGCTGGATGCTATTTATTACAGGCATTCCCAGAGTTCCTTAAGCTTATCGGTTGTTGTAGGCCTACATGCAACAAGGTCAGAAATGCAATAATTTCGATAGTTGCGCTGCGAAAAAATGCTTGTTGACACAGATGAACTAAATTATAAACTTACTTATCTTTTTTGCTTTTTAAAAGTATATTTTGTATTTACAATGAATCATTTAGTGTCATTTACCGAATTTCATAAGTACAAAATCTAGAGCAGAAGTGTAAAACAGAGAAAAGAAGAACTATACTTTATGTTATTAAGTCACAATGTTCTTATTTATCTTAATAGGGTTTTCCGAATTTTCAGTTTACAAAGTTAGATCAAGGTGAAACATTCATCTAAAGCGTAATATATTGCTTTGAAATGATTCATGGCTCTCCTGACATCAAAGGAATGTTCTGAATGCATACATCGGCCTATATTGTTCAAGATGAACTCTCGCACTCCAGATAATGTCTGCACTGATGCGATGTTCCATCTGCAGACAAAAGCCCATGTGTGTGCGGTGTAAAGGCATGTAGCATGACCTGCGGGTCCATTTTGGCACATGACAAAACAAGCTCGAGTGTAGAATGAGGCACTGATCAGCGACATACGAAGAACCGCGGTTTGCTCTGAGAATCCCTGTTCCCCTTTTCAGCTCAAACTTTTCGCATTTTCGTACAATTTCTCTCTTCCCCCTTGCGTGGTCTTCTCAGATCCCCCGCCCCAGCATTCCTTTGTGTGTGGGTGGAAGGTTCAATGGGCATGTGTGAGCCCAAAGGGGGCAGACGAGGGAGTCACCAGCACGCGGCGAAGTGGGCTTTGGGGGGAGGGCAGCTGTTCTATTTCCCGCAACGAGGGCTACCGTGCAGGGATCCGGATTGCTGTGAAGTCCCTTCAGTAGAAATAATAAAGAACAGTGCCTTAGACAGCTGTTTTCTACCAGATCGGTTCACAAACCAGCTTCCCTACTAATTCCTTTTCCCGGACCGTGGGGGTGAGGTGGTCGGTGAGAGACCCCTTCTGGTGTGTTTGCGCTACTGCAAGTCATCAGAGAACCTCTGTGGTCCACTGCACAGTAGTCTTGTGACTCATGAAAAATGAAATGGAAAATAGAACGGAAAAAAATACTTGTCAGATTAATGCAAATCATGTATTTAGAAGACGGCTTGGGACTTGTACCACAGGACGCTGTTGCACTTTATAAATATTTACTGTTCTTGCCATGATATGAATGAGGAAGTACAGTAAGGCTTCATATGTACATACTGTCTACTAAAGCAGACAAAACTTTGGAACCTATATTGACCTTACTGAGCGAATCCATCAGGAAAAACAGACACAAATATCAATTTATACACAGTTTATAACAATGTCAGGCTATTTCGATTGATCTACATAGGCCTTATTCAATTTCTGAAGCCTGCACCTAACCGAGGTCATATGTACATACATATACAATGACGAGCTCCGCCTCCCAACGAGAGGTGGTTCATCAGGTCAAAAAAAGCAGCATTGTTACGTTGTGTAAATAAGGGCACCGACTCGAGCACATTATTTTAGAACAATGGCAAATGATGCAGAAAACTAAATGAATTCTAGATTGTTAGGCAATACAGGGGGTTTTGCATGTCAATGCAATTTGTCACCTGCACCTCCCTGTCTGCCTTGCATTCTCCATCATCTCCAATTGTGATCCTTGGCGAGCCACTCTGTAGCCTACAATCTGTTTGTTTCATCGCATATTTGTTTGGTTTCATTTCCTCGGCCCCAATCAAACAGGTTTTTTAGAGGCCGAGCCAGTCTGTGGGCTGCAATGGGGGGGCGGGACAGGAAGAGGTGGGCGACCAGAGAATTGCATTTCCTTGTGTATCTCCACTCCCTGCCCTCGGGTTATCGATTCAGCTCCTACTAAAACAGCACACACCCACGTGGGCTGGCGCAATACACACGCGTTTGTTTGGCGGCGGACTCTCTCGCACATAGAAGAAATACACATGTACGAAACGCACTTGATCCTCCGAGCTCTACAAATAAAAAGCTTTTTGCGTTTTGGCTTGTTTTGCGGTTGTTCATTTTACACCATTTTCTCTCCCCCACCTCACACATTAGAGCCCACACAGATATGATACACGCGCACGCACACACACACACACACACACGTTCACATGCCTCTTCATTCAGACAGCTGATCCTAAGGGACAGTGCATGGAGTGAAACATTATGACTCATACAGCCTAATTATCTAAACCAGAGAAAAGGTGTTGGATCAAATCAGGACAGCATCTATTTATACTTCTCTATCCATTTATATTTCTCTCAAACTGTTGTACATGCAATTAGACTTGTTCCTGACTTCTTTGTTTGCCAAATATGGTCAGTAAGTCGGTTGTGGTATGAGGTAAATACTGTTTATGGTTGCAACTGTTGTAACCGTTTGAAGGGACAACCCTCATTGCAAACAAAGAGATAATTGCATGTTTGTGTGTGAAGATGAAAGTTCACTGAATCTCAGGAAAACATTTGGTCACCACCCAATAAATAAGTAAATAATAATAATAATAAATATGTGAAAGAATGAATGAATCAGAAAAAGAAACAAGTAAAAATGCACATTTTTGAACCATTAAGATTTTTATATTAGGGCATCTTCTTCATTGCGATTAGGGATGGGAACCGAGAACCGGTTCTTTAGAACCGGTGCCCAGTGAATCGATTCCTTGGAACCGTTAGCGTACCTGCTTAACGATTCCGCTTATCGGTTCCGCTCGTTGCAAATGTGTCAACGCGCTGCGTTGTTTTGGTTACGCAGCAAACATGTCATCGAGGCAGAAGCGATCTAAAGTGTGGTTATATTTCACTAGAAAAGACGCCAATGTGGTAATTTGCAACAACTGTAAAAGTTTAATTTCGGCAAAGAGGGGAACTACCTCCAATATGCAGAAACATTTGGCCACACAGCACGCAATTCATTTGCAGGACTGTCGCGTGTTTGATACACTACTACTTAGCGACACAGCAACAACAAGTGAGTCAAGCAGCAGCGGAGCTAACGAGACGTCATCTGCTATAAATGCCAAAGGTAACTTCTCTATTTAGTTAATGTGAGCGCCATTTCTTTGTGTAAACTTTTACTATATGAATAATAATCTCCATTGTCATTGTCAATCAAATTTAGATGATGATGACCTTGACTGTTTAGTCTGTGTTTTTAGTTTTTATGGCACTTAAATGGCAGTTTTATTTTATTTTTTTGTCTGGACCAATGATGAATGTGAAAAATTCTATAGGTCCCTGGACTTTACTTTGTAGCCTACTTTTAGGTTTGTTCTGAGGTTGCTACACATAATTTGTGTATACTCTGAGTATGTGCTATGTTCTTATCAGATATTAAAGCGAGTTAATACAAACAAACAAATTTGTACTTATTCCCTCACCCAATGAGAATCGATAAGAGAATCGATAAGGAATCGGATCGATAAGCAATATCGATAATGGAATCGGAATCGTTAAATTCTTATCAATTCCCATCCCTAATTGCGATATTCACCATTTTTTCCAAATTTGTAAAATGTTGGGGCTTTTTATTAAAAGTTTTGGGGTTGATTTATTTATAAAAGAGTGGAGAGGGATAGGCCTACTGTACCAATTTAAATAATAAAACGTGTGGGGGTTTACAAAATGTTTGTATGTTTGAGTCTAGTGTGCTACATACTACCACAGTATGTATAAATCAAAAACAGACTTTTATCAAATTGTTTATATTTTATATAAAAAACAGATTTTTTTATTTTATATAAAAAAATACTTATATTTTATCATATTTTATAAAAACTACCCAATTGTACACGGGTAAGCAAAAATTTTGTAAAAACTAAAATGAAGATAAATCTCTCTTATGCTATTTTATATTATGCATATACATATTAATAATGTCAAATAATATATCATTAACAGTTTGTTTTCTAAATTTTGCCGTCACACCATGGGAAACGTGGTATGGTTTATCTGTCAACTACCCATGTTTCTTTTGGTTCTGTAGTAAAATAGGACCCTGGCATGATTTTTGAGATTCACCCAAGTAGGTAAGAAATAATATGAATCATTAAAGGAGCTCTCAACCTTCTGTCAGGATTGAAATGTTCCTTTCCCCACCCCCAGGTAAATGATCAACCATCTCTGACATCAAAGTAGCTTTTTATCATATTAGCATACTGTGAGGCACACGCACACATCTTGAAAGGCTCTCTGTAAATTCTTGATTAATATTGCGTCCATCACCCTGATGATGAGGAACTCTCGCAATGCTGAGAGAGAAGAGGGCAAACGTGAAAACAGGAATGTTTCGTTGGCATCAGCTAGTGTATAATTGGCTTGTAAAAGTCTAATTAGTCTTACAACCTGCAGAAATGCAATGAACACAAACAAAATTATAATATGCAATGTGCTAGCTGTCAGGCAAGTGTTTTTCAATCAGCAAGTGCCAATCATGCACGTATGCTTACATTTGCTCCAAGCAAATTATGTTTGACAGGAGAATTTAAATAAGCTCTGTCTATCTTTCCCTTCATTATTCCACATTTGTTTAGCATTTTTAGCATTGCTTAATTCCTGTGTGCCACATTTGCTGTAAAATTGGTTTGGCACAGCAAACTGGATTGGGAGACCTGGTTAGTTGTCACTGGGGCTGTCACGTTATGGTTTTGAATAAAACATCTAATTACACAAGTGCTTTTCTGTAGAAGTACAGCATATTTTGTAATACCAAAGTCTGTTTGTTTACATGTATATATGTACTGCTGCATTGACTACAATACATACATCAAAAAATATTATATACGTGTATTATACATTATTATGTAACTTATATGGTGTTTCCTGTTATAGAAAGAAAGCTAACTTTAACAGTTAATGTTACCTGGATTTTAAACAAAATGCCACAAAGTGTCCGATTAACTCCCGTGATCGTCTCATCGGCGGGCTGATAGTGTCCACGTGTGAAGAAATGTTTACGTATTCTCATATATTTACTTCACGTTTCCTAAAAAAAGTTAATTTTCTACTAAACCAAGTAATCTGTAGAGATGTTGCGTTCATACTTAAATACAGGGGGCGACCACGAGCTGTTTTGACTAGCATGTGAACAATAGAAGAAGTAGGCAAACGGTCACAAACACGTCATATCCGGTCAGCGCCTTTTATGGGTATCCGACAGGTAGATGTACGACGTTGAAAAGACGAAAATTGCGATAGTGTACGTTTGTGTATCTTCCTCGGCAAAGCGCTTTCTAGTTGTATATATGTTGTTAAACATATTGATAATGTTTCAAATATACCGCATTTTAAATACACACGCCCCACAAATATTAAATTGTTATTCATTCAATAATGATGTTTGAAGTTCCTCATTCTAAGATACCTTAAAGCTTTGATGTTCATTATAACATCTCCGTGTGTGATAATAAATAGACCTTCTATATCTGTTGGTTGCCATGGCAGCGGCATTTGCCGTAAGCCGCAGCTCACCTTGTGTGAATGGAGACCTGCGACGCTCGAGTAACAGAGGGTGGAGTGGAGGTGCGTCAATCAACAAACGCTGGTACACGCCCACGGCAACGAGCGTTGTTTGTGTCTGGCCCAGGATACAGAAAGACACAGCTGCCTTATTCCCAGATTTCACCCCACAGCGTACAACAACAAGGCAACACCCTTCAAGTGTTCACATCCTCTCGATATACTGCCCCCTCCTTAATTTATTGCTTATTTATTTGCAGTGCGAATGTTCAATCGATATGAAGTGTAGGCCTATTTATGTAAGCAGAAGTAATGTGCATTATCACCACATGATTATGGCAGAGGCTACTTTTGTCGAGGAGTTGTTTGTGTCATTTAGTGTTATAGGGATAGTTCACCCAAAAGTATAAATTCTGTCTTCATTTACTCACTCTAATGTCATTCAAAATCTGTATATGATTTTCTTCTGTGGAACACAAAAGAAGATATTTTGAGAAATGGCTCAGAAATGTTTTGTGTTCAAACAATGGAAGTGAATGGGGGCCAATGCGGTTTAGTTACTAGCATTCTTCAAAATATCTTCTTTTGTGTTCTGAATAAGAAAGTCATGCCGGTTTGGAATGACATGAGGGTACTTTATGATGAAATAATTTTAAAATTTACAACTTAAAACAGACATGGGCAAATTTAACTTAAAGTATTAAAGTTAATAAAATGAATTAAGTTCTTATTAAATTCCATAATTTGGTCCACATTTGAGCACAATTTAAGCTTTAAAGGTGAGAAACAAATTTATTTTTCATAGGCGAGTGAAAAGTCACCAATTTACTTTTATTACAGTTGGCTCTGCTTTCAATCTCATTGCTGTCTATGAGAAATAACGGAGACATCATTTAGAGAGGCCTATAAAGAGATACTTCAATCAAAAATGAAAATTATGTCATGATTTACTCACCTTCGAGTTGTTCCAAATATGTATACATTTATTTGTCCTGATGAACACAGAGAAATATATTTGGAAGAATGCTTATAACCAAACATATCTTGTCCCCGATTGACTCCCATAGTAGGAAAAATTGCATTAGCGTTTTTTTTGGTTCTGTTGAACACAACAGAAAATATTTTGAAGAATGTAGGACGACTCATTGTATTTTTTTCCTACTATGGTAGTCAGTGGGGGGCAAAATCTGTTTTGATATAAGCATTCTTCCAAATGTCTTTCTCTGTGTTCATCAAAACAAAGAAATGTAAACAGATCTGGAACAACTCGAATGTGAGTAAATGATGACAGAATTTTCATTTTTGGGTGAAGTATTCCTTTAAGAATTATGCCCGGTTCATCCTGTTATGATCTATGTATTATATCGCATGACAATCTGCTCTTCAGGACTGGCAGGTATGGCCAGTTGCTATGACAACACGTCAGCATGTACTCTTCTTCAGTGGTGGCGTGGCTCTATCGAGGGTCTCTAGCATGCGAGACACAGACAGGACGTACAGTTGGAGAGGGACACAACAGCCTGTGCCCACTCAGAACAGCGTGTACTCTCAGTGGATGGCAGGATATTTAGGGCTTGGCTGAGAGACTGATACACAACTGCTGCTTACACCTGCACAAGAGAGTAATCGAAAGACAAAGAGTCTATCCAGGCATTGTCCATCAAGGACATTTTGCAGAGGCGAGTGTGATTGTTAACTGCTTTTGCTAAAAGCTTATTACTGAGACGGTGGTTACGTCACGACTAAGCAATCAGGTCATACCAGGTCGCTTCTTTAAACTAAAAGTCTATCACCAGCCTTAGACAATGATGTCTGATATGGGACTGCAGTGATACAACAAAGGTGTGTTTATTTAGAAGGTGAGATGTCTTTAAGGGCTTTTATAGAACATAGTCTTGACTGAAAAGCAACTGAGTCATAGGTGTTTGAATATATATATATCTACAAACACACTTTGTCATCGTGAGTCTTATGCACACGATAATAAATAATCATGTGAGAATGAATAACGCCTTGTCTCTGCACGCTGACAGAATCAAAGTGTCCCGTTTTGAAATATAGTCACACCTGATTCAGCCATGAGTCATTTTTCCCCATAACCGATAAATCTGTGCAACAAACCTGTTGGAAATGTCTTCACTTTTCTCAAAAAAGGTACAGTGGCTGCATTCTAAGTTAATGGATGTGCATGTGTTATGAGTTTAATGCGAAGAACCGTGATACTCATAAATGTGATTCTCGAAGTGTTATGTAACAAGTTTTCGATGTGAATGAAGACACGTCCCCGTGCGCATATGCTAACACAGCATAGTCTCTACTGTGCAACCAACAAAGGCAGTAACCACGGTTCATCCACCCCCGCAGTGAGCTTGTAAACAAAACAAGAGCTCACTCCTTACCTCTTAAATATACAAGCTGTAAAATGTGAGCTTATGCAAAATCCAATCAGTACGGCCCTATGTAAGTGATATGAGCATTTTCAAGTGATGATAGTAAAGCGGAATGGATTATGGCTCTGTGCAGTCTCTCAAGCGACTTTATATGGTGCATCAGAATCAGAAGGAGCTTTATTACCAAGTATGTTTGCACACACGAGGAATTTGACTTTGGGATCCTGGGATGCTTCTTAAACAGGATTATAGGCTGTTTTTTACTTTTTTTCAATCCAGTCTGACCCAAACAAATAAAAAATAGTTAAAAAAATGACATAGGCCTATAGAATAACATATAAAACTGCACTAGCAGAATTTTTGTTTTGTCTACATACTAATGGTATTTCATTATAAGCCTTTAGGCCTGATATGTTTCAAATATCATAGAAAAACAAATTAAAAATGTGTTTCAAAATGATTGATTTTTAAAATCATTGCAGAATATTATATTAGAGTCCTTCTCGCTGTGAATATCATCACACGTTTAAACTTGATTTTAAGCTTCAAGGTAACAATATATGAGTCAACATGCTGACCATGCTTGATAAACAACGGCAATACTTCTGTTCTGAGACACATGCATTTACTGCCCTCCACTGGCTAAATAGCAAATTACAATGTTGAAAATAAAGACAATATTACTGTTGTTGTGAAGACATTCAGACCCCTCTGTGTAGGCCCCCCCAACTCCCACATCCCCCACACCGGCAATACACGTGGACAATGGTTAGAAATAAAACCTGTTTTTTCACATCTCACAAAAACACATCTGTGACTGACTAATGCATGAACATTCAAGTCATCTTGAGCTTAAATTTTGCCAGAACAGACCTACTCTGCACATATCTAAAAATAGTGATGCTGCTTCCTGAGTGCCAATATAATGACATTAGTACTGTGGTTCGGTGAAAAATAAATACTTAAAAATATATATTATTCTACTATTATTGCTGTTAAATATTTAAACAAATGATATCATATTGATCATGCTGTGTAGTGGTGGGAGTGTATGTTAGAGAAATGGAAAGTTGTGGTGAGGTACAGGAAGAGCATGTGTGGGTGGTTTTAGCACAGGACCGCTCTTAAGGTCCTGAGGCTACGATATTTATAACCCGACTGGTTCACCCCTGTTCTAGCATGCTTTCGCTTGCCTTTTAGAAGCAGCATCTTTATCCAGGTCACCGCACAACTCTGAGTGATGATATTTATAGCCCCCTTGCAAGATCAGATGAGTATTTTTGTGCATTTGAGTCAGGGCCACAAACGTACCATGCACAGTAATTTAAAATATGAATTTGATATGATGCTACCAATATTTGGTAACTACAGAATATAAAAGATTTGATTTATCTTACACTTTTAGCAAAATAGGTACAAGCTGTTTGCTTGGCAAAGCTCTTGATGTGTCCTCTTTCAAGGGTCATGGCAATGTAAAACAAAAGGATGATTATGCATCAAGCTAGCCCCATCTATTTGACTGTTGCAGATTGGTACAATGAGTGGCAAATGTTCACATTCACACTGCAACCAACTGTTTTTGGGTGGGGTCATTGCTGCCCTGCAGGGGTCCTCAGTCTGCCACATTGTTCAGGATGCTAAAGAGATGCATGAGAAGTGGCTGACTCCATTGATGTGATAATGTTATGGAAGAGCAGTGATTTTCTGTTGTGGGCCATTACTTAGTGATATCAAGGCTGGTCTCCTGATGAATTAAATTAGCTAATTAAATTAGCAATACTTCTTGAGATTCTGTTCTATTTCAGCAAAGAAACTGCAATCAAGTTTTTCAGACTCTTCAAAAATAAGTATTGAGATCTGTAGCCTACTAGTAATAGGTAAATTGCAAGGAACCTTATCTTTTTTTTAATCTTTTATCATCAATTCCCAACAGCATAGAAACCAAAAAAGTTCTTACTCTAACAAACAAATCCTGTTTCTCTTGATGGTTTTATGTAAAAAGCAAGAACTTTTACGTTTTTCATTACCTTTGATTTTTTGCAGATGGTAAAGCAGGATATGTTGCTTGGCCCTTTTCCTCAAAAATGGTTATTTTGCTGAAGAGAGGTTTAAAAGAAAAAAGTTTATTTCAACTAACTAAATAAGGCCCGGTTTCACAGACAATGGCTGTGGCTAGTCCTAGTTTAAAACGAATGTTTGACCTGTCTTAACTGAATATACATTTAGTCATTTAGCAGACGCTTTTATCCAAAGAGAATTACAGATGGGGTAAACAATCGAAGCAATTCGGACAACATAAATACAACAAAAAGCACAAGAGCAATCAATAAAACGGGTTTCATAAAGCCTACCACATATACGGAGCTAAGTTTGATAGAAGAATATATAACTTGACCTGAAATTTCTCAAAAATATATCAGTGCCATTGTTTTGTCTCAAGATGCAGACCAGTAATGTTTTTTTCTAAGGCATTTTTATAAAAGTGACGTAAATATCTTAATTCCACTAAGGCATAGTCCTGGTTGTGAAACCGGGCCTAAACCTTTTTAGTTTTAGCCAATCTATAAACACTTTTAATGCTAATGGCTTGCAACACTTTTGATGCTAATGACTTGCAACACTATAGGCCCAGCCAACCCCCCATTTGCTGTGCTTCTAGGTTTTACTTTGTTCGTTGCATCTATGGCTAAAAATGGAAACAATAGTGGTTTCTGTAGGCCTATAGAAAGTGAAAATAATGATTTTAAAAAGCATCACATGCTTCATACATTTATATGCAAACAGATAGATAGTGGAATCTAACTTCTGAATCGTACACAAGGTTAGTTTAATGATCTTGATATATATATCAACGACTAAAGCTAGCACTTCAAAAAAACTAGCATTTCAAATATTAAAAGGTCGCAAAAGAACATTTTAGTTTATAAAACTAAACTTTCCAAGACTGTGTGTGATATGAACGGAGAAGTTAATTCAGTTCCTGTAGTTGAATTAAAAGTAACTGTTTCGTCAAACAATGACCGTCTATTTTCATGTTAATCAATGAAGGCTGGCGACGTGACCACGCCCACCGCGATTTGCATCCACGTGATGCCTTTAAACTCGCGCCATTTTCTCAACACGGTCTCATTCTGTCGCAGTCTGCGTCACGTTCAGCACCCGTTCTTTGGTCCCGAGAAAACCCTGAGGTAAAAACTCTTTTTAACTATCTTGTATAGGACAAATAAGCTTTGTTTTGTATTATGCTTGTGTGTTTTATGGTCTCGTTTTAACGAATAGTTTTGGCGCTTTTATCGTGTTTTAACGGTATTAATTCCCTATTCTCAAAACCATAAGTATTTTTGTAAGTCATGCTATTGTAAATATATTGCTTCTTAATAGCTGCTTTATTTGAATGTTTATAAACGAAGTACATTTGTTTTTGAGACACCGATAATCTTAGCAACGTTAGGTTTCTTTGTTCGCATCAGACTGTTAGCCCAAAGATGTCTGACCTAGCTCCGCTGACCCATATTTCACTAAAGCAAAAAACGAATATGCATGATTTGTGTAATGTTTCCACGCCAAATTGCGTTATATTAACTTGCATATTGCCCGAGAGGTTTTCGGTTAATACAGTTACTCCTTGGTAAAATGGCTGCTGCACGTTGTGAGGATGAGATGAAGATGGGGGCGAAAATGGCGTTTCATTGTGGCGGTTTTTCAAACACGCGTTGCGTTTAAGATACGCAGTCGCTTATATAAGTGTTTTACGATAAATAACGTTAGATTAATTTGCACAATACAGCACGTGGAGGTTTTCGGTTAAGATTATGATCGTTTCTTTTGTTAAAATGGCCGCCGCACGTTGCGAGGGAGATGAAGATGGGGGGACAAAATGGCCTTTCGACTTTGCGCATTTTCCAACGCGGCTTGCGCCTAAAAGACGCAGTTACTTTCATAAGTGTTCCACGGTAACTTAACGTTAGATTAACTTGCATGATACAACACGAGATGTTTTTTGTCAAGGTCGTTTCTTTGTGGCAAAATGGCTGCTAACGTTACACGTTGTGAGGTTTGAGATGAAGACGGGGAATAAAATGGCGCTTCTTTGTGGCGCATTTTCAAACACGCGTTGCGCCTAAAATACCGTTGCTTTTATTCGTTTTCCACTGCAAATAACGTTAGATTTACCCACATAATACAGCCCGAGGGTTTTCTTTATGGTCGTTTCTTTGTTAAAATGGCGGCTGCACGTTGTGAGGATGGGGGTCGAAAATGGCGTTTCGTTGCGTGTATTTTCAAACACGCTTGTGCTTAAAAGTTTGTTTTCATGCGTATTACACAACGAAGAACGTTAACGTTAGATTAACTTGCACAATATTGCCCGGGATGTTTTCGATTAAGACGGTTTCTTTGTGGCAAAATGGCTGCTGCACGTTGTGAAGATGGAGGGGGGAAGGAGAAAATGGCGTTTCATTGTGGCGCATTTTCAAACACGCGTTGCACTGAAAAGACGCAGTTGCTTTAACAATATTTACTACTTATGCTTGAGTTTGCTGTCACTTTAATTCACTTTGCTTTAATGACTTATTTTTTTAATTTTGTCAATAGATTTTCAACATGTCTGATGAGGGAAAGTTATTCATTGGTGGCCTGAGTTATGATACCACCGAGCAGTCCTTGGAAGACGCCTTTTCCAAATATGGAACGATCGCCAAAGGTTTGTGACTTAATTTTAGCTTTTGTTTTCTTGAACACCCCCCCAATTCAGTTTTTAACATTATGGCTTTTTTAGTTGATGTCATCAGGGACCGAGAAACTGACCGTTCCAGAGGTTTTGGCTTTGTAACATTTGAGAATCCCGAGGATGCTAAGGATGCCATGGCTGCAATGAATGGGAAGGTGAGGGGACAAGTCTTTATTTTTTCTCTAATCAGCATGGCAGCTCTTAAGATGTGAACGTTTCTCACAATGGTTTGCTCTTTTCTTACAGTCTGTCGATGGACGTATGATCAGAGTTGATGAAGCTGGCAAGTCTGGTGGAAGATCTGGTGGCTTCAGAGGTGGATCTGGAGGTGGCAGGGGCTTCTTCAGGGGTGGAAGAGGTAGAGGTGAGTTTTATTATTAAAGGCAGGGCATCCGATTTCTCTTAAGCAGTTTTTGCTGTTCAAATCACTAAGTAAACACACCCCTTCCCCCATCTTTCGCTTTCGTCAGCGATCGTCTAATGTCCGTCCTGTGCACTGTACACCTTACACCTTACTGCTGATTGGCTACAAGGTTGTTTTGGTACTCGGCCCAACTAGTAAGTGTAATTCAGAAATCGGTTACCCTGCCTTTAAACACAGAAAGGTTGATTTGCCTTTGTGTAGTCTTAATGTGATGTATATTAAAAAGACCACTGATGCTTTTAATGCACAGTGAGTGGCAAAATAACATAATAAAATGGAATGTAGAAAAATGAAACATGTTGTGTTAACCTGATATGACTGGCTGTTTAAGACTCTACATTGACTTTGCTTAACATTTCTAAACAGGTGGTGGAAGCTATGGTGGGGACAGGAGTTTTGGTGGTGAGCGAAGCTACGGTGGTGAGCGAAGCTATGGTGGTGACCGTAGCTACAGCGGTGGTGATAGAGGCTATGGTGGTGGCGGTGACAGGAGCTACGGCGGAGGTGAACGATCCTACGGGGGTGGCGGATACTCCTCAAACAGGAGTGGAGGAGGAGGAGGCTACTCCAGTGGCGGATACAGAGACAACAGGTGAGTTATTTCAACATGCAATAGCTCTACTTGTACTAGTATTTTACATATTGTTACTCTAACACTAATGTTAGTTCTTAATCTCGCTTGGATCGTAGGAACCAGGGAGGTTACGACCGTTCCGGTGGCTCCTACAGAGATAACTATGACAGCTACGGTATGTATTGTTTTAACCGAATAGCCACGGGAATACATTCCTTTGGTTTTAGCTGCTTTATTTTATAAGAATAACCTGGACCTCTCCCAGTCCACGGAGTTGCCGTAGAATACAAGACTGCCAATTTTGAACGTTTGAGATCTGATCTACTTAGTTGCCTTTATCTCGGAATAGCAGGCCAAAGTTCAAAACGTAAAACATTTCTCTATGCGAGTCCAGTTGGTTCTATGATCAAGTAAAACCAAAAAGACCTTGTTCGAAAGAATCGTGAAAATGGGTTGTCTTGATGATGTCAGTTCACTGTTTGGAAAGGATGTTGAAAATGCTCCAGTGCCTTTACACTCTTGCCTACTTCTTGTCCTCAGCTTCACACGAGTAAAAAATTCCTGATTGCAAGATCATCACTTCGCTGGCTGTATTTAAAAAGATGTGCTCTTCGAAGACCTTTTTATTTTTTGCTTTTTTGTTTTCTGGTTCAAGTGTTCTATTAAAAAGACTCCTTTTTTACTGTGTTAAGTATCCGCAGGATGATGTTCCTCGCACTGAGGCACTACCTAAAAATCCTTGAGCAATTACTGTAAAAGCCTGTTGAGGTTCCTGTACCCATCATTTTACCTTGCGATGCGTTATGGATGCTCGCAGGGGCTTGAAATTGTCTTTGTTTTTCCATTTTAGTATGTGTTTGAGAAACTGTCTCTGAACCATGCGTGAAAATTTGACCTGTCCAACACAGCCTGATAGCTTCTAAGACCAATTGTTTAAAAGATCTTTTGGACCAATTCTTTATAGTCGCTCACTAAAAGCGCCATGGGTCATTAACGTTAAAGGAACTGAGTTTTAAAGCGGCAGTTTCGCCACAAAATATTCTAATCCGATCCTCAATAGAAGCTTGATAAGCTGTGATGTGTTCTTTATGGCTCCTTGCCACCTCCATTTTGTGATGCATTCCTTTAGTGAAGCAAGGCAGGCATATTGCAAACCTTGACGTTGCTAAAGATTTGTAAATATTCATCATCCAAAGAGTAAATTACACAAATGGCTTATTTGGCCCCTTTTTGGGGCTTTGTTGTATTCCTCTCTCCATGGCCCGGGGTACTTTACTCTTTGGGTAGTCTAAATTTTTTTTAAGTATGCTCTACTGTGGACTGAACTTATCCTCTTAAATGTCAAGATTTTGTTCCTTCTGGGGGAAGAAATGTGCTCTTTTCTGTATATCAACACTTCAACAATTCCTTTTCTTTTTTTGTATTAATCTGGCTTCATGAAGCCCATTAAAAAGTGGATGGAAAATGCTCTGATTTCTTGTGCCTCTATCAAAATTCTTAAAATGACCTGATGAATGTGTTAATGGGCTTGCGGGGAATTGGTTAGGATTTGGTTATCATTTTGGGTGTTTAGGCCAGGTTTCACAGACATGACTCGGCTTAAGCCAGGACTATGCCTTTATTAAAAGCAACTTGCATATCATAATTTAATAACTTGGATACAAACATTACTTAAAATTAAACTGGAAACGCGTTTGGGCACTATTTTCAGTGAAGCGAGCTCAAACTTTCATTTTAGTATGGGAGTAGTTTAAAAACTTGTCTGTGAAATCGGGTTCACAAATATTAAATTAGGCTAATAAAAAGCTTAAGAATAAAATCAGCGTGAAAGCCTTGCTGTTATGATAAAGCAAACAATGGTTCTGTATAATGCTTCATTGAATCCAAGAGTGCTCTACTATCAAATTTGGAAATCAACAATGTCCTTGGAGAATGAAGTGTTGTGCCTTCCGACTCAAGAATCCTGAGATGAAAGCTGCTCTCTTGGCTAGGTCAATTGTGGAAATAGGCCTGTAATGTGAGGTAAACATTTTGCTCTCCTGTACGCATCCTACAACAGTTCTCATTGTCCATGTTTTCTTCCACTAATGTCTCGGCCAGTCGATCTAGTAGACCTCCAGACTTTGTTCCACAACCCCTCCATAAAAGCTGCATGATAGTATTGGTAGCCTAATTGTGTTGGTGGTAAATTCTTCATGTGGCCCTTGAAATGAGAGATTAAAGTACATACCTGTTCTGGTGAAAACTTTATGCACCCGTTTGAAGACTTGTCAGTTGAGTAAATAACTCGAAATGAATTTAGAAGAGATGTAGTCTGCATCATTTGGCCTTTGAGTGCATCTCTATGGAGCCCTGTTTAAAAACATTCTGCCTTTTGTCAAATTAGTGCTGATTTGTCTTAAACACATTTGGATTTATAAAATCTGAACAGTACTTTAAAACTGGGTAAATCACTTGTAAATGCATGAGTTTTCAATTCTTCAGTTTTCTGTATAATAAAAGACTTTTTTATTTTTCAGGCTGAAATCCTGATGCTGGATTTGAAGGGAAATTAACCTTGTGAAGTGCTCTGAAGAAAAGCGCTCCGTTTCGTGGCAACGTTGGACAGGTATGTATTTGCTGACATTAAATTAGTTCGTGACAGAATTAAAATTTCCTAATAATTTAGTCAAGTCATTCTTCAGTTAAAAAGAAATTAAGGTTAATGAGGAAAACATTACAAGAATTTTCTCCATGAAATGGAAGTTACTTTTATAAGTGCAAAGCAAGATGTACTTAATGTAAGAAATATTAATTGTGGTCAAATTTAAGATGCAACCTTACACTAGTATTTTTCCTGTAGCAGATTGCTACAAAACACTAGTGCACATTAAATGAACATGCCTATGAAAACCCAGGTTTTTGCACAATCCTACATAATATAAACTGTATTCTGTGAAAATATGATATTGATATCTTTAATTTTGACCAAGTAAGGCCATGTCAAAGATTGAAATCATAGTGAAATTAATGCTCGAAAATCCAACTCGTATTCTTGTCTCAATTACATGTCTCATTTTAATAGATGACCATTCTACAGTGTATTTTATGACTGCGCTCTGTCATTCAGCATAACATTTCTTCACATTCCTTTCAAAAATGGTGGATATGTGTATTTGTTTTTATCTCGGGACAATTAATTGTGTATAAGGTAGTTATTCATCACGCAAATTTTTGTATGCATTTAACATTTTGGTATTGACCGTTTCATCGGACGCATGCGCACCTGGCCCCCAGTTAACTTTCCGTTTGTGTTTGGCTAGTGTCTAAAAAATGTTTTAGTTTGGTTAATATAAATTAATATAATTATTCTATTGCATAATAATTGTATTTAAGGATTTGTTGAATGGATCCTGTAGCTTGGTTTCGCATTCTAAAATTGAAATTTTGGAGGGACAAGTTTAAGTAACTGTTCTTCTGATTCTTTTGATTGCTATCAGAAATAATCTACAGGCGCTCTATAGTTTGTGACTGTACTGGAAGTTAAGGTGGGGTCACAAAAGTGCTCATGGGCAGTAACGTTTGTTAATGTTGTCAAGATGAAACCGTCTATAAGCACTGTATTACTTATACCTAACTGACCTGCATTTTTCCATTAAACAGGTGATTATGATGGGTTTATGCTTGGAGACGGGCTGTATTAATGCCACCATTCCCTGATGCAAACCCTCAACCCAAGTGCCCTTGGATCAACCTAGTGGCAGAGCGGCAAGGAAGAGAATTGTGCGACACCATTTTGATTACTCGTCTTGAATAAAAGGCAAAACAAACAAGCTTGGGCCATGCTTTTTATTTGTAACCATCTTGGATAACAGGCAGTGATCAGTATTTTACCTGCAAAAAGATATACGTTTATACGCTGTAAACGGTGTTAATCCGTGTCCAAAAAGTGGATTAGCAAGTTTCCGTTTGTAGCGACGCCATCTCCAGTTTAAGTTTTGTCAATGTCTTGTTGTTTTTAGGCATATATACAATCTTTGAGGACTCTGTTTAGATAAGAAATTAGTGTTACTCTGTGCTCCTTTGTCTAGAAATCAATTAAACAATATATTAAAAATGCAAAAGAAATGTAACCCAATAAGGTCAATTGTCCCTCACCTCTGTACCAGTTTTCTCTGCCAACTCCGAAGTAGACCTTTTGGTTGATGTGGATTCCTACAACAGTTATGCAGTCAGAAAAAGTTGAGGGAATGAATTTGTTAAAGGCGGGCTGTCCGATTTTTCTGAATAACGCTTGTTTAGACAGTCGGGCCGAGTACCAAAACAACCTTGTAGCCTATCAGCAGTAAGGTGCACAGGATGGACATTAGTCAAGCTGAGCGCTGACGAAAGTGAAAGATGGGTGTAGGGGTCTGTCTGTTTTGATGATTTGAACATCAACAATGGCTGTGAGAAACCGGACATCCAGCCTTTAAGGACAATCATCTGAACGATATATTCAAAAAGCAAAAAAAATATAACCCAATAAGGTCAATTGTCTCTCACCGCTGTACCAGTTTTCTCTGCCGACTCCGAAGTAGACCTTTTGGTTGATGTGGACTCCTACAACAGTTATTGCAGTCAGAAAAAAGTTGAGGGAATGAATTTGTTAAGGGCGGGCTGTCCGATTTTTCTGAATTACGCTTGTTTAGACAGTCGGGCCGAGTACCAAAACAACCTTGTAGCCTATCAGCAGTAAGGTGCACAGGATGGACATTAGTCAAGCTGAGCGCTGACGAAAGCGAAAGATGGGTGTAGGGGTCTGTCTGTTTTGATGATTTGAACATCATCAATGGCTATGAGAAACCGGACATCCAGCCTTTAAGGACAATCATCTGAACAATATATTAAAATAGCGAAAGAAAAATAACCCAATAAGGTCAATTGTCCCTCACCTCTGCACCAGTTTTCTCTGCCAACTTTGTAGACCTTTTGGTTGATGTGGACTCCTACAACAGTTATTGCAGGACATTCATTTATTGTAAAGTAAAGGACAACCATCTGAGGGAGTTGCTTCAGTGTCCGATGCAATGAATGTAAATAGCCATCAAAAACAGGTGCGCTTTTAACTTTTTTCTTTAATAAAAAATTCACTTACTATTTTTTCCTTTTGCTTGTTTACTGGTGAGCGATTTGTTTTACCTGAAATTGCACAAAGGGTGGGAAACACCATCTCATTAAAATAAACTACTAAGGAAAAAGCTACGGAGCTTCACCTGCAATTCGTCAGTTCACATTAAACCTCATGCAAGCTCTTCTGCCAGGGTATAAGGGAGTGTAGTGATATAGTATTGCGACTTTGTTTAATGTCTTGTATTTCACTTTTACTTGGAAGATATCAAAATTATTATAAGAAAATGTGAGAACATTTAATTAGAATAAATAACAATACCACCATTAGTTATTGTTTTGAGCAGTAGTGAAAAAATATCTTAAACATTGTGTCTCAACAGAGCATCTTATAGATCATCTGCAATTTGTATGTCAAGGTTCTTAAGGGGTAGAGAATGCAGTTTTAACTGTGTGCATGCAGTGATGGCCAGCTGTAGCGTGAATGTTTGTTATACAAATAGACAGGGCCGGCCTAAGCAGAATTTTATCCGGGGACCCCTCTGTGCTACCAATCGGGCTAACAGGGCTAACGCATAATTAATTTTATTTGTTGTAGCTGTGTTAATTTGCTTACATCATACCAATGTTTTTACCCATCTACAGATTTTAATTGTTACCGTAGCAAACCCACTGGAAAGGTCAGATGTTGTTTATTTGCACTTTAACATTCAAAGTCTTGCAGTACCAATTGGCATACTTAATGTGGTGTAGTGGAAATGAGCTAAATAAACCAGTAGACAATATGTAAGGAATAATTGATGATAGGCTGTTCAATTATTCGAAAGTTAATGCACACCCCGAGGTGGTAATGCGTCCACGACACGAAGCGGATTTGATAAAATCAAATACAATCAGGATCTTCTTATATGAAAAATAAATACAATTGTAATTTTAATTGGAATGAAAAAATTGAAATGAACATTTTATTTTGGACAAACTAACTCAACTTAACATACCACCTCATTTATCAATTTTCCTCTTTGGAATTTGTGTTTCCTGGCTTTTCTGGAGGCAAAGTCGTTTATGATATCACTAAAAGAAATCAGACGGGCAATTTTGTTATAAATACTAATTAGTTCAAGTCCAGTCAGTCTTTCTTGAGCCTTGGAAGATCTGAAGATAGTTTTTTATCAGTTTGAGTTTGGAAAAGCTCCAGTGTTCAATGAACAGAATATTATTTTAACGTTAAAAAAGCTATTTCAACAACAACAACAGTCAAACTATAGGCCTATACACAGCACAAATACCTATGTTTTTGGTCCTAGTAGCCTACTTCTCCATGGCGATGATGGTGTGCAGTTAAAAAAATCATTACAAACTAATTCGAAAGTGAGGGGGACACGACGGGATTTTAGTGGAAATTGTCAATCTGGATATGGGTAATGATACAAAATCTTGGGATTTTTAAATACACCAAACAGAACAGGTGCTTGGTTCGCTTATGCCTTGGGCCAGCTCTGCAAATAGATCATTTAGATTATAAAAAGCAACACTTTAAAGGAGTGCTTTTGTAAGCTGCTTTACATATCAGATGTAGTTTCCTTAAACGGCTCTAATACAAAATGTATTGACTATATAGCTTTGCCTTACTGGGTTCTATCCGAGGAGATATGTTGTTTTTCTTCATGATTTCATTAATCCATTGAAGGTGCTGAGAAACACGGGTGTATCCTGTAAGGTAGCCTTCAGTCGTCTTCTCGTTAAAAGATACGATACCCATTGCGATTCCTTCACAGATAAGAGGACCTCCGGAGTCTCCCTGTTATTAACATTCAATGAGTCATTATTATACTATTAAAATACAGCAATACAACTTCAAATTATAAGCTTGTGTGAAATGCGTACCTGTGATGGGCCAGATGGGTCTTCATTGCATATGACGTCAGGTTCAATACAATTTGTGAGGTTTTTCAGAGTCACGCTTAATTCTCTCAGGACTGTCGATGGAGAATAATGTTCATATTTCGTCGAGCCCCATCCCATAAACAAACAGTCCTTTAAGAATTTGTCAGTCCAAGGATTTGACAGGTCAATGATAGTCACAGTCCTGTTCAAAGTTGCTGGAGTTTTAAGCTAGATGGGAAGATGGGATGTTCTTAGGTGAGCAGGTAACTCTTATGTTTATTAAAAAGGTTATGAATTAACAATCTGAAGAAAGTTTTGGTTAAAAATAAACCTGTAGACATTACAGACATACCTTTAGTAGCATGATGTCATTACCGAGCTTGTTCTTGAAACCTGGATGTGGAAAGGAATCAACCTCTATACCAGTGGGTAACAAAGTTGTGTCACTGACGCCCAAATACACCTTGAGATGACTTAAAATAGCAAATTAATGTTACCATTGAAAGCCTAAAGAAAAGTTTAACAAAATATTTTTTTCACAATAATTTGGTTTCATGTTTGACATATGTCCAACATTTAATAGTGTATAAGTGTAGTCATTAAATAGTTCTTATATGTGAAAAATGTATTGGTTATAAAGTTTCTGTAGTCAGGACCATTTCATTGTCCATATAATAGAAAAATCATACATTTAAATTAAGTTGCACCTAAGCGTATTGAGTTAGTTAAAGTGATTTCAACACACAGATCTTTTGACGGTAAAGGTGACTTATAGTATATATTTAACTCACCCTCTTTTGCAGTGGGCGGATGTCATCACAAAATCTTCTTTTACCAAAAAACCGTCACACGCTGATTTAGTTTTTGAGTCTTGAATGTAGACCATGTAAGGCCGACTGTGTGGAACGGACACATGACCCCCGACAATACAGTCACCTTAAAATAAGTAGTTTTAAAGCCAAACCATTTGCTGTTTATATTAATCCTAATACTAAGCAACATCAAACATATTAACAAAACTAAGGATTGAGAAAAAAATTATCTGCTTTATTTTCTAGAATTATTGTAACTTGTTATTGTAGACAAGTCTATGAAACAAGTTCAAAGGTTATAAAAAAATCAACTTTTGTGATATAAAGTGTTTACCTGGAGTGCAGGAATGCAGCAGTAGCAAGATAGTTATAAACCAACAGATGTTCATTGCAGTAATGCTGAGTGTGAACCACACTAATATAAATGTTTTCTGCTTTTATACGCAGTCAGAGGACACGTACCAGGAAGATAGATGGTAGAAACTCGACCACACATTAAATTCAGATCATTTTATCTAGGCATCTTTTGCTTATGCTTCGTAATGTAACCACATCTAATAAATACACAAATGGGAGGAAAAGAGTTGTCAGTAACAGATTATTTTAGGGATTATTCAAATTTTTCCAAAATATGTAGTCTCCAAAACACTTTTGTTAATGTGGCTGCATGGTGCGTAACAGCCAGTGCAAACCACCATGTAAAATGCTTAATTTCAAAACTCTTGTAAGACGTTACAAAGTAATTCATATTATTATGTGGGGAATATAATAATGAGGCATAATAATAAAGCTTTGATTTCATTACATTAGTGTTGTTGCATTTTATTCCAGTTCCTTTATTCTTTTCCATTGCAATTTCTTAAATGCAGGGGTTGTACCCAGTGCTTATTTCGCATTTATTTGAATGTTTTAAACTCTGACCACAAAATGGCGCCGGTTGACTGTTGTAATGAGGTCGTTTGTATTACAAATGAAACACGTGAAAAAAAAAGAAAAAAAACATCAATAGACTTTCGAAGGAATGCTTAAAGGTAACTTTTATTTGAATCTAGTACATTTAATTGCAAGTACACATCTTTTTAATTGGCTCAAATGTTGACTTTATCAGCTTTGTTTGCCTTAGTCATGACTGTATTAATCCATAGGAGGTGCTGAGATATACGAGTATATCCTGTAATGTAGTCTTCAGAACTCTTCATGCAGAAAGACACAACGCCTTGTGCAACACCTCCACAAATAAAAGGGCCTCCAGAGTCTCCCTGTGAATGACATGAAGTTAGTTGTAAATATATTATCATTATACAATAAAATAAACTGTTCCCATTCAACATAAAAAGTAACATTTTATCAAATGCATACCAGTGCTGGCCCAACTTTGTCTTTATGGCATATAATATCAGGCATAGCACAGTTTTCGTCACTTGTAAGAGTCACATTCAATTCCTTCAGGACTGTCGATGGAGAATAATGTTCATATTTCGTCGAGCCCCATCCCATAACCAAACAGTATTTAGAGAGTTTCTCATTCCAAGGATTTGGCAGGTCAATGATAGTCACAGTCTTTGTTCAAAGTTGCTGGAGTTTTAAGCTAGATGGGAAAATGGGATGTTCTTGTGTAAACAGTTACCTCATAGGTTTTTAAGGTAATGAATTGTACACACACATTGAACGTTTTTGATGCCAAATAAAGACAACAAAGACATACCTTAAGAAGCATGATGTCGTTACCAATCATATTGTTCTTAAAATCTGGATGTGGAAAGGGATCTACCTCTATGCCATTGGGTAAAAACTTTGTGTCGCTCACGCCCAAATACACCTTGGGATGTCTTAAACTAACAGAAAAGTCAGTGTATTGTGTAGTTCATTAAACAATTATTATATATAAAAATGGAGTCAATTACATTATATACACATAGAAAAAATAATGATTGTCAATTATCTTTTAATGTCATGGGTCACATGTAGGATGTTATATTACTTACTCTTTATTGCAGTGGGCGGCTGTCATCACAAAATCTTCTCTCACCAAAAAACCGTCACACGCTGATTTAGTTCTTGAGTCTTGAATGTAGACCATGTAAGGCCGACTGTGTGGAACGGACACATGACCCCCCGACAATACCATGATCCATGCCATCCCCTAAAATAAATGGTTTTGATGATACTCATTGTCGTGTTTAGTTATTGCTTATAGGGAACATTTAACATACTAATGTGACCATTAACAGTCAGATCTACTGAATTCCCTCCCTTTCTGTAATTTCCTCAAAGTCTAAGAAACAATTTTAGAGATAGAAATCCAGAAATGTATAAAGTGTTTACCTGGAGTGCAGGAATGCTGGAGTAGCAGAATAGTTATAAACCAACAGATGTTCATTGCAGTAATACTATGTGAACCACACTGAAGTATACATGTTTTCTGCTTTTATATTGAGTCAGAGGGCACGTAGCTGGAAGACAGACGGCAAGAACTTTACCACACATTAAATTCAGGTCAGTTTATCTAACATGGCATCGCGTCTTCTGCTGATGTCTCGTAAATTAACCACAGTTTGGTGACACAAAACACATCACACTGGGGGGACATTTTTTTTTCACTTATCTGATTTGTGTTCTCAGTAATAGACTCTTTAGGCATTACTTACATTTTCCCAAGATATGTTGTGCCCCAAAAAACTGAAATTTTCAATTTCTGGATTGTTTTAGTAGTTATCCTGTAGTGAGGGACTACATGTTGTTTCAGGAAAACATAAGAATGATTTTTTTAAACCAATTGTGGGGTAAAAATCCCCCTGCCATTTCATTACTGCATTACCATCTTTTGGTTTTCCATCAAATCTAATCTAACCAAGTGGTGTAGTAAGTAAGGGATAATGTACAGGCATCCGGTTGTTATCGCAGAGAGAAGCCTCGACCGTGTGATCAGGTCTTATATCACACTGAAGGGGCTTCTTTCGCGATAACAGCCGGCTGCTTGTACGTTATCCCGCTTATTACACAGCTACTTGCCACATGAGAAATAAACTGGACATGAAATGTACATTTTAAATATTTGATTAGCTCATTTTTACCGAATGCAGACCTTCCGCGAGGAAAAGCAGTTTAGTTTCGGGTTTAAAGTAAGAAACGATGTTCAAACTTCACAAACAGGCAAATTTAATTAATCATTCGTAAATATAATATCACATATGTTATTAAAAGACATATTTATAAAAAAAAATGGTGTAATATTACACTGCCCCTCTCATAATGATTATAAATTATTTTAAAACTCAACTCAACTCAACTTTATTTATATAGCGCTTTTTACAATTTTCATTGTTACAAAGCAGCTGTACATGAGACGCATTGAATACAAGAAAAACAACTAACTAAAAGAACAACCCTTGGAATGTAGCGACTGGCCAATCAGAATCAACTTTTCAAATGAACCGTGTAATAAAAATGATTATTCTGTTTTCTCATTTATTTACTATCTGACTGATTTTCAGGATGGTTTCTTCATGATTTCATTAATCCATTGAAGGTGCTGAGAAACACGGGTGTATCCTGTAAGGTAGCCTTCGGTCTTCTTCAGGTTAAAAGACACGATACCCATTGCGATTCCTTCACAGATAAGAGGACCTCCGGAGTCTCCCTGTTATTAACATTCAATGAGCCATTATTATACTATTAAAATACAGCAATACAACTTAAAAGTAAGAGCTTGTGAAATGCGTACCTCTGATGGGCCAAATGTGTCTTCATTGCATATGACGTCAGGTTCAAAACAATGTGTGAGGTCTTTCAGAGTCACGTTTAATTCTCTCAGGACTGTCGATTGAGAATAATGTTCATATTTCGTTGAGCCCCATCCCATAACCAAACAGTACTTAGAGAGTTTTTCATTCCAAGGATTTGGCAGGTCAATGATAGTCACAGTCTTGTTCAAAGTTGCTGGAGTTTTAAGCTAGATGGGAAAATGGGATGTTCTTGTGTAAACAGTTACCTCATAGGTTTTTAAGGTAATGAATTGTACACACACATTGAAAGTTTTTGATGCCAAATAAAGACAACAAAGACATACCTCAAGAAGCATGATGTCGTTACCAATCATATTGTTCTTAAAATCTGGATGTGGAAAGGGATCTACCTCTATGCCATGGGGTAAAAACTTTGTGATGTCTAAAACTAACAGAAAAGTCAGTGTATTGTGTAGTTCATTAAACAATTCTTATACTGTATATAAAAATGGAGTCAATTACATAATGTCCACATACAAAAATCATTATTGTCAAGTTACAACCAAGCTTCTATGCAGTGAAATTTCAACACACAGATCTTATCTTTAAACGTCATGGGTCACTTGTAGCATGTTATATTAGTTACTATTTATTGCAGTGGGCGGCTGTCATCACAAAATCTTCTCTCACCAAAAAACCGTCACACGCTATGTGAGTTATTGAGTCTTGAATGTAGACCATGTAAGGCCGACTGTGTGGAACGGACACATGACCCCCGACAATACCATGATCCATGCCATCCCCTCAAATAAATGGTTTTGATGACACTCGTTGTCGTGTTTATTTATTGCTTATAGGAACATTTAACATATTTGTTATTTGTTTTTTGTTATTGAACCAACAGATGTTCATTGCAGTAATACTATGTGAACCACACTGAAGTATACATGTTTTCTGCTTTTATATTGAGTCAGAGGACACGTAGCAGGAAGACAGACGGCAAGAACTTCACCACACATTAAATTCAGGTCAGTTTATCTAACATGGCATCGTGTCTTCTGCTGATGTCTCGAATTTTTTTTAAACCAATTGTGGGGTAAAAATCCCCTGCATTTCATTACTGCATTACCATCTTTTGGTTTTCCATCAAATCTAATCTAACCAAGTGGTGTAGTAAGTAAGGGATAATGTACAGGCATCCGGTTGTTATCGCAGAAAGAAGCCCCGACAGTTTGATTTATCACACTGACTGAAGGGGCTTCTTTCGCGATAACAGCCGGCTGCTTGTACGTTATCCCGCTTATTACACGGCTACTTGCCACATGAAATAAACTGGACATGAAATGTAAATTTTAAATATTTGATTAGCTCATTTTTACCGAATGCAGACCTTCCGCGAGGAAAAGCAGTTTAGTTTCGGGTTTAAAGTAAGAAACGACGTTCAAACTTCACAAACAGGCAAATTTGTTTAATCATTCGTAAATATAATATCACATATGTTATTAAAGACATATTTATAAAAAAAAATTGTGTAGTGTTAAACTGCCCCTCTCAAAATGATTTGCAGCATCCGGGTTACAGGGTGTTATTAGTTTTGAGCGGTTGTTATTTTAAAAGAACAACCCTTGGAATGTAGCGACTGGCCAATCAGAATCAAGCTTTCAAATGAACCGTGTAATAAAAATTATTATTCTGTTTTCTCTTTATTTACTATCTGACTGATTTTCAGGATGGTTTATTCATTCATGTTCATTCATGTTTATTTACTTTTATTTTACACACGTTTTACTAGTCAGTGGGCTCTATGGACATTATTTACTTCTTCCCAAAATACGTTGTCCTCCAAACAACCTTACTATGATGCAATGATAAATCGTGAGCTCTGGATCGATGTTGCTGATCAGTGCTTCATATCAAAAGTCTATGAACTTTAGAACTGAAAAATAAAGTATAACTTCTTTAAGTTTAAGTTATAACTTCTTTACCTCGGTGTCATTTTAGTACTTCCGGTACCAAATTGTCGTTAAATATGCTGAATTCTCCACTTATTTGAATCTGTGTTATTAACATTCACCACTAGGATGCAGTATGACCATCTGTAGAGTGAATACTCGTGACAGAAACTCAACAGACTTTTATAAGATGAAGTTTTATTTGAATCTAGTACATTACATTGCAGATGAAGAGCTTCTTTTTTAGATGACGTTAATGTTACATATTGTGTTTATCTGGCTTAGCCTTTCATATGTTGTTTTCTTCATGATTTCATTAATCCATTGAAGGTGCTGAGAAAAACAGGGTGTATCCTGTAAGGTAGCCTTCGGTCTTCTTCAGGTTAAAAGATACGATACCCATTGCGATTCCTTCACAGATAAGAGGACCTCCGGAGTCTCCCTGTTGTTAACATTCAATGAGCCATTATTATACTATTAAAATACAGCAATACAACTTCAATTAAAAAACTTATGAAATGCGTACCTGTGATGGGCCAAATGTGTCTTCATTGCATATGACGTCAGGTTCAAAACAATGTGTGAGGTTTTTCAGAGTCACGCTTAATTCTCTCAGGACTGTCGATGGAGAATAATGTTCATATTTCGTCGAGCCCCATCCCATAACCAAACAGTCCTTTAAGAATTTGTCAATCCAAGGATTTGGCAGGTCAATGATAGTCACAGTCCTGTTCAAAGTTGCTGGAGTTTTAAGCTAGATGGGAAAATGGGATGTTCTTGTGTAAACAGTTACCTCATAGGTTTTTAAGGTAATGAATTGTACACACACATTGAAAGTTTTTGATGCCAAATAAAGACAACAAAGACATACCTTAAGAAGCATGATGTCGTTACCAATCCTATTGTTCTTAAAATCTGGATGTGGAAAGGGATCTACCTCTATGCCATGGGGTAAAAACTTTGGGATGTCTAAAACTAACAGAAAAGTCAGTGTATTGTTTAGTTCATTAAACAATTCTTATACTGTATATAAAAATGGAGTCAATTACATAATGTCCACATACAAAAATCATTATTGTCAAGTTACAACCAAGCTTCTATGCAGTGAAATTTCAACACACAGATCTTATCTTTAAACGTCATGGGTCACTTGTAGCATGTTATATTAGTTACTATTTATTGCAGTGGGCATCTGTCATCACAAAATCTTCTCTCACCAAAAAACCGTCACACGCTATGTGAGTTATTGAGTCTTGAATGTAGACCATGTAAGGCCGACTGTGTGGAACGGACACATGACCCCCGACAATACCATGATCCATGCCATCCCCTAAAAGAAATGGTTTTGATGACACTCGTTGTCGTGTTTATTTATTGCTTATAGGAACATTTAACATATTTGTTATTTGTTTTTTGTTATTGAACCAACAGATGTTCATTGCAGTAATACTATGTGAACCACACTGAAGTATACATGTTTTCTGCTTTTATATTGAGTCAGAGGACACGTAGCAGGAAGACAGACGGCAAGACCTTCACCACACATTAAATTCAGGTCAGTTTATCTAACATGGCATCGTGTCTTCTGTTGATGTCTCGAATTTTTTTTAAACCAATCGTGGGGTAAAAATCCCCCTGCCATTTCATTACTGCATTACCATCTTTTGGTTTTCCATCAAATCTAATCTAACCAAGTGGTGTAGTAAGTAAGGGATATTGTAGAGGCATCCGGTTGTTATCGCAGAAAGAAGCCTCGACCGTGTGATCAGGTCTTATATCACACTGAAGGGGCTTCTTTCGCGATAACAGCCGGCTGCTTGTACGTTATCCCGCTTATTACACAGCTACTTGCCACATGAGAAATAAACTGGACATGAAATGTACATTTTAAATATTTGATTAGCTCATTTTTACCGAATGCAGACCTTCCGCGAGGAAAAGCAGTTTAGTTTCGGGTTTAAAGTAAGAAACGACGTTCAAACTTCACAAACAGGCAAATTTGTTTAATCATTCGTAAATATAATATCACATATGTTATTAAAAGACATATTTATAAAAAAAATGTGTGTAATGTTAAACTGCCCCTCTCAAAATGATTTGCAGCATCCGGGTTACAGGGTGTTATTAGTTTTGAGCGGTTGTTATTTTCAAAGAACAACCCTTGGAATGTAGCGACTGGCCAATCAGAATCAAGCTTTCAAATGAACCGTGTAATAAAAATTATTATTCTGTTTTCTCTTTATTTACTATCTGACTGATTTTCAGGATGGTTTATTAATTCATGTTCATTCATGTTTATTTACTTTTATTTTACACACGTTTTACTAGTCAGTGGGCTCTATGGACATTATTTACTTTTTCCCAAAATACGTTGTCCTCCAAACAACCTTACTATGATGCAATGATAAATCGTGACCTCTGGATCGATGTTGCTGATCAGTGCTTCATATCAAAAGTCTATGAACTTTAGACCTGAAAAATATGGTATAACTTCTTTAAGTTTAAGTTATAACTTCTTTACCTCGGTGTCATTTTAGTACTTCCGGTTACAAATTGTCGTTAAATATGCTGAATTCTCCACTTATTTGAATCTGTGTTATTAACATTCACCACTAGGATGCAGTATGACCATCTGTAGAGTGAATACTCGTGACAGAAACTCAACAGACTTTTATAAGATGAAGTTTTATTTGAATCTAGTACATTACATTGCAGATGAAGAGCTTCTTTTTTAGATGACGTTAATGTTACACATATTGTGTTTATCTGGCTTAGCCTTTCATATGTTGTTTTTCTTCATGATTTCATTAATCCATTGAAGGTGCTGAGAAACACGGGTGTATCCTGTAAGGTAGCCTTCGGTCTTCTTCAGGTTAAAAGATACGATACCCATTGCGATTCCTTCACAGATAAGAGGACCTCCGGAGTCTCCCTGTTGTTAACATTCAATGAGCCATTATTATACTATTAAAATACAGCAATACAACTTCAATTAAAAAACTTATGAAATGCGTACCTGTGATGGGCCAAATGTGTCTTCATTGCATATGACGTCAGGTTCAAAACAATGTGTGAGGTTTTTCAGAGTCACGCTTAATTCTCTCAGGACTGTCGATG
Source organism: Triplophysa siluroides (assembly GCA_006030095.1). Lineage (NCBI taxonomy): Eukaryota > Metazoa > Chordata > Actinopteri > Cypriniformes > Nemacheilidae > Triplophysa > Triplophysa siluroides. The sequence goes on along the minus strand of VCII01000140.1, from coordinate 1,434,874 downwards.
GAGAATAATGTTCATATTTCGTCGAGCCCCATCCCATAACCAAACAGTCCTTTAAGAATTTGTCAATCCAAGGATTTGGCAGGTCAATGATAGTCACAGTCCTGTTCAAAGTTGCTGGAGTTTTAAGCTAGATGGGAAAATGGGATGTTCTTGTGTAAACAGTTACCTCATAGGTTTTTAAGGTAATGAATTGTACACACACATTGAAAGTTTTTGATGCCAAATAAAGACAACAAAGACATACCTTAAGAAGCATGATGTCGTTACCAATCCTATTGTTCTTAAAATCTGGATGTGGAAAGGGATCTACCTCTATGCCATGGGGTAAAAACTTTGGGATGTCTAAAACTAACAGAAAAGTCAGTGTATTGTTTAGTTCATTAAACAATTCTTATACTGTATATAAAAATGGAGTCAATTACATAATGTCCACATACAAAAATCATTATTGTCAAGTTACAACCAAGCTTCTATGCAGTGAAATTTCAACACACAGATCTTATCTTTAAACGTCATGGGTCACTTGTAGCATTATATTAGTTACTATTTATTGCAGTGGGCATCTGTCATCACAAAATCTTCTCTCACACCAAAAAACCGTCACACGCTATGTGAGTTATTGAGTCTTGAATGTAGACCATGTAAGGCCGACTGTGTGGAACGGACACATGACCCCCGACAATACCATGATCCATGCCATCCCCTCAAATAAATGGTTTTGATGACACTCGTTGTCGTGTTTATTTATTGCTTATAGGAACATTTAACATATTTGTTATTTGTTTTTTGTTATTGAACCAACAGATGTTCATTGCAGTAATACTATGTGAACCACACTGAAGTATACATGTTTTCTGCTTTTATATTGAGTCAGAGGACACGTAGCAGGAAGACAGACGGCAAGAACTTCACCACACATTAAATTCAGGTCAGTTTATCTAACATGGCATCGTGTCTTCTGCTGATGTCTCGAATTTTTTTTAAACCAATTGTGGGGTAAAAATCCCCCTGCCATTTCATTACTGCATTACCATCTTTTGGTTTTCCATCAAATCTAATCTAACCAAGTGGTGTAGTAAGTAAGGGAATGTACAGGCATCCGGTTGTTATCGCAGAAAGAAGCCCCGACAGTTTGATTTATCACACTGACTGAAGGGGCTTCTTTCGCGATAACAGCCGGCTGCTTGTACGTTATCCCGCTTATTACACGGCTACTTGCCACATGAGAAATAAACTGGACATGAAATGTAAATTTTAAATATTTGATTAGCTCATTTTTACCGAATGCAGACCTTCCGCGAGGAAAAGCAGTTTAGTTTCGGGTTTAAAGTAAGAAACGACGTTCAAACTTCACAAACAGGCAAATTTGTTTAATCATTCGTAAATATAATATCACATATGTTATTAAAAGACATATTTATAAAAAAAAATTGTGTAGTGTTAAACTGCCCCTCTCAAAATGATTTGCAGCATCCGGGTTACAGGGTGTTATTAGTTTTGAGCGGTTGTTATTTTAAAAGAACAACCCTTGGAATGTAGCGACTGGCCAATCAGAATCAAGCTTTCAAATGAACCGTGTAATAAAAATTATTATTCTGTTTTCTCTTTATTTACTATCTGACTGATTTTCAGGATGGTTTATTCATTCATGTTCATTCATGTTTATTTACTTTTATTTTACACACGTTTTACTAGTCAGTGGGCTCTATGGACATTATTTACTTCTTCCCAAAATACGTTGTCCTCCAAACAACCTTACTATGATGCAATGATAAATCGTGAGCTCTGGATCGATGTTGCTGATCAGTGCTTCATATCAAAAGTCTATGAACTTTAGAACTGAAAAATAAAGTATAACTTCTTTAAGTTTAAGTTATAACTTCTTTACCTCGGTGTCATTTTAGTACTTCCGGTACCAAATTGTCGTTAAATATGCTGAATTCTCCACTTATTTGAATCTGTGTTATTAACATTCACCACTAGGATGCAGTATGACCATCTGTAGAGTGAATACTCGTGACAGAAACTCAACAGACTTTTATAAGATGAAGTTTTATTTGAATCTAGTACATTACATTGCAGATGAAGAGCTTCTTTTTTAGATGACGTTAATGTTACACATATTGTGTTTATCTGGCTTAGCCTTTCATATGTTGTTTTTCTTCATGATTTCATTAATCCATTGAAGGTGCTGAGAAACACGGGTGTATCCTGTAAGGTAGCCTTCGGTCTTCTTCAGGTTAAAAGATACGATACCCATTGCGATTCCTTCACAGATAAGAGGACCTCCGGAGTCTCCCTGTTATTAACATTCAATGAGTCATTATTATACTATTAAAATACAGCAATACAACTTCAAATTATAAGCTTGTGAAATGCGTACCTGTGATGGGCCAAATGTGTCTTCATTGCATATGACGTCAGGTTCAATACAATTTGTGAGGTTTTCTCAGAGTCACGTTTAATTCTCTCAGGACTGTCGATGGAGAATAATGTTCATATTTCGTCGAGCCCCATCCCATAACCAAACAGTCCTTTAAGAATTTGTCAATCCAAGGATTTGGCAGGTCAATGATAGTCACAGTCCTGTTCAAAGTTGCTGGAGTTTTAAGCTAGATGGGAAAATGGGATGTTCTTGGGTGAGCAGTTAACTCTTATGTTTATTAAAAAGGTTATGAATTAACAACCTGAAGGAAGTTTTGGTTAAAAAAGATCTGTAAAGACATACCTTTAGTAGCATGATGTCATTACCGAGCTCGTTCTCGAAACCTGGATGTGGAAAGGAATCAACCTCTATACCAGTGGGTAACAAAGTTGTGTCATTGACGCCCAAATACACCTTGAGATGACTAAAGAAACAGAAGGAAACAATCTAAAGCAACTAATCTAATGGCAACTACTCTTGCCCTAAAGAAAAGATTTAGAAGATAAAAAGAAAATGCTCAGGTTTCAACTTTTATATGCGTTAAACACACTGATAATTTTATTTGTAAGTGTAGTTTGTAGTTAGGGATGCACCAGTATCGGTATCGGCCCGATACTAAGCTCTTGTACTTGTAAAAAATACACCGATATCAAAGACCGATACCTCATGTGACTAACTGACAGAAATTTGTTGTGAAATAGCTTTGAAAGTTTGTAAAAAGCACATAAAATTAAATTTAAATAAGTATTTTGTCATAATGTGTTTGAGGTGGAGTTGTTTGAAACTATGAAGCTATTCTTTTTTTTATTAGTCTCACTGTGTTTTAAAAGGGTACACGCATCGATATCGGCGAGTACCAGAAAAAAAATATCTGTACTCTTACTCTGTCTTTAAAAATTGGTATCGGTGCATCCCTAGTTGTATATCATTGTCATTAAACAGTTCATATATGTGAAAATGTATCGATTTAATGTTTTGTAAAGTTTTTGTAATTTTAAGAAAGTTTGTCCACATATTACAAAACTTAGCTTTAGTTACTTAAAGTGAATTATCAACACACAGATCTTTTTTGACGTCAAAAGTCACTTCTATTTTACTCACCTTCTTTTGCAGTGGGCGGCTGTCATCACAAAATCTTCTCTCACCAAGAAACCGTCACACGCTGATTTAGTTCTTGAGTCTCGAATGTAGACCATGTAAGGCCGACTGTGTGGAACGGACACATGACCCCCGACAATACCATGATCCATGCCATCCCCTAAAAGAAATGGTTTTGATGATACTCGTTGTCGTGTTTAGTTATTGCTTATAGGGAACATTTAACATATTAATGTGACCATTAACAATCAGATCTACTGAATTCCCTCCCTTTCTATAATTTCCCCAAAGTCTAAGAAACTATTTTAAAGATAGAAATCCAGAAATGTATAAAGTGTTTACCTGGACTGCAGGAATGCTGGAGTAGCAGAATAGTTATAAACCAACAGATGTTCATTGCAGTAATAGTATGTGAACCACACTAAAGTATACATGTTTTCTGCTTTTATATTGAGTCAGAGGACACATAGCAGGAAGACAGACGGCAAGAACTTCACCACACATTAAATTCAGGTCAGTTTATCTAACATGGCATCGCGTCTTCTGCTGATGTCTCGTAAATTAACCACAGTTTGGTGACACAAAACACATCACACTGGGGGGACATTTTTTGACTTATCTGATTTGTGTTCTCAGTAATAGACTCTTAAGGCATTACTTACATTTTCCCAAGATATGTTGTGCCCCAAAAAATGTTCAATTTCGGGATTGTTTTAGTTGTTATCCTGTAGTTAGGGACTACATGTTATTTTAGGAAATCATAAGAATTATTTTTATTAAACCCATTGTGGGCATCATTAATTTATGTTTCATGTTCATTCATGTTTATTTACTTTTATTTTGGGTTTGATTTTTTAAGCTAAAACTGCTTGTACTGTAAATGTATTAAGCAAATCGTGTTGTCAGAGTTGGGACATTTTACCCCATCTGTGGTACATTTTTCCGCCTTGGCACAAATCTAAAAGCATGAAAACTCTAGACATTTTTCATACTTCATATTGATAACCATTATAGACACATCCATCCATCCATCCATTTTTCTTCCGCTTATCCGGGGCCGGGTCGCGGGGCAGCAGTCTAAGCAGGGATGCCCAGACTTCCCTCTCCCTAGACACTTCCTCCAGCTCTTCCGGGGGGACACCGAGGCGTTCCCAGGCCAGCCGGGAGACATAGTCCCTCCAGCGTGTCCTAGGTCTTCCCCGGGGTCTCCTCCCGGTGGGACATGCCCGGAACACCTTCCCGGGAAGGCGTCCAGGGGGCATCCGGAAAAGATGCCCGAGCCACCTCAGCTGGCCCCTCTCGATGTGGAGGAGCAGCGGATCTACTCTGAGCTCCTCCCGAGTGACCGAGCTTCTCACCCTATCTCTAAGGGATCGCCCAGCCACCCTGCGGAGGAAGCTCATTTCGGCCGCCTGTATCCGGGATCTTGTCCTTTCGGTCATGACCCACAGCTCATGACCATAGGTGAGAGTAGGAACGTAGATTGACCGGTAAATCGAGAGCTTCGCCTTGCGGCTCAGCTCCTTCTTCACCATGACAGACCGGTACAGCGACCGCATTACTGCAGAAGCTGCACCGATCCGTCTGTCAATCTCCCGTTCCATCCTTCCCTCACTCGTGAACAAGACCCCCAGATACTTGAACTCCTCCACTTGAGGCAGGAACTCTCCACCTACCTGAAGTGAGCAAGCCACCCTTTTCCTACTGAGAACCATGGCCTCAGATTTGGAGGTGCTGATTCTCATCCCAGCCGCTTCACACTCGGCTGCAAACCGTCCCAGTGCATGCTGAAGGTCCTGGTCTGATGGGGCCACATCCGCAAAGATCCGCAGAGAGATCGTGTGGTCCCCAAACCCGACGCCCTCCGGCCCCTGGCTGCGCCTAGAAATTCTGTCCATAAAAATTATGAACAGAACCGGCGACAAAAGGCAGCCCTGCCGGAGTCCAACATGCACCGGAAACAAGTCTGACTTACTGCCGGCAATGCGAACCAAGCTCCTGCTCCGGTCGTACAGGGACCGGATAGCCCTTAGAGGGTAATCCCCCCCCCCCCCACCCGCGAGGGACACAGTCGAATGCCTTCTCCAAATCCACAAACACATGTGGATTGGATGGGCAAACTCCCATGAACCCTCCAGCACCCTGGAGAGGGTATAGAGCTGGTCCAGCGTTCCACGACCGGGACGAAAACCACACTGTTCCTCCTGAATCCGAGGTTCTACCATCGGCCGGATTCTCCTCTCCAGTACCCTGGCATAGACTTTCCCGGGGAGGCTGAGAAGTGTGATCCCCGATAGTTGGAGCACACCCTCCGGTCCCCCTTCTTAAAAAGGGGGACCACCACCCCGGTCTGCCAGTCCAAGGGCACTGTCCCCGACCGCCATGCGGTGCTGCAGAGGCGTGTCAGCCAAGACAGCCCCACAACATCCAGAGACTTGAGGTACTCAGGGCGGATCTCATCCACCCCCGGTGCCCTGCCACCGAGGAGTTTCCTGGCTCCAGGGTGGGGCCCCGGCTGCGCCATGCCGGGCGACGTCACGGTCCTCGAATTTATAGACACATTTAACTTTAAATTACACAATCCTTAAGAGAATACTGAAAACAAAGGTTTTGTAAGAACTTTAGAACTTTGATAAATCAGTATTTTTATAAACGTGGTGGGACTGCATTTTATTCCAGGCCTCTTTCTTTTAATTTGACATTTTGTTTATCTGCTTATTTGGCAGTTCTTGAATGTCTTAAACTTCGACAACAAGGTGGCAGTGGTGGCCGGCTGTAGTTTTTGTATTATCTAGCTACGTTTTATCATGTGGAAAAGAAAAACATCAACAGACCCTTGAAGGAATGCTAAAAGTTAACCTTTATTTTAATCTACAACATTGCAGATACAGATCTTTTTTAAATGGCTCAAATGTTAAACATATTAGGGCAGTTTCCCAGACAGGGATTCATTTAAAACAGGACTAGGCCTTAGTTAAATTAGGATATTTAACAAAAAAACATTACTGGTGTGCATCTTGAGACAAAACAATCGCACTGATATATTTTAAAATATGTCAATACAAGTTGTTTTCAAGACACCTCTAACATTTAAATTAGTCTAGGACTAGGCTTAAGGCTGTTCACTTAAGGTTACTCATGACTCTTTGAATCCATAGGAGGTCCTGAGATATACGACTATATCCTATAATGTAGTCTTTAGATGTCTTCTTGATGTAGAAAGACACGATGCCACGTGCAACACCTCCACAAATAAGAGGACCTCCAGAGTCTCCTTGTGAATGACATTCAATGAGCCATTATTAAACATCAGAATGCAATAACAATAGGGATATACCTTAACAAAAATCCATTCCAAAGAAAAAGTAAGAGTGTATAAAATGCATAACTTTGATGGCCCGAATCTTCCCTCTTGGCATATAATATCAGGTAGAAAACAGTTTTTATCTTTTTTAAGAGTCACGTTTCCTTCTTTCAGCACTTCGAATGGAAATAACTTATCGTATTTCTTATCGTACGCCCAAATACACCTTCAGATTACTAAAACAAATAGGAAAAAACAAATGCATAGTCATGTCTTTCTTATATGTAAAGGTTTGTAGAGTCAATAACATTTTCCACGTAATACAACAGTTTTCAAGTTGAAACTAAGGTTTAATGTGACTTATCCACACAGAGATCTATTATGTCCACATAATACAAAAATCACTATTGTCAAGTTGCCACCAAGCTTTTATGCAGTGAAATATCAACACACAGATCTTATCTTTTAACGTCATGGGTCACTTGTAGCATGTTATATTACTTACTCTTTATTGCAGTGGGCGGCTGTCATTACAAAATCTTCTCTCACCAAAAAACCGTCACACGCTAATTTAGTTCTTGAGTCTCGAATGTAGACCATGTAAGGCCGACTGTGTGAAACGGACACATGACCTCCGACGATACCGTGATCCATGCCATCCCCTAAAATAAATGGTTTTTCATGACACAGTTTTTCCTCCTGTTTTAAGAACTTGTATGTAGACAGTTCTACGAAACTATTTTAAAGGTCATAAGAAACTTTTGTGATAGGAAGTGTTTACCAGGAGCGAAGGATTGAAACAGTAGCATGATAGTTATAAACCAACAGATGGTCATTGCAGGCTTTGCTTGTGCCAAGTGTGAACCACACTAAAATGATAGAAGTCTGCTTTTATACTGTGTCAAAAGACCCATACCAGGAATACAGATGGTAGAAACTTCACCACACTTTAAATTCTGGTCAGTTTATCTGGCATCAAATCTTTTGCTGATGTCATAATGTAACCACACTTTGGTGATGAGAAAACTGTACACCCGTGTCAAAAGGCTCAATTGACATTATTTACGTTTTCCCAAAATACGTTGTCCTCCAAACAACCTTACTATGATGCAATGATAAATCGTGAGCTCTGGATCGATGTTGCTGATCAGTGCTTCATATCAAAAGTCTATGAACTTTAGACCTGAAAAATATGGTATAACTTCTTTAAGTTTAAGTTATAACTTCTTTACCTCGGTGTCATTTTAAGTACTTCCGGTACCAAATTGTCGTTTGTTGAATATTGCAGATCTGCTCAATTCTCCACTTATTTGAATCTGTGTTATTAACATTCACCACTAGGATGCAGTATGACCATCTGTAGAGTGAATACTCGTGACAGAAAGTCAACAGACTTTTATAAGATGAAGTTTTATTTGAATCTAGTACATTACATTGCAGATGAAGAGCTTCTTTTTTAGATGACGTTAATGTTACACATATTGTGTTTATCTGGCTTAGCCTTTCATATGTTGTTTTTCTTCATGATTTCATTAATCCATTGAAGGTGCTGAGAAACACGGGTGTATCCTGTAAGGTAGCCTTCAGTCTTCTTCAGGTTAAAAGATACGATACCCATTGCGATTCCTTCACAGATAAGAGGACCTCCGGAGTCTCCCTGTTATTAACATTCAATGAGTCATTATTATACTATTAAAATACAGCAATACAACTTCAATTAAAAAACTTATGAAATGCGTACCTGTGATGGGCCGGATGGGTCTTCATTGCATATGACGTCAGGTTCAAAACAATTTGTGAGGTTTCTCAGAGTCACGTTTAATTCTCTCAGGACTGTCGATGGAGAATAATGTTCATATTTCGTCGAGCCCCATCCCATAACCAAACAGTCCTTTAAGAATTTGTCAATCCAAGGATTTGGCAGGTCAATGATAGTCACAGTCCTGTTCAAAGTTGCTGGAGTTTTAAGCTAGATGGGAAAATGGGATGTTCTTGGGTGAGCAGTTAAGTCTAATCTTTATTAAAAAGGTAATGAATTAACAACCTGAAGGAAGTTTTGGTTAAAAAAGATCTGTAAAGACATACCTTTAGTAGCATGATGTCATTACCGGGCTTGTTCTCGAAACCTGGATGTGGAAAGGAATCAACCTCTATACCAGTGGGTAACAAAGTTGTGTCACTGACGCCCAAATACACCTTGAGATGACTAAAGAAACAGAAGGAAACAATCTAAAGCAACTAATCTAATGGCAACTACCCTAAAGAAAAGGTTTACAAGATAAAAAGAAAATGCTCAGGTTTGAACTTTTATATGCGTTAAACACACCGATAATTTTATTAGTAAGTGTAGGTTGTAGTTAGGGATGCACCAGTATCGGTAATGCACCAATACCAAAGAGTGATACCCCATGTGAAAGAAATCAAGCATCGCGTTAGTTCAGGCAGGTCATGTCAGTTTCGATTGCTCCAGCTGACAGTCAGTTGTTCTGACATGCACCAATCCTAATTCGACACACACCACAGCGCAGCATTTAAATTCCCATTCATTTCTGCATCACAGTCTCGCCAGTAAATCACTGGATCCCCCCCCTCCATCCCCAACTTCACCTCATTTACTAAATTAAATCGGCGGTTCAGCGATCAAGCGTTTTTGTATCACATGCATGTATTCATGGTTCTGTTCCATACCCAGGGGGGTTTCGACTCTCTGATCTCCCCGCCCCGTCCAGGAAATCGTGCCCGAGGCGAGCGCCGGACAGAACACCATAACCCCAATACCAAATAGATGCATTACTATTCAATAAAATATGTTCTCAAACGTAAGTGGTCCTGACTGAACTGACAGAAATTTGTTTTGAAATTAACTAATAAACTTGACTAATAAAAATAGAATAGCTTAATAGTTACAAACGACTCCACCTCAAACATTATGAAAAAATACTTATTTAAATCTAATTTTATGTGCTTTTCACAAACTTTCAATTTGAATATTTTTATTAGTCTCACTTTGTTTTGAAGGGCACAGGCATCGTTATCGGCAAGTAACATAAAAAAATATCGGTACTCGTACTTTAAAAATTGGTATCGGTGCATCCCTAGTTGTATATCATTGTCATTAAATAGTTCATATATGTGAAAATGTATCGATTTAATGTTTTGTAAAGTTTTGTTATTTTAAGAAAGTTTGTCCACATATTACAAAACTTAGCTTTAGTTACTTAAAGTGAATTATCAACACACAGATCTTTTTTGACGTCAAAAGTCACTTCTATTTTACTCACCTTCTTTTGCAGTGGGCGGCTGTCATCACAAAATCTTCTCTTACCAAAAAACCATCACACGCTGATTTAGTTCTTGAGTCTTGAATGTAGACCATGTAAGGCCGACTGTGTGGAACGGACACATGACCCCCGACAATACCATGATCCATGCCATCCCCTAAAAGAGTTTATGGATGTGACATTTTGCCTTATGGATGTGACATAAAAATACTTTCACCAATATACAGAATTGTTTGTTAATATTATACTAAACCCTTGCTGATAGAGTTAAGACAAAAAAACAACACAACAAACTTTGTTGGGTTTCTGTCAATTTAAATGCACAAATCTGAAGCAATTATGCCAAACCAATGGAGAAGGCCTCTTTATAGATAGTTACTTTATTTTCATGTTCATGTGCCCCTTTATGAGGAATATATGCTGTTATGGATGTAGCAATCCTGAAAATGGCACTCACCTGACTATGCTCATGCGCTAAAAATAAAACAAATGCTTTAAAATCTTGAAGAGAGATGGGTATTTGAACCACCATGTTAATATGTGTGCTATTAGTATAGTAAAACCATAGTAAAACCCTTTGGTTCAAACATTTTATAAGATTGACATTTTCACAGAATTGTTTTGATGATACTCAAGCAACATTGATCCTATTAATGTGACTGTTGAAAAACAGATCTACTGAATTTCTTCCCTATCTAAGAACTTAATGTAGACAGTTCTATGAAACAATGAGAAACTTTTGTGATATAAAGTGTTTACCTGGATTGCATGAATGTAGGAGCAGTAGGAGAATAGTTATAAACCAACAGATGTTCATCGTAGTCACTGTTCAGTCACACGACCTGTGAACCACAATGAAGTACCCTTCTGCTTTTATACTGTAACAGAGGACCCGTACCAAGAAGATGATATGATATGATAGAAACGTAACCACACAATGAATTCAGCTTAGATTTTCTATTGTGACATTGCATCGTTTGTTGATGTAATCTAACATAACCACACTTCAGTGATAAGACAAAAACACACTGGTGAGAAGAAAATGTTTTTACCTACAGTGGTGTGAAAAAGTATTTGCCCCCTTCCGTTTTTTTTTGTTGCATATTTGTCATGCTTAAATTATTCAGATCATCAAAAAATTGTATATTACTCAAAGAAAACCAGAGTAAATACAAAATGCAGTTTTTAAATAATGGTTTTATTTATTAAGATAAAAAACAATCCAAACATTTCGGACCCTATGTGAAAAAGTAATTGCCCCCCTTGGTAAATCATGAATTGACTGTGATGAATTGAATAACTGAGTAAAATTTCACCAGCCACCCTCAAGCGTATTACTGCCAGACCAGTTGAATCAAGAAATCACTTCAGTAGAACCTGTCTGACAAACTGAAGTAGTCTAAAAGATCTCAAATAGCAACACATCATGCCGCGATCTAAAGAAATCCAAGAACAGATGAGAAACAACAATATTTGAAAAGCCATTTCTAAGGCTTTGGGACTCCAGCGAACCACATTGAAAGCCATTATCCACAAATGGAGAAAGTATGGAACAGTGGTGAACCGTCCCAGGAGTGGCCGGCCTACCAAAATTACTCCAAGAGCACAACGACGACTCGTCCAGTTGGACATAAAAGATCCCAGAACAACATATAAAGAACTGCAGGCCTCTCTTGCTTCAGTTAAGGTCAGTGTTCATGATTCTACAATAAGAAAGAGACTGTGCAAAAATGGCATCCATGGAAGAGTTCCAAGGCGAGAACCACTGCTGAACAATATGAACACAAAGCCGCGTCTCACATTTGCTAAAAAAACATCTTGATGAACATCTTGATGAACTTTTGGAGTGGCCTAGTCAGAGTCCGGACTTAAATCCAATTGAAATGCTGTGGCATGACCTTTAAAAGGCTGTTCATGCTCGAAGACCCTCCAATGTAGTTGAATTAAAACAATTTTGCAAAGAATAGTGGGCCAAAATTCCTCCACAGCAATGTGAAAGACTCATTGCGAGCTATCGCAAACGCTAGATTGCAGTTGTTGCCGCCAAGGGTGGCACAACTAGTTATTAGGTTTAGGGCCGGGGGGCAATTTTTTTTTCACATGGGGACAGAAATGTTTGTATTGTTATTTCCCTTAATAAATAAAACCATCATTTAAAAACTGCATTTTGTATTTACTCTGGTTTTCTTTGTGTAACATTAAAATTTGTGTGATGATCTGCATCATTTAAGCATGACAAATATGCCAAAAAACAAAACATCAGGAAGGGTGCAAATACTTTTTCACACCACTGTATAAAAGATGTGTTATCTAATTGAATCTCTAGGCATTATTCATATTTTCCCAAAAATACATTGTCCCCAAAACAGGCTGACATTTTCAAAACCTGGATTCAGCATTGCTGTCATACACTAAAAATCAATGATAAGAAATCTTTTTCATGGCAATGTTGGACAGGTATCAGTGCAACGTATTGCCTCTTACAAACAAAAAATATATGGGAATATACTGAACATACATGCTGGATATTCTATATATGTTATTATATTATATGTCGTCGCTGTCCTTCCGAAACCTCGGTTGTCCAAATTCACTGTTTTTCGGAAAATGAAAGATAAAAACATTATAGGCCTACTTTTTAAAACAATTAAATACTGTGTTGTCAAAGTTGAAAAGCACTTTTTAATACTTTTTATTGGTTACATATGCAAAATCTTGTGACAAACATAAAGGGTGACTATTGGTTTATGGCAAAAAAAATAAAATCACGAAATGTGGAGATACGAGGTTTCAGAATGACAGCAGTCTTGTTGTAACTTATTAACAATGTATTATAAGTATTTTCAAATGCATATTTTTATATTAATATTTTGACAGGAAAATATGTTAACTTTACAGAAGGGATAGTTAATCGTGTGATTAAGGTTGTTTAGTTTTAGTTACTTGGTGCATTTTATTCCAATATCTTTACTTAAACTGTCATTTGTTGGATATTTAAATTGACCCTCAACGTTTATGCTCCACTTAATTCATTGTTAATAACTTTTACAACTAAGGTTCGTATACAAGGTTCGTATACAAATGAATAATTTAGATTGTAGACATAGAAAATAAACAATCAAACAGACTTTAATAAGTTGAAGTTTTATTTTAATCTAGTACATTGAATTGCAGATGAAGACCTTCTTTTCTAAATGGCTCTAATGTTAAACATATTGTGCATATCTGACTTTGGTTTTATGGTTTGTGTGGCTTCATGACTTTATTAATCCATATGAGGTGCTGAGAAACACGACTATATCCTGTAACATAGCCATTAGACTGCTTCGAGTTAAAAGACACAATACCCTGTGCGATACCTCCACAGATAAGAGGACCTCCAGAGTCTCCCTAAAAATGACATTCACAAAAATTGTTAAGTTAAGCTTCCATTTAACAGAGAAAGTAAGAGCTTGTGAAATGCGTACCTGTGATGGGCCGAATGGGTCTTCGATGCATATGACGTCAGGTTCAAAACAATTTTTGAGGTCTTTCAGAGTCACGTTTAATTCTCTCAGGACTGTCGATGGAGAATAATGATCAAATTTCGTCGAGCCCCATCCCATAACCAAACAGTCCTTTAAGATTTTGTCATTCCAAGGATTTGGCAGGTCAATGATAGTCACAGTCTTGTTCAAAGTTGCTGGAGTTTTAAGCTAGATGGGAAAATGTGATGTTCCTTGGTGAATATTTACCTCATGCGTTCTTTAAAAAGGTGCTGAATTTCATAATGACATAGACATGAAACGTTTTTGGTGGCATATGAAAATCTGTAAACATGAAAGACATACCTTCATAAGCATGATGTCATTACCAGGCCTGTTCTCGAAATCTGGATGTGGAAAGGAATCAACCTCTATCCCATGGGGTAAAAATTGTGTGTCGTTGACGCCCAAGTACACCTTGGGATGTCTTAAACTAAGAATAAAAGAACCATTTCGGTTTACAAAATACATTTTGACAGTTCGGTTTACCTTTTATATATGTTAAACACTGGCCAATTTATTAGCGTTTCAGTGTTTGTTATATAGTTTATAGTCATTAGTAGTTATACGTAAAAAGGCTTCAATACCATTTTATTCTATAGTAACAGTGAAATATCAACATACATAGATCACTTACAGCATATAACATTACTCACCCTTTATGGCAGTGGGCGGCTGTCATCACAAAATCTTCTCTCACCAAAAAACCATCACAATTTTCTTGAGTTTTAATTGAGTCTTGAATGTAGACCATGTAAGGCCGGCTGTGTGGAACGGACACATGACCGCCGACGATCCCATGATCCATGCCGTCCCCTAAACATATTTTGATAATGTTATTTATACTCATGTTACCATGACTGCTAGCATGGAAAACAACAGATCTACTGTATTGCCTCCTGTTCTAAGAACTTGTGGGCAAGTCTATGAAACTGTTTTAAAGGTTCTGAGACACTGAAGTGTGAGATGAAGTGTTTACCTGGAGTGCAGGAATGCAGCAATAGCAGGATAGTGATAAACCAACAGATGTTCATTGCAGTCACTGTTCAGTCACGTTACCTGAACCACACTGCAGTATAGAACACTTCTCCTTTTATACTGTGACAAAAGGAAAGGAAACTGATAATCTTTTGCTGATGCTTCGAAATGGGACCACACTTTCAGTCATTTTTTCACTGAACCTCTGAGCATGCCGACATGATTTTATTGTATTGACATCATTGTTGAATGCTCTCGACTACTATAGTCAACTAGATGTGTTTATTGCTCAAGATGTTTCACCACTCGTCCAAGTGGCTTTATAAACCGTGGAATGACGATAGAGATTTACTATGGGGAATTTATCACGCGCAATGACATATAAGACATGTTAATTATTGAGTTGATAAAGATTATTACAGTTGTTCATCGATATGAAACTGCAGGGGTGAAGATGAAAGGACGGTGTTGTGAGGAGCTGACAAATGGTGTCTCATCCTTTCTGGCCTGCTGTGTTGTGATATCCGCTCGCACAGCGATGTACAGTTATGTGTATTCCTCATTACACTGTTTACCATTCTACTTTATTAGGGCTTGTGAATGGTTTGGAGATATTTCATCTGCTTTTCCCTCTGAGTATTTTAATCTGACATTTAGGGGTGTCGCAGTGTACTGGTTTTGCCAATAACTGTGATATTAAAATCCATGATTATCAATATTGTGTTATACTATACTATATGATAATGTCATAAATAATTCAACACCTATTTGAAAATTGATTGATGATTTAGATTTTTAGCGTTATTTATCAGAATTGAGCAAAAAATATCTGCTACATTATATAGATATTACGATAATGTCACTACCGTGAAATAGTTTGCAACAATACTTGTGTTGTCAAATACGATATTGTGACATGACAGCACTACTCGTACTGTAATGTAACTACTAGGGGTGTAACAGAGCACTCACTCAACAATTTGACACAAACGCTTACAATAGTATCACAATATTTAAACAATAAACAACCCTGAAGTTCAGATAACAGATTCATTTCTGAAACATTAACAATTTTCAAAAACATTTTTAAAAGTATTTATGATCAAATTTGGAAAAGAATCAAGAAAGCTAGACCCGAAGAGAGAACTTTTTATAGCATTAAATCTATTACATGCACTTAATAAAATAATACATTGTGTTGATCCAGGTCAGGTTTTGGAAGGTCAACCAAAATGAGACAGGCCGACGCCATATCGTTTAAAACCACCATCGCTCTACGATACATATTAAAACATTGATTGTATTACGATTTATCGCAATACATCACGGTGGCTACTGCGATGGACTTGAATGATACAGAAATTGTATAGTACAGCAAAGCAACATCAGTTAAATTACATTTGCCTGTCAAAATAAATGACTAAATAGTATGTAGACCAACAGGCTGCACTTGAAGATTTGCGGCATTTGTTCGCCTCAAATTACTCTTGTGTAAACTCTTTGTTGTTCGACAGATTGAAATACTAGCAATCGTAAGTTCAGCGGGCCAGATTTCTGAGGTTTTGTAGCTCCTTGTAGAGTCTTTCTCAATAGGAAATCCATTTTCGTGGCTTTCATTACACGTCTTTGGTGAATGTAGTAAAATGCAAAATCAACAAAAATGCTGTTCTAAATAGCCCTTAAATTGCGGTGCGATGTGGTCGCATAGTTCCTAAACTCTGTAATGCTATATGCTTGCTTTAGACATGCAAATGCGCCAAGTAGCAGCACAGGAATGCCCATTAAGAAACTTCCAACGTCTAGACTGAGGTATGTTCTTCTCATACCTGAACCACAGGATGTTATTATAATTATTGCGAATGAAGCACAACCAAGGTTCGGTGAGAGCGAATGTAGGGGAATGGGCTCAACGCAGAAGGCCCGGGTCTTCAACAGTAATGGGTATTACAGGAGGGGGCTTGTAGAGGCCGAGCAAAAGTGACAGGGGGGAGCAGGGGGCGTTCAAAAGAAGGTTTACCATCAGACTGTCAGCTTTATAAGAACCAGGGGGTTGACTGAAGGATGGTGAAGCAATTAGACGTCACAATAGAAGCGGGGAGCAAAATGACAGTTGTAAAAAGTCCATCAATCACGGCGCAAATCGCGATTAATACAAGGAAAAGGGAAATGACAACAGCGTGGTTTCAAATAAGAAAAATCTATCTTCGCAAACCGCGTGACACACTTCTGGCCCCTCTTAACTGAAAACACGTATGAGAGGCCGGGGGTTTAGCTAGCTGTTTGGTTTGTGTGACACAAAATGGTCCATGTCTTTTGCTTTGAAAGGATTTGAAATGATTCATGTTGTGTGACAAGAGTTTCTGACTTCACTTCATAAATGTTCAAGCTATGTACCGTATCGACATCAACGCTCACTGTATCATCTACCCAAATGTGGGAGCTGTCAAGTTTGTTTCAAAATGTTTCGAAGATGACCACCAGATAAAGCCTCTGCAGAGTGTTTCCACACAGTGTTTGCTGTTGCAGGGCACGTGTTTGTGGTTTCAAACGAGTCTTGTGTTTGATTTTGTCTGTGACCCTTATATGGATGTAGGTTTCTGGTCTCTGTACTGTCAAGAAGACAATAGTAAGAAAGAGCAACATGGCTTTCCAGACGGTGTACTTACATCATTTTTTCTACAATATTATTCATATAATGATCAGATGATTCTATCCCACTGTAAAAATTCAATATAATAAACTAATGTCAGTCATCATTTCCTCACTTTCTTGTATTTCAAAATTGAAGGCAGCTTTTAAACTAAAGTTAACTAGGTGAAATGATTCACAGTGTAGTATAAAAGCAGACACTTCAGTGTTAAGGAAATCATACTTCCTTAAGACATTCAAAATCAGTCAAGCTAAGTTATAAAAGCATATCAAGTTTGCTTGGGCCCTTTTTCTTCCAATGTTATATAAACTTGGACTTTGGTTAATTCATTTAGGCTTTTCTTTCACTTAAATAGGACCCAAATTAAATTCTGTATTGTCTATTAAACTTGACCGACAGTCAAGGCCACAAAGTTTCAAGCCCCATTCGTGCGATTCATTTCTCCACCATTGTAATATGACTTAGCTGTTTATTTAACAGCCTCGATTTAATGAATCACATTTCATTTGTGTGCCGTACAGACCGAGGGTTCTCAATGTTCATGAGATGGATATGCAAGATGGGAATATTCTATGCCGATAAAATTATGGACATTATTTTGACAGGAATTTAAATCTAAAAGGCCTCGGATGTCTAAAAGAAGTTTAACAAAAACCAAAGGTATATCGTGGTTTCCTACATACCCAAAATATGCTGACCAGTCAACCTTTCGTTGGCCTAGTTGGTAAATACCAGTTAAAAAAAACAGCATATGCTGGTTGGGTAGGTTTTGAACAATGGTAGCTGGTTTGTGCTGGTGTAAACTGGTAATGAGCTGGTCCTAAACTGGTCATGTGCCGGTTTAAGCTGGTGCTGAGCTGGTCAAGGAGACGGACCAGCTATGGACCATTAGAACCAGCTTAAACCAGCACATGACTAGCACACGACCAGGTTAAACCAGCTAGCATGCTTCAAAATCTACCTAACCAGCATGTGCTGGTTTTTATAAAAAGGGACATGACCTTTACATGCAAGTTTACAAAACGTTATTTAACCCTTGTGTCCTGTTTTCAACTGTGTACTAAAAAAAGATGCACAAATCTTTTTTTCAACCTCAGACATTTATTTGTACAGTTTTTAAGATAATTTTATTTTAAATTCTTTTTACTTTATAAAAAATGTGATTTAACAGAGGAAATTGACAAATAAAAACCATGTATACTGTTTTGTAGTCATGAGCATTGTCGTTCCGCTAAACAAAACCCAGAACACCATACAAGAGTTTTGTTCTGTTTACTGTCACTTAAGCCAAATCACATCCATCACATTTTTGTACAACAGCCCAGTCATACATACAGTACCAAACCAGAAGATAGGATTTTTATTTTAAATAGGCCTATATTTCTCAATACCCAGGATAAATTCAGAAGCTATGACAGAGATGGAGCAAAATTTGGGCCGAGCTATCAGCCAAAGTGCACCGGGGCGATTTTTGTAATGTCTTGTCCAGTTTTATTACTTTCCCCTGGAAGACGGACCACGACACACTTTCTCACATGCACCCGGCTGTCTCCTTCTCTTCCTCTCAGACCGATAAGACATCCATCACAAAGTGCGGTTCAGGGTCTGATGTTACAAAATGAGTACATCAACAGCGTTTTTATAGCTCTGGCAAGGATCAAATGTGGAACCGTACGTGGATGATCTCATGTTTTCGGTAATGATGCTGTAAACAGAGAACCTGCTTCATCTGTTTTAATGTAGTTACAAAGTCAGGTTGGCTTTGTTTCTACTCAAAACAGAGAAAGAGGGTTCGCTTCAAGTGTAGAATCCGCCATTGAACTAATCATAAGGTACCAATGATTAAAACAGTAAGGAAGCCATGCTTCACATTGCAACTGCAATGGTGATGCTCAAATTAAATAACATTTTCAAAATAAAGCTTCATCTAACAAACCCAAGTGACCACGAACAAAACGGTCGATGACATTGAGCGAAGTAGAGGGGTATAAATGATCAAACTCTTGGATGGTCCTTCCACATTTGATCCGTAAAACACATGGTGTCTGTCCACTTCAAAGAAAGTCAGAAACCAATAAAATGAGGACCCAAAAAAACACATTGCAGAACTTTTCACATTGATAATCCCGAGGCCATATGAATGACCAGAATTCAAAGGCTTGTTCTATGAAACATCTCCATCTTTATGCAGATGTTAAAGGTTTGGTTTGATGGGAAAACACTGAACTTTGAGAAAGATGAGATAAATGTCTAAACCACCAAAGCTTCGAGGCAATACACTTGTGTTTCATTTTAAAATGATAGAAATGTAATGAAACGGGCTCATTTTGCAACCACGAGATAAATGAAAGTTCAAAAGCAACGAGCAAGCCAATTCCTCGTATTCATAACTTTTGGAATTAACACTCTAGAGTGTTAAGCTTTAGCTCATAAAACGTTTTATAGATGGATAGACGCATTTATGTTGTGGCTTGGATTCGTTGTAGACTTGTTTTTAATGCTTATCTACAGACCAGACAGACATGAGCTCGTGCTGGAGGAGTGAGAATCGAGTGCCGTATTTTTAGCAAATCTCCTAAATGTCATTGGCAATTATCTGGTGATGCAAACCGATACCTATATTTAGGCAGTTCTTTCATCATTGTTCAGACCAGGAGGGTAATGGTTTGTCCAGATGCGGTCTGGACCAAAAGAATGCAATCGGTTAGGGATTTATATATACATGGAAGATAAAGAAGGATAAAAGCTGTCGGTAGAGAAGCCAAGACAGTAAACAGTAACTATAAGAACATCAGATGACATATTGTAGAACAAACACTGAAAACATCATGGCTGTCAAATGAGCTTTTCTTAAATAAAATTTAATAACAGATGCTTTTTAACAGTTGAGCAAACTCAGTCCCCAACCCACAATGCTGCATTTATCATTTGTCTATTTTCTCCATGAGAAACTCCTTATGCTTTTTAGTAAACACATTTTGTGAATTAAGTGTTTCGTAACACAATATTTATGAGTCTCTAAGTGAGAGTTAACCGAAGAATGAAAATTCTCCACCCTATATCAAACCTGTAGGACTTTCTTTCTAGCGCAGAACACAACTATTTTGAAGAATGTTGGAACCCATTCACTTGCATTGGTTTTGTGCATTAAATAGAAGTGAATGTGTGTTTGGTTACCAACTTTCTTCGGAATTGCTTCTTTTGCGTTTCGCAGACGAAAGAAAGTCATACGGGTTTAAAATAACGAGAGGGCGAGTAAATGAGGACAGAATTTTCATGTTTGGGTGAACTATCGCTTTACAAATGGACGCTTCATGAACCAGGTATTCTGTGAATTTGAAAGAGAAGTGAAGATGGAAGGAATGAATGAATGATAGAAACAGAGAAGAATGGATCGTGGTGTATTGTTGGGGGCAGTGGGAGGAGTCTAACGGAGCAGACAGTCTGTGATGGTCATTAGTATGGAGAGGATGGAGAAAACAGCCTTCAGTGGACAATCCTCAAAGTCTGTAGTAATGAGACCATTATGTGCTTCCGTTCCTCAGATCTTCTATCATTTCTTTTATTGTTGTTATGATGGACAAACACCACTTTTATGCATTTGTCCTCTTATCCAAAGTGATTTGCAGTCAAAGTACAATCTTTTTATTGGTATGTGTGCTTCCTGGAAACCCGCTGCTAAGAACACGGTGTATCACTTATGTCGACTTTAGTTCAACCAAACATAAATTCGGTCATCATTTATTCACCCTCATGTCATTCAAAGCCTCTGCACTTTCTGTGAAACACAAAAGACGATATTTTTTATTTCGTTTTGTCTCCACACAATGGAAGTCAATGGGGATAATGTTGTTTGGTTAGCAACATTCTTTAAAAAATCTTCTTTTGTGTTCTTCAGAAGAAAGAAAGTCATACGGGCTTAAAATAACACGGGGGTGAATTTCTCCTTTATGCTTTTTGATGCTCTGTTTGAACTGTTTTCTATTTTTTAAGTTCCTCTCTCTTGCATCATTTGTTACCTTTTTCATTAGGCCGAAGTAAAACATGAAGTACAAAAATGAGTCATTGCGAAACCATCTAGATCAGTATCAACCAAACTCTAATCACCACAAACCAGCTAAAACATGCAAATATACAATACAGTAGCCAAAACTGATCTTCATGGCAGGGTACTGAAATAAAAGCAAGGTTTAACTAAAATAATCTGACATTATTCATGGAAGCCAATCTACAGTAGTGTGGCTAGACAACGTTTAGGTCTGACAAGCCTTGACCAGCTTTAAGTACATCTGTATTCAATTTCAAGGAGACGGTTCTACCTCATTTCAGCACTCCAAACCTTTGACCAAAATAACAATTCCTGTCCAAATGGTAGGACAACGGAGAATCCATTATTTAATACTGCTCTTAAGAGACTAATGCCCCAAGACTATAAAATGCTTTGCATAAACTCAAAAACCAACCGTGACTGAGGAGCGGTGTGTATTAGCACTCATTTCTTCAGTGGTATTGTATTAGTTTCACATTTTCAATGTGAATCAGTATCCTGTTTGATGATTCATACCTCAGATGTTTGAAAGTTGGCCGGCTTTTCATTCTTATATTGATTCGAGGTTGTCATTGCATTCAGATGCTGGTGGCCTAGCAAAGAGACTTGATTTAATGTTTAACCAATGTTGTGGATGAGGTATTCTCAACATTGATTCAACAATAAATAAATGACCCATTCACCAAACTAAGGGTTGCTGCACAAACACATGGGCTTTTGGACACGTGTCTGTCTGAATGGGTAGATAACTTGTGGTAAAACGCTATGATAAAGAAACTGTCGAAACCAAGACATGGGCAACTGTAAAATAACCCTGGAAACAGCAGCATTTAAGGTTTCATACACATGATAAAATGCTCTCAGAAGCTGAGAAGGCAGCCAGCCCTAAAATGCTTTGGCTTTCACCTCCACACCGTCCCAATGTTGTTGGTGTGGATTACTTAGTACCGAGAACTGCGTAATTTCAGGTAAATTTGCGGGTGTAATGATTTCGGCTGCGGTACGAATACTTTCTTATAATGTACAAAAATCAAAATTTACGGCTTTAAATTAATGGAGAGAATGGGGAAAGTAGAAATTCGACACAGGCATTTGCTCGAGTCATTTATGGCCTTTGGTTCGGGTTTTCCACTGTCCAGAACTGCTGAATGATGGAACAACTAAGGCTGCCAAAGTTAACACATGTAAACTCAAAGTTAACTCATGAGATTAATGGAATACGTTTAAAGTTGTTGGATATTTTTGCAATTTAGCTCATTTACCCAATTTAAGGTGCTGACATTAAAGAGAAGGCAACCAGAGGACAGCATTAGTATTTGTTATTTAACTTAAAAAATATATATTTCATGCCATAAATTTAATTGTGAGACCTTTTAAGCTATTGAGAGCTCGAATGATAGTACATAGACTAGGACATGATCTTTCATGCATTATCTCAGTTCATCTTGAGCAACCTCTGATGCAGTTTTATCAGCATATCCTGTAATGTAGATGCAGATAAAGTACCGAGAAAACTTCCTGTGTAGCAAATATCATCAGCACCTTTTACAAACCTAAACGTATAAACAGTGTTACCCACATATAAAACAACTTCAATAAGATTTAGATAAAATACAATTTTAAATTTAATTTACTAAAATGTAACATAAATACATTTTACACCACCCTTAGGATTTAAAGGTTTGTGAAACCATCTAAATCAAAATGATGGATTTTATATGTTTAAGAATTGTTAAAGAGGAATGACGTGGAAGTGGATCCAGTGTATTTCAAGATCGGTTTCACCCCCAGCAGAGATGGACCGCCATTAGGCTCCATCATTTATCCACAGGCTGGCTACAGGCATTTGTCATTCCCATCCTTTTTAGCTGTTTTACAACGCTCCACTTTTAGACTCCTTAAAAAATGCGATATCCAGGTCGAGCGTATTGTTCATCCCATGTCTCTGGGGTTTAGCGTGATGAGCTGCGGCTGCATGCAGGTTTAAAATTAACTGAGGGGGGAAAAAACCTGACACAAGCCTTAGCCGAAGATTTATCGACCTAACTGACTTCAGCTGAGAAAGACGTGTTTTGACATCTGTCTGAGAAAAATGAGCTTGGCAGGACTGCTGGAATCGAATGAAGAAGTGAAATAAACTTTTGAGGCTAATGTCCTGTCACTCCCAATTAACAGTAAACCATGTAATGTCACAATAGAAAATGATTCTGATTGACAGATTCACATTGTGTTTTAACTGATCTACTTGAGATCTGCTTAGTTTTTGTATGGTTTTTGGGTTATGGAGTATGGAGGTGACACTTCTCAGCACACAATGTACACTTCTCAGTACATTTCTCAGTAGTGTGACTCAACTCTTTTCACAATATTGTAACTTTTCAGTAGCAAGCTATTTTTAACAAGCAGTGACAAATCTTATCGGCTGGTTCCCCCACAAGTCTTTGTAGCAATAACAGTTTAACCTTCAAGGTTTAGTCAACCAGTTTGACAAGGAAAGCCACAATGGAGTATGAGCTTCACTGGCTTCTCACTTGATAATCCAATGACGGTGAATTTAGCTAAAGAGCATGATCTAGGCAAATCTACATGTCATACTAACAAGAAATGAAACTTCTAACCGGGTTAAAAATAACCCAGCATTGGGTTGTAAAATAACCCAGAATTGGGTTGTAAAATAACCCATGCTGGGTTGTTTTAACCCACTGTTGGGTCAAATATAACATTTTGGGAGGTTAATTTAACTCAACGGCTGGGTTTGTCCCTTTTTGACCCAACGCTGAGTTGAAAATAACCCAGAATTTTTAGAGTTGTCAAGCTATAGCTTACCCAGCGTTGTGGTATAGACTGAATTCTAAATAATGCTGGGTTATTTTCAACCCAGCCTTGTGTCAAAAAGGGATAATCTACGGCTTGGTAAAATTAACCCCTGCTTGGTTGTTTTAGTCCAAGATGCTGGGATGTTTAACCAATTGTTGGATTGTGTCAAAAAGGGATAACCCAACCACTGAGTAAAATTAACCAGTGCTGGGTTGTTCCAGCCCAGAATGCTGGGTTGTTTAACCCATTGTTAGTTAAAATATAAACATTTGGGTAAATGTATCCCAATGGCTGGGTTTGTCCCCCTTTGACTCAACACTGGGTTGAAAATAACCCAGCCTTTTTTTACTGTATACAGTCCATTTGCTTAATTGCAATCAATAGAATTACAATTTGATTGACATGGACTAGGGCTCTTCAGATTATACCATAAACACAGCTGATTGCACATGGGCTGTTTGCCGAGGTTTTTGTGCAAGGACCAGAAAAACAATCATGAATTATGCATGCAGAGATGAAAGATGTGGTCCATATGAGAAGGGCCACTTGCAAAGTATTACTCTCATGATGCTGTTTGACCAAAGAAATCTTACTGATTACTATTTACAAAATCCCTGCTGAAACCACCTGAACACTATTATTCCATTCTGTAGACCAGCAGCCAAATTATATATTGGTGACCAATAGAAAATGTGTATTGATTCCTCTCTTCCTCTTTTGATAACAGCCATTTCCAGATAAACAGACTGCAAAACTGTATCTGGATATAATTATGAGCGAGGAAAGGATGAATCAGGGATGCACTGATCATTTCAGCAGACACAGAGGCAGAGAAACAGAGGTCAGCAGAGGCCGGCGAATGAATATCCTCCACGCTCCCGTTCATGATCTCCCTTTAGGACATTCATCAAGATCCAGGCTCGGTCCTTTCTCCTGGGTCATTTCCACACCAAGGTCCTGTCAATATCTCCCAGCGAAAGTGCTGCAGGCGCTAGCAGCTGGGCCTCATCATTCATGCCTGATGGGGTACAAAAGTTGGCACGCTTTGACGCTCGGAACGTACAAAGTCTGGTTTCACGGTTCGAGAGCCGTCTCGCTATTGCGTTAACCGCAACGTTCCACAGAAGTACCATGTATCGGTTTGTGGTTCAGACTAAAGAGAAAGTCTCCGCAAGGCCACTTCCCATCCATAACCCCACTTAGCATCGGAAGGTTATCGAGAGGTGACAACTCACAACAGGACACTTATTTCTTTCATTTTAATTTTGGATAAACACACTTGTACTGAGGTTGAACCCCAATCAGATGGTTCTCAAAGGAACGTTTTTTGTTTCTCGCAAAGCAGTAAACCAAGTTTTCGTTTCCTGTGGAATTCTCCGTGCATCTCGCTCATGTCTGGATAAGAAAACTAATGGCGGCAGAGGAGAATGAGCACCACTATAATTCTCCGGCCCCTCAGGGGAATCGCAGAATTTAACCTCTTTAAACACCAGACAGGTGTTCTCGAAAATAATTGATACGTTTTTCAATCCATCTTATACCCGCCGGGTATAAGGCGGACTAATTGCAAACGAGAAATTGTCGTGAACAAATCATGCCGTTGACTGATTTTTCTTGGTGTAATGTAAGCCTTTAGCAGGTCTTAGAGTTCTATAAATTAAAACCATATTTTTGGGATAGCAGAGCGTCTACGCTAAGTCAGTATGTTAAGAGACTTATATGAGACAACCATATTTTGGGGGCACACGTGCATGTGATACATGACCGCAGTTTGTACAATAAAGAAAAGCATTTTGCCTGAGCTTTCATTGACGTTATTGCCAAATATCTCATCAGTCAAGAGCTTGTGGCAATAACTGATGAGCTTTTCTGGCCAAAAGTCATTTTTATCTGTCTGGCACTTTTGCGTTGTTAGACAAGCAGGTTCTAAATAACACTTTACTATTAATTTTCAGTACTGCCAAGATTGTGTCCTGGCATGATGTCAGTTCTATGATATCATCATAGTCCACACTCCTCATAAAATAATGTAATTATAATAATGCAGAATCCATGCAATGATGTCATTAAAAAAAAAAAAGCAAAAAGGCCAGATTGTTTTGCAGAGCCAATTACATAATAAAGTAGGAATAGCTGATGTAAAAATAAATGAGATAATAGGTTAAAATGCCCAAATATGCACATTATAACATTAGAAAGTTAACAATATTAATTGATAAGAGATTAGTGATGATCTGGTTATAAAAGACTATCATTAGCTTCAAGTTATGTTTTTTTTCTTGAACTTTTTGTTCAAGAATCATGTTTTAATCTTGTTATGTTTTATTGTGTTAGTTAGCCATGTTTTTGAGGTATTAATACTTCATACTAAAATAATCCAACAGATATTACTTGGAATGCACATAAAAAAAACATGATTTTGGGCCAAAAATAAAAATCACAAAATATGGAGATACAAGGTTTCAGAAGGACAGGAGCAATATGAGAAATATTTTTTCGCATGCCCAAACCCACAGAATTCTGATGATATGAGTGTGATGCCTGAAGGGTAAGTGAGCAGGGAGTCGCTGCGTGAAACTGCACCAAGCCTGAAAAACCCTGAAACTACTTGCGTGCCAAAAGGCTGGTACGCGTTCATTGTCTGGCTTGTTTCAAGCAACGGAAAGTCTGTGCAACAATTATTAAATACAATCAAAGCAACAAGAGGTCTCGTTTAATGCAATAAACTGCATTTTTGCAAGCTCGCGCAATCTGAGAAATGTTAGCAAATGGGAAGATGACAAATGGAGTTTGGCTTTCTGGTTAGCATGCCTGACTCTTATGCCAGCTTATTTGCTGGTTAGAAACTTGTTTGAAAAAGCGGGTCGAGCGGAATCATTACAGTAGTGCTTTGAATTGAATCGGTGTGAAGTGATCTCCAATGTAAATTTTACACCCTGATAGATGCATCAGCAATTGACGCTAGGGGTCTTTTGCCATGAGCAGTGTCCCCAACTCCCATGCTTTGAGCCGGTTTAAAGCAGTTTACAATAACGTCATCCAACAATTGTAATTCAATTACAATGAAAAAATATCTATTTTAGAAAAAGCATAGCACAGCATGACACCTATTGAGTTATTCTGACAGATCACTTCTTACAGTTAAAAAGCTTTAAATACAACTTTTTAGATTCTCGAACACTTAAACATTTTCATTGGCATCTCAAAGAGTTCGTCTTGTAGAAATGAGTTCGAGTTGGATACAAATTTTTGTAATTAGATTATGGCTGTCAAATCGATTAATCACAATTAACACATTTATTATATTAACACATTATACAGTATATAACATTTATTATGACATTTTATAGCCCTATATTGTAACTTTATATTGCACCTTTTGTTTTTTCAATGACTTGTGTTATAAACAGTATAAATAGATCATTTTATGGACAATATATATACAGTAAATATATATATTTACATATATATACACACACACATATCTCTGTGGGGACAGTCCGTAGGTGTAATGATTTTTATACTGTACAAACTATATTTTATCCCCTACCCCTAAGCGTAAAGATAGAAAACTTTTAGCATTTTTAGAAATTTTTAGAAATTTTCAAAAACGATGGTGCTGTACGATTTTTTGCCCATGGGGACCTCAATATTGGTCCCCACTGTGACACGAGTCTCCATGAGTTGATGTGCATTCAGGTTTAAGTCCCCACCGGGGATATAAAAACAAAGCCACCCACATATATAAACAACTACGGCTAATATTAATAGACCCTTGACATACATCAACTGGCCAAATACAGCTATACACAAAAAGACATAAGCTCAACTGTTTTCTAAAAAAAAAAGAATGTGAAATTATGCTTATAGTGATAAATAGACCCAAGGTGTTTGACTGTGGCTTGGATGTAATTGAGCAAAAAGCCTGTTCGCCTACTTTTAACTAGTCAAAGCTCATGCTGTGCAAAGCTGTTTTAGCACAAGTTCAGAATGGTTCTCTCATTAAAGCAGGCCTGTTCAACGCACTCAAGATTTACTATCCAGAACATACTTTAAAGAAGGGAAAGAGACTTTGGACCAGCTTCCCGCAGTTTTTCTTTAGTGTTTAACCAGATGTTTTTTATTCCATACAGTAGGCAAGCTCATTGTTGGCTAATTGGTTGACAACATCAATTTAAAAATGAATTATTGGCACTGTATCTTCTGTGAATATGGTCAATTCAGTTGGTAGAATGAAATATGAAATTGCACTGTGGTCTATCTGCGCTTTGGTTGTGCACTGTAATGGCTTATGTTTATGAAACAGATTGTGTTGTTCCTGAAGAATTCATAAGATGGTGAAATGAAAAAGTTGATTACGAAACAAACAGGTGGAAATCAAAGAAAGGTTTGAAAAACACCACATCTGCTTTGGTTATTTTCATTGTTTGCTGTTTGAATCAACGGAAAACATTTTTCTTGGATTTCGAGTTCTCTGTATTGCAATATGTGACTAAATCTGCCAGATCAGATTTCCTAAACTCAGGACTTTTATCATTTCATCTTACATCTCAATATTTGGAGTGCTTTCATAATTGTTACCAGAATCACTTGATTTTTTGAAGAATGGCTACTTCTTTCCTAATTTAGTTTTTATTCAAAACAGCTTCCAAAAAACAGCCATTCTTTTAAATAAATATATTCTGATGTTTTGTCCCATAAGTGTGTTGTAAAATATCTAATACTACCAGAACCCTCAAAATATGACCAATTTTTCAGATTCAGTGGCGATCAATATGCCAAGAACATGCTTACTAGGCCTATATAATTTTACTATAATGACACCGTGGTAAATTGTATAAGGGTTTCACCAGAAGGCACTTTATCATTCTTCAACTGTAGCAAATCATTTTATACCAGATTACAACCTTATCTACACGATTTGAATGCTGGGAAAATAATTCCCTCTCCAAATTAGTTTAAATTAGCCAAAAATGTGTGGTCAGTATGCTTTTACTACAAATACCTTACTTAATATGTAAGGTATGGATGGAGACCCCCATTCGGTGGCAATGTGCAGTACAGCATCCAGGAAGCAACATCCCGGTCCATGGGAGTCGAGTCAATCCGAACTGAATTATATCGCGTTTCCACAAAAAAAGAACGAAATAAAACGCATTAATGACGACGCTTAGCCCACCTTTATGACTTCCCCAGATGACAAGAGTTTTTCCTGGAGGCAGATAGGCCCGTTGTCTGAGCTGTCTAAGAAAAAATGCCGACTGATGTATTCATCCGATGGACGCGACGCGGATGTTTGTCTCTTCTACGTGAGCGGCGAATTCTTCGCGATGGACGCGCGCTGTGCGCATTCAGGTATGATGTGACATCACTTATTTTATTCGTTTGTATGTTACTTTGTTGGGATGTAAAGCTGATTTAGCTAGCCAGCTAGCTGTCAACGATGAAAACACATTGTAAACATGAATAGACGTTTTGTAGTGTGGTGTTGTCCCAGTCACGTGCTTATATCTTTTGATCCTCCAAAAATAGGCTACTGCATTTATATTGAACAACTCGTCATTGTTCTGTCCATTTGTATAAAACATTTTTGAATGGCATTTTTTAAAAGTCAAATGACAGTGGTGCACACTTTTTTAAAGTAGTTTAGCCATGTTTTTGGTGGACTGGTTACCTTGCGTATTTCCATAGTTTTACTACAAATATCATGGTTTGATTATGGTTATTGTTGTGAGAATGCTAAGTTTGGGGTTAACTTTGGTTTTACCAGGTGGTCCTCTCTGTGATGGAGATATTGAGGAGGCTGATGTTCTTCAGGTCTTCTGTCCCTGGCATGACTATGACTTCAACCTCAGGACAGGAAAATCAAGCACAGGTTTACAGGTAAAAATGTAACTCATAAATCAAATTTGGATCTCTACATAACATAATTTGTACTTTAAATGTATATAAAATGCATAATTTACAACAGTCTCCTGAGTCCCGTTATGTTGCATTGTCTTGAATTAACGCAATGCCCTCATTGGCAGAAGATGATCCTTCCATTGCCCCAAAGCCTTTACTTGCCAGTTAAGGGAAACCAGCCATTTAAACATTATTAGTTTGGACCGAGAGAGCAATAGTCTGTAATTCAGCGTTCCGACAATGTTTTTGTATTAAAACCACGTTTGTTGTTCCATCACTTTAATTACGTGCGACACTAAACATTATCTCACACAGTAGTGGATTACACATCAACAGAATCGTACAGAGATGAGCACCGCCAAACAGGCATGTGGAAAGTCTTATTTCTACGAATCGAGCCGCTCTCATTTTGGCATTCTTTTCAATATAGTCGAACATCTGCTCTTTCACTATATTAAAAACGTTCACGTCTGGAACGTAAATAGTTGCCTGGTTAGATGTGAAGGTGACCTCAGTCCAATCAATATAAAAAAAAGGTAGATAAAACAATCCTTGCTGGGGGGCTCGGTGCCTTGAAACGTTCAGATTTTAGACAGCGGTCCCAGTTCCCACCACAACTTACCATAAGCTATGCTTGTATATCACCTTTTTAGCATCAGGGTTTCATCTACATCTGCAGAAATAACGCTGTGCAGGCATCCTCAGTGTTTTTCATCAATCTCTATTTTTTACTTTTCCTTTGTTTTAGCAACAGGTTTATGAAGTGAAATTGGAGGACGGTACTGTGTACGTCAAGCACGCCAGTGATCTGTCATTGCAGCCTTTCAGCCTGGTCAAAGAGAACTAAAGAACCATCAGTTTGTATGTATCACTTGCGAAACATTCAAAAATGAAGAAGTGGCTCATTTGACTAAAGTGAATTAAAGAAGTTTAGTCAAATGAGCCACTTCTTAATTTTTATTTGACAAATATACTGTAGTATTCTTTTGTTAAATGGTTCCCAATACAAATGACTTGAAATGCCACTTTGATGAACAACACAATTCATTTTCTGATAATATTTTTTTTAATATGCATATCTTCAAAGTTGTAAGATGTTTAGTGAACTCAGGGATAATGTGCTCTATGTGGTTACCGCAACTTAGTCAAAGATTTAACTATAAATTAGCCTTGATTCAGATGCATAATTGTAAACACTCATTTATTATAAAATATCATACAGTTTCCATTCCATGAATGCTTTAACAATAAAGAAAAATGAAATACATTTAAGCTGTTGAACACCGTAACAAGCTTGCATACAGTGTAAAAGTCTTACACTAGACCCAGTTTTTGGTCTGGAGTCTAATATATAGTTTTACAAATTCTACATGTTTCCATTATAAAAATGGTAGATTAACATGTCATGCACGCTTTGGTTTAAGTGAGGAAAGAGACTTGGATAATGATTTTTTTATACTACACTGTAAATGGATAGAATGTGTTCATTTATGTAAGATTAAAATAAATAGGGCTTTTAAACGAATAATTGTGATTCATCGCATCCCGAATAAAAGTTTGTGTTTACATAATATATGTCCGTGTACTGTGTATACACATATATGCGTATATTTAAGAAAAATATAAAAATGAACAAACGTTTGTATAAATACATCTAAATACAAAATACATATAAATACAAAATGAATAGGCACAGTAAACAGACATATATTATGTAAACACAAACTTTTATTCGGGATGCCATTAATCGTTTGACATCTCTAAAAATAAATAAATAAACAATTACAAAGTAATGACTATTGGGCCCCCTAGTGTTCTGGTACCTGACATACTCTGCACCCACCGAAATGGCATCTCTGGTTCGACCTTTGCCATGTTTAGTCATTGACTTTTAGGAAAGGACAGCCATTAACATCTGTTGAGAATGTAAATATAATCCCCTTTCACAATTTAATTTGATTATTATCGTTTCAATTATTTTCAAATGTTTACATGTCTTGTTAAACTTGTGTTGATGCCTTCATATAATTTCTAGTCTAATTTAATTTATGGTCTTCACTATGTCATAAATTTTGTTATGTTGTATTTACGTTTACTATAATAAAAACAATGTCAAGAGAACGTGTTTGGAAGAGATCTTTATTTACATTCCAGAAAAATGGACATACACATTGTATTCCACAATGGGGTATATGCACACAAACTGATGATGCCCTTCCGCTAAAATCTCTGCCAGCTCTGTTACATCCGGCGGCATAGGGAACAATGGTGTTTCGCTTCAGGATGCACATAGGATTACGATCAACAACGTGAGTCTAATTATATATATACTTCGCCATCCGTCGACAACCAAAAAGGAGAAGCACTTCAGGCTAAACGTTTCAAGGTAAATCAACAAATATGAAAAAAGGAAAGTGAACTTTTGCACATACTAGAGGCATGATCACAGAGGCACTTAACAATGCTCACCCGTAGTGGTGTCGGTTCGCCGAAATTGGAACGTTTTCTTACTAAACACATCGTTATCACTTGGTGAAAAATCCCCTTTGTGCTATGAGAGCGGAAGTGACCTAGCTGGCAGCGATATTTGCGGTACATCATCGTCCTGAGTGCATATACCCTATTTACACATAAAACTGGCTTTTGAGAATGCAAGACGGGTAATTGCATGCACTTTCATTTACATTCTCATGGATTTTTCAGGAATTGATTTATGTAACATGTTCAAGAAGCAGGCATCTATTCAACTTTCGGATCCCAATGGAGACAACGGTGGAGTTAGCAACACATTTGCCAAAGGAGATTCCTGGAAAAGTTATAGTCTCCCTGAGACCATCCCGACAGTTGAACAGAGGACAAACACTCTTTTGACAGAAAAATGGGGAGGCCAACTAATTTTTTAGCACCATTTTCATTCAGTATCCTCCCACTGATCTATAGCTTGCCTATGAAGTAAAAGCAGTACAGATTGAAGACCAAAGATGCTGTTGTTGAATATATTACAAAATTACAAAGGTTTAGATAAAGTTATTCAAGTTACATTTGTATGACTCAGAATCAGGTGAGACTGTCTGGGACGGAAACATTATTGACTTGTTCAAAGATATGTGCTTTGGTTATAGCAAAAAACTGGAAAGAATGTAGATGAACATGATATCTCTGTTCCACGGCACCACTCGACTAATGGGAAAAACTGCTTTTTATGATACATTATATATGCCTTTTACATGAAAAATCTTTTAAATGTAAGTGTCTGCAATTACGTCTGGACTAAGCATTACAACTTTGCCCTTTTTGGAACAATTTTGGAGTTTTTATATTTCAAAGAATATTTAATTTGATTTTACTCCATAGTGTTGTTAAAACTTGACCCACATTAAGCTACCCATCGCATGATACACAGGCAATTAACTTTTGCATCATTATTTATTCAAACGTGCCTTTAATCCAACAATGCAACTTGAAGCCTTAAAATCTCTTGCTATCCTGTGTTGGTGCAAACCATAAAGGGATTAGAGATGAATTACAATAATGAAATCTAATTTCCAACGCTACCACAAAAAGTATTTCAATAAATACAGTTGACCAGCTGTTTCAGCTCTGATTCGTAAAATGTTTAAAAGACGCAGTAGAATTTTTTTCTTTGTTTTCGACAATCTCAGGGAGACTTCATAAACTGCAACTGTGTTTATGTTGCATTGTCAGCTGGGTGAATATAAGAAGAGGTTGCTCAGGCAAGATACTCTGATCCCCTCGCACGGAATAATGAGAAAATCAGATATACACTTACTAAGGGATTGCCCAACGTTTTAAACAGACATATGGTTGATTGGCTCATAACATAGACTATTTTTGTTAGGGCTCTCAAGTCATTGGAACAAAATATTGCACTAGAAAAAAACAAGACAGAGACCCACAAAAAAACAATATACAATCAGTTTTATCATACGAGTAGAACACCTGCACTGTGTTTTCATAACAAAAGAAAACGTTTAATTAGGCCAGCCATAACAGTTTTACCACATTGCAGTTTGTGTTTGAAGTTATGCTGTAGGACCATAATATCATTGAAAACGTCTCAGACCGGGTTTGTTTAGTCTAGTTTGAAAATCAGTTTTGCTAAAGGATGCTGTTTTTGGCTGGGGTCAGTGGTGGTTTGGTCAGACTGAAGGGTGGCTAAATTGTAACTGGAATGTCTTTGCAGCCTCAAGTTTGCTTTATTGCATCCAGTTTTTTTTTAACATACAATGTCAACGACAACAAAAGTTAGCAGCCATCACATCTGACCTCAACCCCTTGTTTGGCTTACTGTCAGACACTGAAAGAAACCGGTAAAGGGGGTTGTCTACATAAAGATTGATGTTGACTACTGCTGTCACAAAATTTGAAATAATTAAAATAAATAAAATCATCCAGGATGAGCCTTTTAACCGGTTTGCACTGATCATACAAAAAACATCTTAATGCAGTAAACTTTGAGTAGGGAACTGTGAGACGACAGTTCTCCATACTCAAGAAGCAAGAGTTTAAATGTGTTCTGATAAATCAAGTCTAAATTCACCAGGCTGAACATGTTGGGGAATTCGATAGCAGGTTTTGTTCTTTGTTCTCTTAAACCCGAAAGACCTAAACGAAAATAACAAACATTAACGTGATTGTGGTTAAAGTTGTTTCATATTTACTGAGTATACAAAGTTTAGAAAACTCACCTAGAGGAAGATCTACTTTCTTGGTTGTGTCCTTGAAGTGGGTCGTCTTCTGTTAGTGTTCGTGGCTCTGCGGTCCTGGCTCCTGCCCTGTTGGCCGAACGGATAGGCCACCATTTGGGTTGTCCCTCGTCTGACTTGAAGTCCTTGGGACTCCCTCATCTCCCGGGCCATCTGTGTTAGTGTTAGGCCAGGATTTGTTTGCAAGCGCTGGAATAAACTCTCACGATTCACAGTTCTTTTGGGGCAGCTGAAAGTAAGTGCCACTCCAGTATTTGACTTCATCTCCCTGGAAAAACCATCTGAGGTGCCATCAAAGCAACGGCCTATGGCGATCTCTTTGGCAACGCGTGGGTTCTGGTCTGTGACGGTGTATATTCCGTAATTGTGTCCTAGGGGATCAACAGGACCTAACATATTGAATGCGTGAGACTCGTTGTTTTGAAGAGCAGGTGGGTGCTTTATGAGATACTCTTGCAGGAGGTTGTTGATGCCTATCCGACGGCAATTGGCTTGCGGGATGATGGAAATTAGTGTCTTGTCGACAGTATTTAGATCAAAAAGCATCCCACTACACTTAAATTCGAGACAAGCGGCGGAGGTGTTCGGTTGGTGTAAGTCACGGGTGCTTCGAATGTCTCTAATGCCATACATCTGACCTCTGGTCTGAGGGTGAGTGCCACCAAGGTTCCTTGACCTCACCATGATTTCTGAAGCTCCTTGAATTTTAACTTTGATGTAGCAAGCCCTGAACTCCTGCGG
This sequence comes from Triplophysa siluroides, assembly GCA_006030095.1. NCBI lineage: Eukaryota > Metazoa > Chordata > Actinopteri > Cypriniformes > Nemacheilidae > Triplophysa > Triplophysa siluroides. The sequence continues at coordinate 1,399,377 of VCII01000140.1, read as the reverse complement.
GTTTGGCCACCAGGAAAGATAATCCCCAGCCCATGACGTGAGGTCGCTCTCTTCAAAAGGCACCACGTTATACTCGTATTTATCTTTTTCAACGCGGAAAAAGCGAAAGTGGTTGGCATCAACAGGTGCATTTTCACATGTAATTAAATTCTGGTAGGGATATATTGGCCCGTTCGTTTCATCAAAATTATTAGAGTTTGGTTTGGCTAAGTTAATTCGGAATGCCGTTTTTTTAAGTGCCGGATCTTCGTGATCCGATCTCTGGTAATCCAACTTCCCCAAGTATGGCTGAGACACACCAATAATGTTCGGGTTCATTTTTGGTGTTGAGGGAGCTGCTTCCAGTTCCTCACCCCCCATTAAGGCTGTGATGTAAGCTGTGTATGCGTCAGCTCTCTGAGCATCACAGAAGGCTGGCAGACAAGCACCGTTCGGTCCTGTTATCACACTGTCAAAGCGACCCCAGGCCCTTGGATTTGATGAGTAGCCAGGCTTGGGCTCCAGGTTTATCAGGTTTATAACACTCCTTCGAGTTGCTCAGAGGGCAGGAACTTGTCGCTCATATATGCCCTCACCTTGACATAACATCTGCGATTTTCAGGTACATCCAGGTTGAACATCCTACGTTCCCTGATTTCCATATTTCCTATCAGGAATGTGCGCTCCTCTCTTTTGTTCCTCCCATTACCAGTGATTGTAGTTTGTTTGGGCTGAAAGCCACTCTCCTCTTCCCAAATGCCCGTGTCTGGATGAAGGGACCAGAGTTTCATAGCGGGGATATGCTCCTGCATTTTGACATGCTCTGTGTCAAGGAGGACCTGGACTCCGCCGGCACCTAGAACCTCCTGGTTTTTCTCATCTCGGAAATCAACTGAAAACATTCCATATGTCCTGAGAGGAAGCATTTCTCCCTCATCGTCAACAAAGTTGAGGTCACCCGGGGCTGCAGCGGCCGTGGTGATGTTGCGCGGGTCAAGGAACGTGACGCTGGCCTTGACCGTTCCTTCGTACACCTCCCCTGTCTTTTTGTGAAAAGAGTTTGGAGGTATAATCAGCTGACCGATGGGTTCCTCTCCTTCAATTTCTCCGAGATAAATTGTATTTGTTTCTGCAGCGTTGATATCAATAGGTTCCTGCTTTCTCATCACTTTTACATCGTGATAGACCGACCCTCCTCTCTTGTCAAAGATGAAGACTTTAATTGTATCGATGAACTTCTGAGAGGGGTCAACAAAGTTTACCACAAGTCGCTGCGTTTCTGGAGAAACCTGAATTGTGAACCCACCCTGATATCCTGTTGTGCCTACCCGTTCTTTCCCCAAGTAAATGTGTCCGAAACGCAAGGGTTCGTGATCATCCGCTGCAACCACCCTTCCACGTACAAGGACTTTGGGCTCCACGCAAGTCTGACACCCACACTCCTTCACAACCTTGATAGGCAGGTTGTACCGGCCACACTTGATCTCTCGAGGCTCCATTTGTTTTACCCCACAGCAGAAGCCGGAGCCGTCTCTGCAGCGCATGTCAAAGTCCAATGACCCAGGACATTTGTTGTGTGGACAGCGACCTGCATTGTAAAACTTGGAGTCTGTTCTAGGCTGCCTGCAGTCGTAGGGCAATTTGATCAGGTGATTTTCAGGTGTAGCATTGCATGCTGGTGTCCCTTTAGCTGTGAAACATGAAATTTGAGATTAGGGCGCTACATTTTCCAGGCATACATAACATTTATGGATGTGTACAAAAACATAGAGGTGGTTAATTTCATCATTTCTTTTTAATTTCATGAAAGTGTTGGAGGAATAAACCATCGTATAAAGATGAACAATCAAAACATGTTGGATCACTTACCTGCATTTTTTTTTAATGTGACTGAAAGGTTTGAAAAGCCACAAAAATGTCTTGAAGAGGGTCTTAGTGTGTTTACTGCAAGCATGTAACACTTGGACAGATGCTGTGTTTCTTTATTATTTGAGAATTGCAAAAAATATTAAACACAGCAGTTGATCTCACTAATCAATTATTAGGTTATGGGGCGGTTGCCATGTCATATTGCTAGTTATGACTTAAACTTATGATGTCATTGTGGAGTTGAATGTCTCCATGTAACTGACTTGAGTTATTATTGCAACATTACCGCTGTACTGTAAATGTGGTTAATTTATTCATAAGAGCTTTGTTTTTCCTTGTAAACCGAAGCTTATTCGAGACCGCAGCCATGTAATTTCATTTGAGGTTGTGGAATCTAATTTACGGAAAACTTTCCCACTGTAACAGTTGTTTAGAAGCAGGAGCAAATACAAAATACATTAATCAACCTCCATTAAGTATCCTGCCGTGACAAGTGGTAGTGTTTCATTCAGCGATGTGCATTTCGTATGCCACAATGATTAAGAAGTGGAGAAGATTCCTCAGATGAAACCTAGAGCTGAATGCTTTACCACACTTCTTGGCAGAATCTTCCCGACAATCTCGGGTAACAAGCATCGTGGGAATTTACATTTTGTGTAGTGTTTTGCGTGAATCTGAAAACGCATACTTTGAGAGTAAAACACAGGATTTATTGTCAAGCTTGGATTTTACTTTCATATGAGAGAACTCTAAACGGCTGAGATTTAATGATTTTAGAGTTGGCCCACTGAGACTTTTTGCCAGTTGTATCTTGTTTAGAAATCAGTCTTTCTACCAGCTTAAACATTATGAAAGACTGTACTCTACATTAGAAGCTGTAATAGTATTTAATGGGGTTATTTTTCGTCTTCAACAACATTTAGCAAAACAGCTATATTGACCATTCCCTGTTCACCACTAAAATGGTTCTGCACTTACCAAAAACAGTGAGAAGGGCTGCTGTAGACTTGATGCTTCCCGCTGGACTGGTTGCTTTGCAGTGATACTGTCCTGACTGCTCTTGTTTCAGGTCCCGCAATATAATTTTTTCATCATACTTGTATATGGCACGATCCAGTAAAGTTCCATTGTGGTACCTTGAAATCAAACAAAGTGATATCTTCAATAAACTATCACAATATTTGGAACAAATGTAATGAAATGTCATTGTTTCTCTACCAGTAATATTTGTCAGGTTTAGGCATTCCAGTTGCTGTACAGCAAAGACTTGCACGCTGTCCCGCGTACCGTACTTTGTCCTCTGGATGCTTCACAATATATGGTTTCTCTGAATGGTAAAAAAACACAGGAACCACTAATGCAATATCCTGATACATTCATTGGTAAAACGCTTATTAAATCAAAGTGGCATTCCCATGTAACCTAAATGTATAAAATGAAAGCATCACTAATGGAAATGTTATTTGCATTTTGGTTCATTCTTTCAATACACCTACCTGAGGATCGTAAGATGGCCCGTACCCAGAATCTATCAGTGGTGTTACTGAAAACAGGGACAGTGACAGGAGCAAACTTCTCTTTGCTGACAATGACTTTGGTCTCCAGGGTGGAACATAGCTCATCAATCTTAAAATGACCCTGGGCATCAGTTTGGGCACGGATGATTTTGGTTTGGTTGGCTAGAGCCACTGTAGCCCCAGCCACTGGTACACCTGTGACACTTAAGACCTCCCCTTGTAATGTCGGTCCTTGACAGATACAGTAGCTGCAGTCTTTACTGGGACGCCCCTCAGTACAGTCGAGTTTACACGCCACTGCAAAACACACAACACAGCTTTTTAACAGTTAAAGAAACAACCGGTTTTCAGAGTTTGTGACTTTTGTCAAACACGATACCTGGACATGCGTTTCCACACTTCTGGACCTCTGTGGGTCGTCCTGTGCACTGGATCTTGGTTGAAGATCTGTGACAGGTTCTTCGTCTTGTCCTGCGACCTTTCCCACAGGTCACCGAGCAGACGCTCCAGGAACCCCAGTTACTCCACATGGCTGTTTATTCAAAGGAAAATAGCAGTGGAGTTTACAGTTTAGCTTTAGCAAAACTACAAAATGTATACATATTTGGAACAACTTGAGGATGAGTAAATGATGACAGAATTTTTACTTTTGGGTGAATTATCCCTTAAACATACGTGAAAGCAAATTGTATCAAATAAGTAAACTGCATCCTAAAGCAGCTTTGCCAGTGTGGTTGCATTGATTTTCCGATCAAAGAAAATGAGGCAATACACACACAGGACCATGTTTCAGTTAAGCGAGCTAATTTGGGCACCATATGTGTCATGTAAATGTCAGTGGGATGTGATTGCGCTCGAGAATCGTGAGTGGAAAATAAAGCTCATTTATGGGTCAAGTGTTGCCAGCTGATTTAGCCACATGACATGTGGACACATCTGATGTCATAAGCAAACAATGAGCTTGCAACATCACACTGTCTATTAATACTGTATCCAATCCTGCTGAATACAACCCAAAAAAATTAAGGCCTGGGAATTCATGTCAGCAGAAGTTTATCATAAAAGTGCACTTTTATCCAAAGTGAGCGGCGTTATGAAGAACATATTCCAATAACCATAAGCTACAGGAAAACTGTTAAGATTGATACCTTGGCATGGCGGGGTCGAACACTCTCTCCGTTCTACTTGAGGACCCACGCAGATGGGAGAAAGCAGTAACGGAAGAGGCTGCGTGCTCATGCATTTCCTCTGACGAACTTGGATTCCGACATCATTACAGGCGGTAGCAGAGCAAGGCGTCCACCCGGCCCATTCGGTCCAGAAGGAGTGAACTTAATCGACAAAAAGCAACAGTCATCCAACCTCATCTCTCCAACAGACAAATGCACACTCATAAGCCTCCATATGGAATACACTTTAATGCTTTGATGGATCGTCTCTTGACTAATTGTACCTGGCGGACACTGGAATCGCACATGGTAGTTGGAGCAACTGCGGCCATATGGCTGCTCCTTATTGATGCACCAGAAGCCTTTCTCCAGACTGGAATGTACCACCTCCCCTGTATCAGCAGCTGCGACCCAGTCTGTGGTACGGGCCTCCATGGCTACAGGTCGTGCACAGACCCTTTCCCGATAGTAGAAGCGAATGGCCTCCAACCTCTCGTAGTCCCCATTTCCTCCTGGATGATCGATGTTAAACCAGGATGTCCACTCGGTCACGCCTGCGTTCACCAGAACAGACAACAGTAAGACATTTATGAGAACGGTCTGGTGTTGCCAATGACCCAGTGATGGGGGCTTGAGTGATTTCCGTCAAATTTCGACATCGCTTTTGTCTGTTCGTTTTACTTTGTCCCAAAAAATCAGACACAAGTGCTTATTGCTTCGTGTCACGATCTCCTGTGATGAGGTTATTCAAGTCAAATCTTTCTGAATTGTCTCAATACAGGCAACTTATTCCCTCGGTCAAATGAAGAGCATGTGTAAACTCATTTGTACTTTAAACAGTCAATGTTTTGTTTTAGCAGTAAAGTGGCGAACATCTTACATCATGATGGCTCGTCTAATGAAGACGGACTACTCCAGAAACCAGATTATTTCATTGCTTACGTCACTTTTTTAAATCCAACTTTTCGTATCATCAAAAAGATCCGAAGTGTGGTTTGGATGGACTCGAACACTGCAAATGAGTTAATTTAACCATAACTACCTGTGGTCTGTGGTTCTAAGAGGCTGTTGTACGCCAGTTTTCTGTTCCTGTCTGTTTGGTTTAATCTTCGAAGATGTGAGCTGTCCCAGATAGGCCCTGTGGGAAAGCAACATTTATTACATCGTTCTCCACACAAAAAGGTGCTACCAAAGGAAAAATGGCTGCTTATTGAATTACCGAAATCTGCAACCCCTTTGGGACTAATAAAATTTGCTCTTAAAATGTGTTGAGAATTGGTTGATCTATTACAGTACGATATCATTTCAGTGTTAAAGATCGGAACAACGTATTCTTTGCAAGTTCCTTGCAGTCTGCAGACATGTCTGTAAATGTGATTGGAAAATCTTGCTTGGCCATGCAGTAACTGGAATGTGTGCAAAAGACATTCAATATTAAAGCGCTGCCCCAAGGGTGTCTGATTTTATCGTGTGTGTGTGTTGTGTGTGCTCTCGGTATTGGTGCCACTGGAGTCCAAGTGTAACGACTGGCCTACTTTTATCAGCTAAGCATTCAGCCGTTTCCTCAGTCTAGTGACCGGCCTGAGCAGGACACATGGTGTCTTGCTTCACCTCTCGAGGTGACCCGCCAGAAACATTGAAACTCACACTGTCACATCTGGAAAGCACGATCGCCTACACAAAAGTAAAGCACACACTGTGTGCTTCACAAGCGGATTCCCTTTATTCAGAATCAAGCTGGAGACACTTACAAACCAAAGTCCCAAAGAAGAAAAGACTGGGACAAACACATGTTTTCTCATGCTTTCTAGATGAGACATCTAGACATTATCAACATTATCAGAGAATCTCGCTTCCAGAAGGAAGACAGAAAACCTCCAGTGCTGCATGCGAAGCTCACCGTCCCGTGTGCCGACAGTAAATCCCTGAATTAATTTCCAGAACCTGTTTATAAATGAACAAGTGTAATGTGATAAGGAGATTTGGTCATTGGATGAGGGTTTCGTTCAACGTTTTTTTCCCCCAGGAGTGACGTGTCTAGACGTGAAGCCAAGCCTAACATCCTCAAGTAAAAACAGCACAGTGTCTTGACACTGGATCATTACTGGCCATACTCTATAAGTACACACACTGAAGTACTTATCTGCAGCAGATATGTCAATCACTAGAAGCTATGCGCAACATCAAGTCTGTTTAAAAAAAGTCTCTCCTGTTGAGTTAGCAGCCATATTCGCAATGAGATGCAATGCAGAAAACAAATAAAAGTATCTATGTTTGCGCACCTGTGTACTCATGTATATAGAATACTTACTTAAACAGTATTTGTAGGAGCCATGTGATGAGTTGACTGTCATGTGATGAAGGGAAAGGGGGAGTGTCCTTAATTAGGTCATGTTTTAACACCTGTGGTGGTATGTGTTTGGAGGGAAAGATGGGGGTGAGTGCGGGAGCACATATTTTTTGTTGACCGTATATTTATCCTAGCTACTTTTGTTCACAATGATTAATAAACAGGAAGATGCAATAGTAACAATGATTGACGAGTCACGAAGTTCCTCACTCAGCTCCTTAGCGACTTTGGTTATATTTGTGCCGCTACAGTATTTAAAGAGTTAAACAGCACTTGACCCCATACAGCAGCCATCAATTTAACTGGCAACAACCATCTGGCCACTCTATTCTAAGACAGAAGAACTACCGACTTATAATAGCGTGGTGTCTGACCTCAATGGAACCTTGTAATATTCCCACCCCAGATACACTGAGTTATTGCGATCAGGTGTGTGAAGCCTATTTGCTTTACAGTGGAAACAATTAGTTAACAGTACCTAAAAATACGCAACGGTCTATTCGGAGCACATCAGTGAACTCCCAACATAGACTGACACTGCCCTCCCATAACAAACAGCTCATGACGAGTATATTTTGGTAGCTGGCTCGCGCACTTATAACTCGATTCAGATGATTACTTTGAACCAATATTTGTGCCAGGAGTTTTATCCCACAATATAAAGTTCTGTATCATTACTCTTTTAAGACATCTCGCGCCACCTCATAAAGCTCGCGGGCACAATATCCAATAGTCATACACAATTAATCCATTCACGCAAGTGTGCCCTTTCATTCCCACTTTTTAATGTGCATTTGGAGCATTGCAGTCCAAGCCAGAAGCGAATCAAGACATTATAAGGTTGGGCTTTATTAAAAGCTCTACGTCAAAGTTGCGTCCCAGTGGTGAGCGCGCATGGCCTAGATACAGATCCCATTTCCGCTTGCTTTCGTCTTAATACTTTTCTTTCTTTTTTCTCATGTCTGAACAAAATCACACAAAGAAACAAAACAATGAAAACATTGTCAAACTTTAACCGTCATTACGGCTTTATGCAAATCTCAGAATTTTGCAGGCTCTTCTGAAAGGGACAATCGGCACGTTATGCGATTCCTCAATCTCCCATGCACTTACATGCAGAAAGCTCGAAAATGTCTTTAACAGGTTTACTTCACTGTCTTTGACATCGGCAACAAGCAGGCATTTGTTTGAAATCAAAGGCATTTCATTTAAACAGGCACCGTGCCCGGATGGTGGTCATGGAAGCGCATTCCACATCCCATCATGCTTTAATGGATGCAAATGAGCGCACTAAAGTGGTTTTGTGAGTGTGTGTGTTTATCCTGGATCGGCAAACATGTGGTACTAGTTTTGCGCATCTGGCGCATGTACTGACTGAGGTGTGCTCTCATGGAAGACTCGGATGGTGATCTCTGTCTGACTGGGTTGAGGACAAGATTAAAGAGCCATTGACTGTTCCATAGACTTTGAAGCGAATCTGCTCCATTATTCTCAACAAAACTCTTTCATCGTCTCCCGATTGTTGCGCCTTAAATGTTTTAGATTGTTTAGTTTTTGCCTTTTAACTGTTTTTTTTCTATCGTATTGCATATGTAGAAATGAGAAGATATTATGCAGAATTACAAATAGACAATCAAGTTACGCGCGAAACTAGATGCGCGTTCGGTCAGGTGTCACGTGAGCGCAACATCTCATCAGACGTCTCGCATATCGACTTTGATCACTATTTCCTTTCTTCACATCAAAGCGGTCGATGTTGCTGGGCATCAGGACTTCAGAGCAAAGCGCATCTGGTGAATGAATCGTTAAGAGATTAGAAAGCGGTAATATTTACTTGGACGAAACTGGCACGGACACGCGGGTTAGCAGCTCATTACTGGTGGCATCTGGTTATTTTAACCCAGATTTTTAGATCCTTATGGTTTTAAAGTCTTCAACGACGTCGCGCACGCTATTTTCCGTGCCACGGGGCGCGCGCGGAGGCAGAGTCTGTCTGCTCGCGTTGGGAAACAGGTAATAAATTCCGACGAGCGCGAGGTGGACAGGAGACGAGAGGGAGAGAAGGTAAATAAAGAGCAAATATGAATAAAACCAAGACGACTTTCCAGTGTTTTGAGACTGTCAGTCTGAAAATAATAAATTCCCCCGGTGAGGTTTTTGGGGTGATGCTGGGACAGGAATCAGAATCTGAATGAGTTTACACAAACACTTTTGCGGGAGGAACCAAAGGCTGCTGCACATTTGCCATTAAATATTATATAACAGTGAACTGTGAATGATTTTTCTTTCATAAATGTCAGAATGTAAGCCTGTCCTGCCATTTATAATTCATGGGTGAGCTGTTTTTGAAACTGTGTAAAATCACTTGGGAAAATCAACAGTGGTTTTATTATAGTAAAAGTGCAGTAACCATGTTTTTACCATTTGAATTACCATAGTTTTCTAATAAATATCATGGTCTTGCCACAAAAAATTGGTTTTACTACAAATAAACCCCCAGTGTAACTAGCCTATAGTTAAACCATGGTATATTAAGTAAGAGCAATATAACAAGGTGCCATTGTGACTTGTTCGGGTCTTTGAGATTTCAATCTGTGAAATTTTGTAATTGTTTGTGAAAAAAAAACAAATGTAGTTGATCAAAATTCACATCATCACCACAAGCATCATCTTTCAGAGGCATCTTTTTTAATTTACAGCAATAGTTCAAATCTTCCCCTTTAGCTGTACTACATAATATCTCATGTTTTTACAATATTAGACAATAAAAGTAGTCACACAGACTATTATGAAAGCAAAAATGTTCATGACTTAACATTACCCTTTCAATATAGTTACAGTGCTCTGCTGTAAAACACACAATCCCGCTGTTTCTGCAAGTCTGAGGGGCTGACAGCTCTGTTCAAACCTGACATAATAAAAAATCGAACTAAACAAATAAAACGTTAAAGCCTTTTTACATTACCTTGTGCCAGACACAATACAAACAGAGTAGACAGGACCAATGTCACCACTGGGATGCTCCACATACTGTCGCTGACGGGACACCGCTGGTAACAAAAAAGAAATAAATAAAAGGGGGAGAAAAAATGAAAAATAGATAGTTATGTCAAGTTCTTGAGTGACTTGACGGAAAATCAGCGTTAATTTGTTTTCCCTGTCCTTCAAGTCTGATGGAGTTCTGTGAAGTACCCAGAGTTTTAAAAGACAGGATGGAGTGAAGAGGGGTCCAGCCCGGCCCCCTTTTGCTCGCCATTGGCTGGTGCATTAACATCTGTGTCTTTATATCATTCCAGCAGACAAAGAACAACATACAGATGTAGGAGAAAGGTGAAGGTTGCATCAGAAAAACATTGTGTTTTTGTTTTTCATCAAGTTCGTTACTTCATCTGCGCGGTTAGGAGGACAATAAATCACATTGTGTGTTTTATGATGTTCCTGGCTGGCATCCTACTTAAAATAGTTGTCAATTTAATTATAAATAAATATATTAACGCGCAGTATCGGCGGCAGATGATTTCAATTTAAAATTCATTTCGCAGCAGATTTTCATTTATGTTTTGCTTTGGCGTGCAACTTTGCAATACAGGGGTATCCAGTCTTGCTCCTGGAGGGCCACCGTTGTGCAGACCTCACCGCACAAAAACCACCTCAAACCACCAAAGTCTCCAGGATGGCTTGACGTTACAGGTGTGTTTGATTAAAGTTGGACTTAAACGCTGCGGCCCTCCAGGAGCAGGACTGAACATCCTCGTAGAGCATTTCCAGAATGCTCCTGAAACATACAACATGACTCATTAACAGACCGTGACATGAAGCACCTGCTTGGTAAAAATAAACAAGCCACAAAAGGTGGCTTGTAAACAACAGAATGGTTTACATTTTGTAATACATCATCTGTCACGGATCCCGACTCACAATAACTCTTTCGCATTGTTTAAAGTCGATGTGTTGTTTGAAAGGCCATGTTTTTTGGAGAATCTATTAACAGAAATGCAATATGGAAAGGCAAAATGTATATAAATACATAACTATGTCTTCAGAGGTGTATTAAGACTTTACATATTGGACCGTTGTTTTTATCACCTTAGAATGAGCTATTTCTATCTACATACACCGCAGGTTTCCTTGCATGGAATTCACCATGTTGTTTCTACATTAGCCCTAAACGGACAAACTTCTCTACAGAGCGCGTTTCGTAAATACATTATTTCCTTCGGCAAAGAAGCGAAGACGTAACGACATCTTAGTCCCGTCTCCGTCACCGTAGTGATTCAAATGGGAAGAGTTGGAGTGAGTTTGTTGTAATTCGTAACCTCACCACTAGATGTCTCTACATTTTATACACTAGACCTTTAAACGTTTTTATTTTTTGTACGATTTGTCAATAGCATGCGGTTTGTTTGGTTATATTAAGTCGTAAAATGCAAGATGGCTACGTTGGAATGGGGTGTCTGGTGGGCCAGAGCTCAAACTTTGAAGACTCATGGCTCATAAGCAGAGGTAATTGCGTCTAACTATTTGTACTGTAAATGTTCCCATGCATGCAACATGTACAGTACGGTCTGGAACAGAACACATGTCCATGGACCAACCTCGATATTATTTGGGCTAAAAGAATCAATCATGAGGAAAATTTGATATATCGCGTTGCAAATTGAGACATTGTGGTCTGTGACGGGACATTCCTCAAAATGAGTCAAAATCAGAAATTGCGAAGGTCAAAGATGGCAAATGTAATCAAAACCGAATGAACAGCCAAGTATTCAGTGCAAAGCACAGACCAAAATATTTTCCCGATTCTTTCAGTCTAAACAGATCTTCATATTTTCCTTGTCACCATATTGACCGCATATGACTTCTCTTGCCTGTTACCTTTTGCAGGCCCCCATTCTTATTAAATGACAATAAACTTACATTTGGCCTTCGGATGGGTGGACAGAAATGTAGAATGTGTACTTGAAATATCCCTGTATGTCTGTCTGTAATGAGCTTTCAATTTGGAGGTCGTCATGCCTAATTTTGGGATCTCACGTTTACATCCCTAAATGGCCCACAGGGCATTTATAATGCGTCATTACACTGCTACTGCTCACCTACTGTAACCATTCCTCAAACACTCCTTTATATCACCCACGCTTTTTCCTTACTTTCGAATAAATCTCTGGGAAGAAATAATATACTGTACGGTCTAAAGGTCTTAGCTACCCTTTTGTTCCCAAATATTGGCTAATGGGCCACATATTCCAATAGCTTGCCGATCCAACACTCCTGGCTAAATAATAACATCCGCATGTTTTCAACTTCGAATTTCCGACATTTGAATTTTAATTAACGTGGAGAACTGTTTTTACATAGATCATTTATTTGAACTTCAGATCTCCCAACTTCATTCAGCTTGTAAACAACCAGGTAAACAAATGTGTACATTGTACAGTAAAAACAAAATAATATACACACACGTTTTTCATCGTCAGAATCGTTTTTTAGGTGTTGTATACATTCGGAGGCACTATCAGGGTAATGCACTTGGAACATTATCCAGCGTTAAAGGTGAAGTGTGAATTTTTGCGACAACTTTAAATAAACAATTTGCAGATTGATTTGTTTAAAAAAGCGTAAATGTTTTTGTAAACACATTGGATCTGTGATGTTATAAAAAAACTTGTAAGGTTTTGTTATGGTGACACTGTTGGCGTAGAAATGACACACTTCACCTTTAAAGATTTTCAACATTTTGTGTATTTTTGAATTGGAGACCTCTAGAGACTTAAATGTTTACTCAATTCTGCAGCTTCAGTTGGTCATCGTAAACCCATCTCCTCAGATCTACCTAAAGTAAGTCATATTTATATTTGTAACAGAATGCCACAGAACAATCTATAAAATACAAAAGGGGAAAACATGATCCTTTTATCCAAAATACAGGTTTCTTATAATCCGCTACAGCTGTATAACGCAATCCGTGCCTGGAAATTCTGGCATTCAGTTCATATTTTTTCTGAATGTCATAGGGCAGGAATCGTCCCGCCAGAAAATGCTTTCCCGAGAAACCTGTTGCGCACTTTTTCGGGGCTGTCAGGGAGACGAGAACTTCTGGATTGATTCCATCTTTGTCCGGTTCGTCCCATCCCAACCTTCAAAAAAAGAAAGACAAGAAGAGTACGCTTGAAAAACAATCGACACCGCCTGCATGAAGTAAAACATAACGCTGTTTCCGGATTCGTCCAGATAAGAGGTGGAAAACTGGCTCGCAGAGACCATTCATAACATTACGGTCATCTGGAGAAAGGCACAAAAAATGCAATGTGTGAGCCATCAGCTGCAATTTTCAAATCAAGTATCGGATGACATAATGGTTGTGTTCACTTTTATTTGATAATTTGTCTGCTATGCAAACACTTAAGGGTCCAGGACAACAGATTTGCACTTAAAGGTCAACTCTGGTCAAATAATTTATCTGAGAGACGGCTCCATAAAGTCGAGATTCTGTCATGGAAATGTCTTTAGAGGTGTTGCAGTCCCATTTCTCAATTTAAATAATGACCGTTTCGTATCCTTACAGGAATGTACCACCAATTAGTAATTCAGTATACGGTTGTATTTCTCTAGCATTATGTATCTAACAGATATTTGCAACTATACTGATGTCAATGCTAGTTATTAATACAAAACTATATTCACAAAACAATGATGTTTTCAGACGGATTTCCTCTAATGCCGTCAGCTATTGGTCGACCAAACAGATAGCTCCGCCCCAACTAACAGCTTTGATTCAGCCTATATTGTCAGGCAATTTTTTTAATAGCGGAACCGAGGCATACAATGCATATAGACAGGAAACAAGTATCTTGACATTAAAAATTACTCACTTCAGCTTTAATTCTTTAATTTTAACTGGTGGCTGGTTAAATAGTTTTAATAGCATTTACGAGGGAAGTTTCACCTATTACAAGCGCCTTGAGACTCACAAAGCACAAATGTACAAAGTAGCAGCAAACAGGATTTAACATCTTATTGTGTAAATTAACATTTCGTACATGGTCATTGGTACATAAGATAAGCTGACTCACGAATTACGCAAATAACGTTCAGTAAACACAAATGTCCAAAAAAGTATTGTGCTACACGTTTTTATTAAATCATTATAATCATTCAACATTTTGCTTTCATTTATTTACCCTAATGTCATTCAAAACTTCATGTGACTTTCTTATGTGGAACACAAAAGAAGATATTTTGAGAAATGTCTCAGGGGTTTTGCATTCATACAATGGGAGTCAATGTTGTTTGGTTACCAACATTCTTCCAAATAACTTCTTTTGTGTTCTGAAGAAGAAATACATCCAGGTTTGAAATGACCTGGGAATGTGAAAGATTTTTTCTTGGGGTGCACTATCCCTTTAAAATCGAATCTGTTTGTTAAAAGAAGATCTGTTTTGGTTGTTTTGCTAGCATCTTACTAACATGTGCTGAAGAACTGAGCATTTTAATTCGCATTTCTGTAATGATTACCTGAGGTCAAAGCAAAAGAACCAAAACAGTCCTCTGAACAGATTGAGACCATTTACACAAAATGTTTTCGTCTGTAAGCTTTTGCCTAAAGGTCTAGTGTGTAATTTTTTGGAGGATCTATTGACAGAAATCCAATATAATATAAATAACTATGTCTTCAGAGGTGAATTAAGACTACATAATGAAGCGTTATGTTTTTAATATCTTAGAATGAGATATTTCTATCTACATACACCGCAGGGTCCCCTTACATGGAATTCACCATGATGTTCCTACTAGGGTTGCACGGTGTACCGGTGCTACGGTAGCTTCGCGATACCTCTCTATTTATGAAACGGTAGTATCGTAGTACCGTAGGTAATGTTGCATACGCGCATTAATATTCAATTGAACACTTACATCTGCCTTTTTGCGGTGTTTTCTTCCCGTCTTAGTTCTTCAATTAAAGCAGGCCTTATATTTCCCTTTATGAAGAATGCTGTATCAATGAAATTTGTCCCACGTTTGAATTAGTTCCCACGTGAAAAATGATCTAGTGTACTTTAGTATTTACTGCAGTAAACTACTAAAACTCATAGACACTAGTGTTTGTGGGTCTTACCATAGTAAATATTTAAGTATACTACAGTATTTGCTACAATTTATCCAATTACTTCAGTAAATACAACAAAATATTCTAGTGCAAAGTATAATACACTTCACTATAGTAAATACAAAATGTTGAATCTAAATGTGTGTATTTTGTATAGATTTGAATTATGGACATGGCACAGCATCGTGATACTACTTGTTATCAAGATACTTCAGCTGGTATAGTATCGTAAGACATGTTTATGGTACCATGACAACCCTAGTTCCTACAGTAGCCCTAAATAGACAAACTGCTCTTCAGAGTGCGTTTCTTTAACACGTTATCTCCTTCGGCAAAGCAGCGAAAACATGACGACATCTTAGTCCTGTGTGAGCTGCTGTAGTGCTTCGAAAGGGAGGGAGGGATGGAGTGAGAAGTAGGTTGCATTTCGCAACCTCACCACTTGATGTCGCTAACTTTCATTCACATACCTTTAAGAATAACATTACTTTTGTGAATGTAACACCATTTGTGCATTATATTTTGTCGTTATACCAAAACACCCATAAGGAACCAGAGGTAGAAATAGTCATAAATGATGGACAGTGTGTTAAATGAGCAAATACCTGAGGGCACATCCACACTAACGATGGGGACTTTGACCTGTTTCAGAGTCACCAGCATCCCAGCATAAGGCTCTTTTACATCATTGTGGTCAGCTTCTGGTCCCATGATGGCGTCGATCACCAGATTGTAGGCATCGTTTAACAGCTGGACCTGGTCAGCAGATCAGATGGGAGTCAGTCAAGATCACAAAGAATGAGTATGAGATTGACATTTCTGGAAGTCGACTAAACTTTCGTCATTCCCAATTTGCCCTTTTGTTTGAAACACATACCTCCGTTGGAAGATAGGAAAGAAATGGGATGTCCATTTTCTCGCACTGAATGGTGAAGTCCTGGTGCAAACTCAGAGTCGAACGCTTTGGATAGAAAATAGTGGGCTCGTATTCCTACATGTGAGAAAAAAACACTTTCATTGTCATTTCAAATTTTTCAAAATGCTTCATATCATGTGAGAATTTTTACAGAAATAGTTTTTGTTTTAATGAGATCTCCCTTCCGGGCACCGTAAGAAACATGATAAAATAAAGAAACGGAATGAAGGAAACAGACATTTGGAAATGTATTATGTGGCAGCCGCACATGAACCAGACGGTTGATTTATGTAGTCCCCGTGTGGATATGCTGGGAGATACGGAAGAATCGGAGCTCATAAATCAGCCTCATCATGTAATTACCTCATCATTTTTTTTTTTTTTTAAACATTTGAAGTGATTCATGAGTGCTTAAATTTACATTTTCGAAACTTGCTTAGGACAGCGATCCTTGGTACGTGTGTTTGGGTACGTATTAGTAAAGGATCAGATTATGTTTTGAAGCTAAAAAACGAATATAATTAAAACAGAAATATTGAAGATGTAAAATATGATTTAATCATTGTTTTATTTGATTAAATATTTATTATTTACTGGGGCGTGGAGATATAAAGAGCAAAAAGGAGAAACGCTGGCTTGGGATACAGGATAAAATCCCTGAGTAAGTTCATTACAATCCAGCAGTAAAACTTAATGTATTTGTTACATAACCTCGGTGCAGACACAGGAGCCTGTGCAGATGTGTACTGGGAATGTATAAACCAGCAGACATCATGTGACGATCCACTATTGTGTTCCTCTCTTTCCCTTGGACAGAGAGATGAGTGTTTTATTCATTCCAAGTATCCCATAATGTAACCAGCCAAACCTCACTTCTTGAGAGGGGAATAACTTTAACAGATATGTTTAATAGGGGAATACTGATGCTTCATAAATCGACCCTTACAGAGGTGTATGGTGAACGTGAAAAAAACATATAGATGCTGTTTATTTTTAATATATTTTTTTGCGATAGGATGGGGGCTGGTTGTGAAACACTGATGACAGCAACTTAATGGCCCACAAATTTACAGTCAACATAAAATGGCTTTTCAAAATCAATAGCTTTTCGAAAATACATAATGTGACACACTATTTCTGAACGAAACAAGTTTTTTCACGATTTTATTTATTGGAAATAGATGTGATTGTGAATGAGGGTCTCTACATGACGTGGTTGTAGGAGTGGGGTTAAATAAAAAGAGGGCTTGATGACATCAGTTGAAAAGGAAAGTTGTTTAAGTGGTTCAAGTCATAACATTTCAATGAAGATGAAAGATGGAAGATTTTCTTTGGATCAACGTGCACTGACGAATCGTTTATAATAAGAACAGGAGCTTGTATTAAAACATAGGGTCGGTTTCATTTTGTGTTAAACATTTTGTACTACTCCAGTAAAATAAAAAAGTACTCATTTTTCACTTCTGTAATATTCTTCAATGAATGCATTGTTGAATCCAGAGCTGCTTTTTAATTCATTTTGTGTGATTCTTAAAGGAAATCAAGAGGTTTATTAAAACCAGACGTCCATGAATCGAACACTGCAATCGCATCTTACACTGTAAAAAACTGTTATTTACAGAAATCAATACAGATTTTTTGTTTTTTACAGATGTTTAACGTATTAATGTAATAAAAACGTTTTTACAGATTTTCCTCATACCTCTGGAAAATACGATAAAAAACCATCAAATTACAGAAAAAGACAAAAAAATATGCAATTTTACGTGAATTTTATTTTATGGTATGTTTCAATGAAATGTAGTTCAGTTTAAGAATGTAGTGAGATACATATTTTCCAAAATAAAAAGTACTCCAATAAAGTACAGATACTTATTATCGTTAAACATTTCAACAAGCTGCTATTATCTAAGACATCTAGTGTACATTCACCACCATCCAACCCTCGTCGTGCCCTTCCCTGTTCTCTGTACTTACAAATATGCGCAGATGGCGGGCACACACCAGACCGATGGAGCCGTTCTGCTCAGGGCCACAAACAACCAGCAGGGTGGGCTGCTTTTTACTTAAGGAGCTCAAGGGAAAAGCCTGTGGAGAGGGAGAGAGTGAATCAGGGAGAGAGCCATTAGAAAAGCCAAGCCATTCATACTTGTCAAAAGTTCTTTGCATCTGGACCACTGCACTGCTCATCACAACAGCCCAGTAACAGTTGCAACAGGAATAAAAAGCCAAGCAGACGACACAGCGGGACACAGTCTTTAAATAACACACTTTCTGTCAGGTTTCTAAAGTAGGCCAGTGGTTGTTCAGATTTTCCAACTGAGGCCTTGAACACACACACACACATTTCTGTTAAACAACTTGCATACAGCAACTCCATGTTCATTACTTTTTCTTTCGATCCATACATTATACGGTAAGGATCTAGTTATGATCAGACTAATGAAATAAACACAACCGTTAGGTGTGCGTGTTATATTCATACCCAATTAAGCGGCTGAAATATGGACAATGGTGCAAGCAAGAACGTCTTCCAAATCAGCTGTGAGCGCGGGCGTAATTGCGGACTTCCGAGACAGGGAGGAAGCGGAATGCTAATGGGAGAAAACGATCAGCCGACGTGAATGCTCCATTAGCCAGTTGATGAGTTGAGATTACATTAATATTGCTGCTTGTCTTTTAGTCACAGAGCTGGTAAAACAAGACCGTAATTCGTGCCCGAGTGTGTAAAATGAGCGTCTCCATCTTCGTCTGTCGCAGTACGGAGAGAAATCTGCGGAGTTTTTTCTGCCTTTCTTTTAACTGACGTTTTGTCAACGTTTAACTAACGTTGTGTCAGGTTAGCTATGTGCAACAAAGCTACAATTTATAGCACACCCAAAAATACAAATTTTGTCATCATTTATTCACTCTTATATCATTTAAAACCCGTACGTGACTCTTTCTTCTGGAACACAAAAAAACATCGTTTTAGAAATGTCTCTTTGGGGGTCTGTATTGTTTGGTTACCAACATTCTTCAAAATATCTTCTTTTGGGTTCTGCAGAAGAAAGACAGTCATAGAGGTTTGGAATGACATGAGAGTGAATAAAGGATGAAAGAACTTAAATTTTTAGGTGAACTAATACTTTAGAGTCAAGTATTTAAGATAATTCCAGCAAACGGACAATCAATTCGCACGCGGCGGTCATGTGAGCATGTGTGCGGACAAAATAATAAACTGGATATCTGTTTCTCTCCGTCTCTCTCCTGTCTGTTTCTCTTTTTCCTTTACTGGAAAATGACATGGAATAGAGTGTTCTTAAGAATGGGAGCCAGAGGATGTATTGTTCATTTCAGGCCTGCTGCAGCTGTGCTGGAATCGACCGTCGTGTCGACTTCTGCCAGGACTCTGGAGACCGTCGCTCTGATCAGCCGCTGTTCGGGGCCGCTGAACCCCCAGATTTCGCTTCCACGCTTCCAGCAAATGAGCTCTCTTGAGGATTCGGCCAAATTGCTATTGCAGTTTTTGTCTCCTTCCACCCCCAACCTGACACACTTTCACATACACGAATACTTGGCTATTAAAACAGGAATATACCTTTGATTTCCATCGTTTTCAAATAAAGAAGATATATATTACAGACGTATGTTTGTTTTGAAGTTTCCAGCGAGAATAAATTCATCTGTTTAGGAAGGATGTGAAATGGCTTGCCGTTATGACACAAACACATTCACAGCCAATCGGAAAATACTTGATATTTTGTTTACAGTTATGTGGAACAGGATTTTGACCAAGGAGATTTCTCAGTAGGCGGGTCATAGTGAGAAAAACTTTTGTTGTTTGTTTTACTCATTTTACTTGTTTTGTTTATACACGGATTTGTTTGTTGATTTATCGCACCAGGCTTGAATAAGACACAAGGCAGTTCAAACACAATTCCTAGACAAAGAAAATATTTGGCTTCTTTAGATTTAAAAGAAAAATATATATTTAACTTAAACCACGTATATGACTCTTTCTTCTGCGGAACACAAAAGAAGATATTTTGAGAAATGTCCGTACAATAGAAGTCAATGGGGGACGATGTTGTTTGGTTCCCAACATTCTTCTAAATATCTTCTTTTGTGTTCTGCAGAAAAATGAAAGTCACACATGTTTGTAATGACATGAGGATGAATAAATCATAAAATTTTTTTTTATTTTTGGGGAACAATCCCTTTAATTCATGTATACAGACAGTAAAAAGGTTTTCTGTCACACGAGTCTATCTTCCTATCTCAAACACAAAGAACATTTCACAAATCTTGGGAATAAGAACTTCCTAAAATATAATGATCACAGACATTCATCTTGACGCAGCTCACACCGAAGCACTTATCCCCCCAATGCAGACAGATGACGCTGTCTTTGGCATCCAAACTGGGGTAGATGGTTTGCTCATGAAATCACACAGTGGTAAAATCGACACATCCCCCCTGGCAACCAACTGTGCTGATGTAATGGCGGTCTCTGAGCTACTGACCGGCATGTTTTCTTAAGCTGCAATTTATGGCGACCTCACAGGGATCACTGTACGGGAAGCTTTGCCGATATTAACTGCGGAGGCTGCCTGTGACCGGGAGCCTTTTAGAGGTGTAGGGTTCAGCGTGTAAAACTCATCTAACGGGGGTCGGATATTCACACGAGCCAAATCAGGAAACGATTTGAGACTTTATCCGACTCCCAGGTAGGTCAGGAGAAGCCCCGCGCTGCCTGTCAGCCTGACTGAATCCAGATGGAACGGTCGCTGTTGCGTGACCGCAGCGGTCTGGATCGGGCCTGGTTTGGTTCTGGCTCGGCTTCTGTCTGAACCTACAGACCGCCCTGAGGACCCCGCAGGCCCTGAGACTGCCCGGCTACAGTCCGGCCACAAATGAGACACTTTCAACACCTTCAATGATAGTGCTGTGGATTTGTCAGAAGGGATTTATAAACTGGGGTTAAATTATGCGTGGAGGTTTGGAAGTCTAAATTTTGGATAAAACCCTAGGGATATTATAATATGATCCACATTTTGTTATTATTAAATGGCTCTGCATTTATTTGCTACAAAAAAACTAAATCAGTAAAAAATGTACAGACATTTTAGAGACAAATATACAAATACCTTTATAACATACATGATACAAGTCAAGCTTTATAAACAGGGCATAATTTTACTGTAGTTGACCCTAAGTGCTTTTTATTGGGAGTTATACCGTCTGATCTGATGGAAATTTGTAACTATTGTACAAGGTGGCTAATTCGTACAAATCTGTACAAAGTGAATGGTACAAAAATGTATGCTAACTGGAAAAAAGCAATAATGAAGCCCCTCCCCTAAACTCGTACAATGGGTTTGTGCAAGATTCTAACGAATTCATGTGCATTTACCTCCTTGTAAAATATTATAGATTGCGTCTCATAAAAAAAATGTAAATTCAAAATTTAGTCAGTATTTAGAAAACATTTAAAATAATTATTAATATTCAATATTAAAAATAATTACAAAAGTATATTTAAATTCAGTATCTAGAAAATATTAAAAATAATGATTAATACAAAATGTACACACATTGCATGAAAAAGAATACATGAAAATATTTTTCATAATAACTATTATTGAATATTTTACATAATTATAAAACTTATTTTTTGAAGTCTGTATTTATAATAATTACTAATATTTAAAATAATTTCACTAAAAACAATATATAAAATGTAAAAAAATTACTAATATTTAATATAATTATACAACTTTTTGATGTCAGTATATAGATAATATTTGAAAAATAATTATATGATAAAATAATTTTTTTTTTGAAGTCAGTTCTAATAAACCAATATAAATCTGGACAAATATAAGGAATGGGGGCATACAAGGGTCCCCATTATATTTATTGCGTTTAACACAAAAGTTTGGTTGTACATTTGCTAAATACAGACAGGATGTGTGTAGTCAAACACAAATTGGTGCAATATAATTTGAATCGATACAGCTTTCTGGTAGATAAATTAGTTCAGCAAGTTTATGGTTTGATCCCTAGGTATCGCACAAACTCCTAAAAACATATAGCGTTAATGCAGTCACTGTGCATAAAGCGTCTGCCAAATGCACAAATGTGAATTCTGTTTTAAATCTCAAGTTAAACAGACTGCCTGGATGTTCTGGCTCACTTTAAGCCCTGCTTATAAAAACCTCCAGAGCTGTAGCCATATGCTGAAAAGCCCTCCAAAGCAACAGCATGATCAAAGATTTCCAGCTGTTTTCATCATCACTTTGAGCAGAACCCGTCTCTTAAGGGGATTCAACAAATGCACAGATGCTGACAGTGGTAAATCCATCCGTGTGTAATGCACGCACAGTAAACACCGGATTAAAATTCAGAGATAGGATTTAGGCTTATTAACTAGCACACTCGCTGAGGCGTTTGACAAACCTTAGTGATGGCAACGGCGCAAGCATGACCCCATATTTCAATCAACTGCTGCTGCCCAAAGCGATAGTCCCTCAGGAGCTCTGTCTCGATGGTCGCCACCTCTGTTTTACTGTAAAAGACAATCGCAAAAGACAAATTACATTGATATAGTTTGTACATGTTAAATGGGAATGATAATTACATCACACCTCACGTTTAGCATCAACACTGAAGAGTGTCAGATTGAAAACGAGGAAACCGAAGGCCGCAACACACCGCCTGACATTTACAAGTGTGTATTCTGAGCACACTGTGTGGGAAATGCCATCCATACCAGGCGTTGTGTCTCTGTGTTAATGCGTGTTCAACAACACGTGGGGCTTTTGTTACTTTGAGTTTAATGAGAGCACAACCTGACTATAAAATCCAGGTTGTTGCTTCACAACCAAAACACGGAGCTTTTAATAATAACCGTTGGGGATGTTCCTTCAGAGCCCCCTGCTGGAGTCACCCGGTCCGGACTTTGCTCTGGGGGTCCACACTGAATTTTTCTGAACGTTGGCTTCTGCTTTATTAAGGGTGCTACTGTGTTATTTATTATCGATGGCTTTAGTTTATCTGCGAGCTCTATGTTCGTTTTAAATAGCTTGTAGGTCTTTTTCGGCTTGTTATCTTACCCCGGAGGCAATTTCCGCAGCGTTTCCAAGACAACAGATGCATAGTATTGCTTTTGTTGTCTCTTATTGCTTCAGGCAGTCGAGAGAACAGAAGAAGAGCTGTTTATAAAAGTGATTATATATTATTGAATTCTCTGAGCTGTTTAGATTGGCTTTATGGTGCAATTTCCATTTTATGGGAATATCTTTTTCCGCTGGTTTTCTGTCTTACTTGGCTTTTCTCGCTTGCCCTTTAGAGAGAAGTCACAGATATAATGAGCCGGTTTTCTGTACAGACTGTGTGTGTGCCTGACTGTCAGACGGGGTTTGTTATATTGAGGACATTTCTGTAAAAAAAGAGAATGTTCATTTGTACATCTATCTATCTATCCATCTATCTCCACCGGTCACCTAGCATTTATTTGGGTCAGCACTGATGCACTCCGATCACGGGAATCACCGCATGCATTATTGCAGCCTTCTGGCATTTACAGTCTCCAATAGAGCTCGAATGCTCTCAAGCCGAGTTTGCAGAGGGAGATTTCCTGGCGTACTGTGACACAGTGATATTTGCAAAGTTCAGCTCAGTCTAGTGCTTATGATACTTCCTTTCCCAACCACCTGTTCAGGGAACTCAAAAGATGTCCCAAGGGCCACGTGTGAAGATCAAGGTATAAGACCTGTACCAGGCACAAAAAATGCAGACCTCAAAGATCACATTTAGAAGGTTAGAAAAAGCATTTGCAATACATTACATCAGACAATTATATTACATTAATATTATGCTTTCAAGCTACACGTGAAATAATCAAATGCGTTCCTGGGAATTCAATCAATGTCATTGTTTATAGCCTGTAAGCTATTCAATTAAACATATTAAATGTAAATTTCCATTTCCAACATATGGACATAAAATTGTTATTTGGAAGTGACATCAGCAGAACAATCAGAGCATTAAACATGAATACAGTCATAATAAGTATTTATTTCACACCTCACGCACCTTCGTGTTGTGCAAAATGTAATGCGCAAACGTCACCACAAGGGGGAGGCGTAACCCAGTCTGCCCTCAAAGCGCCCAGCTCCTCTGTCACACATAACTAAGCCTAATGTGATTTAATCTCTACCTTGCGTTAAATTGCCCTGTTCCCTGTCTTGTGCATTCGAGCAATAAAAAGTCACTTAAGATATATTTAAGCAGATCTAGATCCAGTAGAAAGTACTTTCGTAAAGGAGGTCCCTGAAGTGAGAACAATTTTGCATAAGCATCTTCTCGAGACGAGCACCGATATTCCACAGGGGTGCGACTAATTGTTGATAATTCTTCCAGCGACACACAGCCAAATGAACAACCGTACGAGCCCACGTGTTCCCCGGACCCCGCCTCGAGAGTCATTCTAAGCTCCCCACGAGGCGTCGCGCTGTCCGTGAGCAGCGGACACTTCCGATTAACTGTATCCGCTAATGATGTTGTTTACCTCCAGCCCACGAGATGAAACAGTTTCTCTTATTTGCAAAGATGTGCACGCTTCAACACTTCAAAACAACCCAGAGTCCCGCTGGAGGGTTAAAGAGAAGCGAGTCTACATTACTCCTAAAGTAGATGTACTGGCATTACATTAATGCATTTGCCAGATGCGTTTATCCAAAGCGACTTACATAAGGATTAAAGATGTAGGACTATTCCTTATTTGCAGTGTGTGTTATATGGGAATAAAACTTATAAGCTTTGAACTGTTAACATACAATGTCATTTAGTAGCATTTAGTAAGTAACGTTACTTTACGAGATGGATAATTTTGTATGATGTGGTTTCGTGATGGATGAGTTAGGGATGGGGCTATCTTTATTTATTTATTATTTGATCAAAGTTTTTGTACTTTTCACTTTGTAAAATGTACACAAAATAGTCACCTATGAAGATTAAACAGTAGATTATACATTGAAATGAGTCAGAAAAGACGACGTTACTTTTAAAGGGACAGTACACCCCGATATTCTGTCATCATTTACTCACCCCTCATGTTATTGTAAAACTTTTGTTGTGGTTTGTAAAACACAGCAAGAGCATTTTGATGAATTTGATCATATAAGAAATTTGTTTTCTTCACTTTTGAAAAACTATTTAAAAAAAACTATTCACGTATTTTTGAAATGCGGCAAAAAAAAAATTATTATAGAAATAAAATGCTAATTTACAGGCTTGGTGTAAAACAACATGAACAAATGTTATTTTACTTTTACAAAAATGTTATTTAAAAAAAACATTCTGGTGCCCCACCTGCCCGAATATATTTATATATTTTTTCAGTTTAGAAGTACAGATATAATGCATGAAAATGCCAACTTTTATTTTTTAAAAGCCTCCTTTTGTGTGATGCAACTCAGCGTTTAAAAATCACTTTGCTTAACATTTCCCCGTTTCTCATGATTTTCTACCACTGTAATTAGCCCAGTACACCACGAGACAGCTAAATAAGCACCTCACAGCCTTAAATCAGTGGTCTTGTTTCTTGGGGGTGCAGCAGCTTGTGACAAGTATCCGGTCCACAACCCAATATGTCTAGTATGTACTGATTTAACAAAGGAAACAGTGGAAGATAATGATATAAAAAGCATGTAATGATAGTGCATTTTGTACTATTTAGATGAACCCAAACATCGCCTTTCTATGTTCGCAACGGCTCGACTGCTGGATGGAGAGGCTTAAGCCAGGGGGATGGGCTACGGGCTTTGCATCGCGCCTGACATCTGCTAATTTATTCGGTACAAAATCGTTTTCACGCGTTGTCACATGCGGTCTTTAATGTCAGCTGATGGATACAGGCCCTGCTGCGAACACCGCCACAAGCATTTGCTTGGATGATTTAATGTTACATTTGATAAAGGTGGAAGAAAAAATTGCTTAAAGGTCATTGTGCAATTGCACATTCATTTCAGTTGGTAAATGTATGAAATGTCAGTTAAGTCACAACTAATTAAAGCCAATTGGGAGTTGTAACACCACTGACGATAAAAAAGGTATAATTTGGATAGTTATGTTGATTTTTATTATAGATGAACGTAAAATAAAAGTAAAACGAACAACTAAGATTATTTAGTGCTTTTGATGTTTTTCAAGGGTTTTGTAAGTAACAAAGATTGACAAATGCTTAACCGTTAATAATTGTAATAATTTACATTATTATTACAGAAAATAAATATAAAATAATAATAACAAATATGTTTAAAAAACATGATTTAATATGAATTATTATTTAATAATTAAGATGAGTCATAATCAATATTATTATAAAATTATTTCATAATTAATATTAACAAAAATATAATAATGATTATTACATTCAAGGTATTGAAAATATTAAGGGCAATAATATTAGGCTACTTAATATCAGTATTAGTGTTAATAAATATTAATACCTTATTACATTACGCATTAGGCAGACGCTTTTATCCAAAGCGACTTACATTGCATTAACCTACACATTTGCAATGTCGAACCCATGAGCTTGGCGTTGTTAACGCCATGCTCTTACCACTGAGCTACAGGAAACCTTTATTATTTATTACTTTTTATTATTATCATTGTTAATATCATTATTATTGTATGTAAGTATTAGCTTTCCTGTAGCTCAGTGGTAAGAGCATTGCGTTAACAATGCAAGGTTGTGGGTGGGGATTGCACATACCTTAGTATGAATGTATAGGATAATGCAATGTAAGTCGCTTTGGATAAAAGCGTCTGCCAAATGCATAAATATAATGTAATGTAGTATTAATATTAATACAATATTACCTTTTGGTACATAATAATTTATTCTATTTTAAGCAACAAATAAAAGTATTTTAAAACATTGAAGTTTCCTCCCCGTGTAGAAACCATTATCAAAGTCGATAAATACGGATGCTAAACCGTTCGAAAAACAACATTTAATGATGCTGAAGTTCCACAGATTAACTATTACGTTACACTTCAAGCAATTAAAATTGTCTAAAAGGAGGACGATGCTTAAGCTCTGGCTGCTAATGAGTGTCTCAGGTTCCTGCTCGGTAATGACATAAAAGCAGATTTGAGCGATGGAGCGGTCATAAGGGCCTATGGAGAATTTACTCAGAACTTTATGTCTGCACATACACTTGAGAGGTAAAAGCTTCGGCTTGGGAATGGCCGTAGACCCACTTACATTTTTTAATCAAATAGTGTCAGGAGTTCATGGAGAATCGAGAAAGCGTGCAGGAAGGCATCTCCGAGTGCTCTTCTATACTGACTCGTGCGGACATCTGCTGTAATTCATTGAGTCAGCAGAAACATTGCTTGCAAAAATAATTTCAGAGCCAAAGAACAGTGGGCTGCAGCATTGGACTGAGCTGAGATCAGCGTCCCTGGAACTTTACAGCTCTTGGCAGTGAATAGCCGGGTTTGGTTGACATATGTTTAGACGGAGATTAAACATATATCGCGACAATGTTATTCTAAGATTAGCTCTGCTTTCGACATTAGCAGGCCAGGGAAGTGGTATTTTATAATGACAGCACATTTAATGTGCTTTTTATTAACATCTGAAGAGTATGTCGTTCATGAGCCTGTCCTTGTATTTTAGACCCAGTCTCCCCTTTATTTATTCACCCTGATGTCATTTAAAACGTATGTATCTTTCTTTCTTCTGCAGAGCACAAAAGAAGATATTTTGAAGAATGTTGCTAACCGAACAACATTGGTCCCCATTGGCTTCCATGGTATGGACACAAAACCCCTGAGACATTTCTCAAAATATCTTCTTTTGTGTTTAACTAGGTACACATAAATCACCCCTGAAAATGCTATCAGCTCAGCTGGAAAGGCAACCGGCCGATGAACCAGTAAACAACCGCAGGCCACAGCGGAGCTCAAATCGCATGAAAGCAAGGAGCCACTCTAATGTTCCAGAGAGAATCATCATAGGGCGTCCATTTCTCATGCACCGGATGGGAAAATCAATAAATGGGTCACGGGCATCGTCTCAAATCCTATCGCTGACCCGTAAACTCATCTCTGCAACACTTCAGATGGGTTTGTTAACTCGATTTGGACAGCCTTCGCTGAAGCAGCTCAGCTTGCTCCGCAAAATGACAATAATACATCAACCGCACCATTTCGGATCCCTGGGAGAGAGCGTTTCTGAGAACCTGGCGGAGTGTAGACTTCTACAGAAACAGGCCTGTTTTGCTGCCAGTCAGGTCCGGGCTGAATGCCCGTCTCCATGGCAGCGTTTCGGTGACACTGGGATTTTGATGAACTGCGTTTGGCGCTGGGGTGCAACTTCAGGAGAACTTCATTTGGAGCCACACTCGAGTCCAACTCCCAGGGTCTTGCTTCGCATCCACGCGCAATAAAACAGCACATGATAATGAAAGCTCCATCGAGGGAGACATTGCAGTTTAACACAGGCCATTTAGTTCAAACAGACCAGACATCGGAGGACCAACGACTGGTTTTTCTAACACTACGAGTTTGCCAAAGATGGAGAAACCGCAAAATGTGATTAGCGACCACAATGCATGGCTTAAATCCGTTAGTCCCCCTTAGCGATATTACATCAAATGTCATCAGGTGGATCTGATGCAACATTTAGACGATCATGCGCTTATGTAATTATGAATTGTGCCAATTGGCAGGTTGTGAAGTAACTCTGCTAGATATAGCTAGAGGACCACATGAGACTTTGCAAGTACAGGAAACCATGGTAACAAAGAGAGCCAGGTCGCCGAGCTTCCTGCGCCCGCAGACAGGTTGAAGGAGGTAAGGATGAGAAAAAAAGAGAGAACGACTGAAAAAGAGAGAATTGGTGAGCAGGTATATTAAAGGTAAAATCGCTGCATGGCTGAACTGGAGCTTAATGTGACAAAAATGGAAAAATAGTGAACAGGTTTATTTAAGGCTGTCAGGGAAAAATAGAACAAGTTTGTGCGTTTACCATCTGGAATTGACCAAAATGAAAAAAAATCGATGAGACATGAGTTTTATTGGATTGATCACCATCAGAGACAGAAATTAAAGGGAAATTTCACCGAGAATTGAAATGCTGTCATCATTTACTTGCCCTTAAGTTGTTCCAAACATTTATACGTTTCTTTGCTGTGACACCAAAGGAAATATTTTAAAGAATGTGGGAAAGAAAACATATAGATTTTTCTCTACTATAGTTAGTGCCCCAGAACTGTTTGGTTACAAACATTCATCCAAATATCTTTCTTTGTGTTCAGCAGACCAACGTAATGTATAAAGTCTTGGAACAATGTGAGGGGAGTAAATGATTTTTGGGTGGACTATCCCTTTAAGACTACAAGTCCCATTATTTCACACTCCTTCAAAGCATCTTCACCTTTGTTATTGTTTTGCGACCTCTAGTGACAAGAACTACATACTGTGCCTTCAATTCAGTTTAACTTACAGCCCAGCGCTGTTTTCCTTGCATATGCTTCTTTGACAAATATGGAGTATCCATTCACTTATATCCCGATGATACGCAAATGTACCTCCCATTTCTGCATAGTTGGGGTGCTTAGATGAGCTAAAGCTATGGTTGACAAGTAATTTTTTTAATCTTAATGAAAATTAAACTGATATTAATCTCTTTGGTCTTTTGGTGCCTTTGCCACTATTGGCCCGAAACTCTGGAATAGCCTTCCATTGCATGTTAAAACTGCGCCATCTATCTCCATTTTTAAAACCAGACTCAAAACACTCTGTTTTCTGTTGCTTTTAATGTTTCTTAATTGATTATTCTTCATTTTATTTTTGATGTTGATGCTGAATCTGCTTGTACAGCCCTTTGGTCGGCCTCGGTGGTTTTTAAATGTGCTACATAAATAAACTTTGATTGATTGATTGATAAGTCTTTTTCCAATGCACATTGATCCAAAGCCCTTTTAAAGAGCCAGTTTTTCCCATGTATTTACCCTCATGACATTTCAGGCTTGTGTGACTTTCGTTCTTTAATGGAAACTCACAGAGAGGGCAGAAAGTTTTCCAGTAGAAAGTAAATGGAGACTGCAGAGAGCTGTGTTAACCTTTCACTTTTTATTGTATGGAAAAACACAGCATGCGGATTCCGATAAATGACTTAATAATTTATTTGAAATTATGCAGGCATAACAAATTCATAAAGGACCAATCATATAAAGTTGGTAAACTGAGAAACTAAAATTGTTTTAATAATTATGCACTATATTTTAGGGGTGTAAATCGGACAGTTCATCACAATACGATGCAATAACGATTTTCTCTAACTGATGCATGCAGGATTTTTGCCATACGATTTTATTAATTTAATCATTATTTTGTTATTACTTTCCTAGTTTACACAAGCAGTTACATATTTAACAACTGCAACCAAAATATACTGTATAAGATGAACGTTTAATTAAACTCTTCGAAAACTGCACACTCTCTGTCCAAATGGGACATTTACAACAATAAACTTATACGGTTTATTGTTAAACAGTTATATGGACGTTACGTGAGGAATGGGGACGTGAAGAGGGTACCTCATATCAATATTTACCTGTGTCATTGATGCATCGATCCATACCCATGTATTGTTACATCCCTACTATATTTGTGTTAGACGGATCCCTTTTTTGGTTAAATTCAAAAAGGATATTGTGAAAAGCATATATTTTACTGAAGTTTACCAACGAAAACGTAATAGAACATAGATGACGTAACTGACTTCAGAACATAAAAGCAGTACAGATCTCAAGTTTCCTGAAGGCAGTCTCAGATACATGACAAACTAAGCCAACAAGACAATGCATTACATCTGACCTCAATCTGCCACTGCTACTTGTGTAGTGATACTAATATACTCCTTCCACAGGCTTCCGCAAAACACAAATGTGACATTGTGTTGCTATTATGATGCACGAGATCACAGCTAGCATCTTATAGCTGTAACGAAAACATCGAGGTCCCATTTCACCCCAAAATAAAAGTCAAGAAAAGGCGTAGGGCTAGCAAACATTCTTAACAATATTAGCAAACAATTATTATTTTGTAATTCCCACTTTAATAATCAATTGAATCAAAAAAAATTATAAGCATAAATGGAAAACAGTACACCATAAACTATCATTTATAAACAATTTATAGCATTACAATAATGAGAATATTTGTTTTATGGTAATGAGAATATGGGGAGGTGGTGCTTAATCTTAATGACAAAAATCTTAATGGTCCTAGAAATGGGCCTCGGGGTGATGAGGCGAAAAATGAGCTGGGCATGTTCTTGACTGGTTTTGTTAGATGAACCCATGCAAAATGTAATATCTTCCAGAGGCTAAGCTTGTAAATGAACTGCCTGTGTTAAAACACACTTACACATACTGTACACAATAACAAAATCTCTCATGTTTGAGGGTCACCAATCCGACCAACAGCATTGCTCCTGTCGGGACCCGGCCCGGCCTGTCAAGCCCATCAGATGTCATCCTCTGAGGCTCTCTCTCAATCTTTCTCCTCCACCAGCTTTTGCCTGGGATGATCAAACCATACTGTGATCG
Organism: Triplophysa siluroides; assembly: GCA_006030095.1. Taxonomy (NCBI): domain Eukaryota; kingdom Metazoa; phylum Chordata; class Actinopteri; order Cypriniformes; family Nemacheilidae; genus Triplophysa; species Triplophysa siluroides. The sequence continues at coordinate 1,367,853 of VCII01000140.1, read as the reverse complement.
TGCCAGATCGCCAAGGCAAGAGTCCACGTCCTCATCTGGCTCATCAAAATTTACCCTGAAAATAAGTCATGTTGACAAGTAGACCGTCATAGCGCCGCTTTATTTTGCTGTTATAGCCACACGGCAGATGGGAAATGTGTCCTCAGATGGTCGCAATGAGAAATTTGAATCTGTATTAGGAACATTGTGATGAAGCATCTCGGTTTAGAAGAGCTTGCTCAGTTTTTCGTCTTACAAATCATGAGGCTTTTACACAGGAAACCAGAGCGTGACCGAATGTGCCAGCATGTAACTGCCTATGCTGAATAAAAGCTTTGTTCCATCACTGTCTGTCTGACATTCTAATGTCTCCTGCTGCGAGTGTCTCGAAGGAAAATAAATTTGCATTTTCACATTCATATTCAATCAGCTGATCTTCTTTTGTGCCCCCAACTCTGATTCATAACATCTCTGGTAGAAATCAATTCAAAGGCACCACCAAGATGCCATCCTGGAATGGGAATTTGGATACATGGAGTGGCCATACGGACACCTTAAGTAAAAAAAAAAAACATTGTCTCCACATTGCAAAGTAGTTCATCTGAATGCATTTACCAAAGCTGTGGCATGCCGCCAATCTTTCTTAGATGACAGAATGCATCAGTATTGTAACCGTTATTGGAGTAAGGACAACTGGTGTCCTCAGTTGAAGGCTGTTTTTTCAATACTACAACAAAATAAAGACTTAAGTAACTAGAGTAGACATTTAGTAACTAGAGTAAACATTTAGTCTTTTAGCAGACGCTATCCAAGGCGACTTACAGATGAGATAAACAAAGGAAATAGAGTTTAATTTAATTCGTCTTCAAGAGCAGAGAAATAGTGCCCTGGTTGAATATAATCTTAGTTGTGTAAATTTCAATTTTTTCATTTAAAATAGTTGTAAATATATTTTATATAATCTCTGTTGTATATTTAAAATATGTGTATAAAAATAAATATAAATAATAGAAAAATTATTACGATTATTTAAAATTGAAAACATACAACTGAGATTATCTTATTTAAAATAAGAATTATACTTCAAATGTAATTTTTATAATATTAATATTACTTTTATAATTTATTTTAATATCAATATTGCTTTTTATTATTTATTTACAAAAAATGCTGGGTTGCATCAGATATGGACAAACCCAACCGTTGGGCTTGATTTAACCCATGCTGAGTTGTTTCAACCCATGGATGGGTCAAATGTAGACTACTTTTACGTTAGCGTAATGGTTGGGTTTGTTCATATTTAAAGGTTCTGTGTGTAGATTTTGAGGTATCTAGTGGCGAGGTTGCAAATTGCAACCAACAGCTCGACCCCACCCCACCACACCCCTCCCTTTCGAAGCACTACGGTGGCTGACACAGGACAAACATGTTGTCAAGTTTTCACTTCTTTGCCGAAGGAGATAACGTAGTGCTGGGCGGCATGACCATAAATTCATATAACAGTATTTTCCAGATTTATACCGGTTTCCTGGTACATTTTTTTGCTGATTGAGGAAATACTGCAGTTGATTGACTTAAAATTCCCCTTTTATACTGTCATGGTGAGTGAATATTGTTGTAAAATTCCACACTAGTATTATATAGGTTTGTAAGTCCCACAAAATGATGCTGTTTATAAAGAGGTGGCACTCATAATGAAGTGAAGGAATCAGGATGCATGACAGTTGCAGTCAAAATTTGCAGGCAAATTTCGCAAACAACCTGTAACTACACAATGTAAGCAATTCCCTTTCCCCATAAAAGCAAAGTTTAGACTTCTTTAACAACTGAATAGCATGCAAAGGTAACTTGCATACATAATATTTAGGCAAATAAATAGAGCACAGGGCTCGAAATTAACTTATTTCCTTTGTAGTACTGGTGCTCCCAAAACTTCAAGAGATAGGAGCACCCACCCGAAAATGAATACCATTTTATTTTATTTTTATTTATTTATGACTTGTCTTCATGATTTCCTGAAATCATATTTTTTAATCATAAAACAAAAGGCGTACATTAAATATGTGAGAGAAAAGCGATTCTGGCCTCCTGACCCTTATTTCTAATCATAGCATACAGAGAAACAGTTCAAACTAAAAACACATCATGTTATATGCTTATATTGAGCAGGTATGAGGGGAACACGATCGCTTCTTGAAGATGTTTGCTCGTCGTAAGTGTATTTAATATAACGTTATTGCTAAGCCTATGTTACAGTCACCTCAAAACAACAGACACCGCTCCTCTTTTTGGCAGTTCTTCTGTGTCATAACGTTCTACAGCTTCGGTTTCTGAACTATCAATGTCTATCATATCGATCTTCACCGTCACGCTTTAGTAAAACATACAGCTGTGCCCTCACCACAGTGCAACAGTGAAAATGTTCCCACTGAAACAGTGTCGCGCTGTGCACTGTTCCACACGTTGTTTAAGCGCCACCGGTAATGTGTTATATTAAAAATTTATATCATAACAAAACATACCTGGTATGAACAGGTATATCGCCCAGCACTAAGATAACGTAGAGTAGTTTGTCCGTTTGGGGCTACTGTAGAAACAAAATGGCCAATTCCATGTAAGGGGACCCGCGGTTTATGTTGATAGAAATATCTCATTCTAATGTCATAACAACATAACGCTTCATTAGGTAAAGTATAAACCTCTGAAGACAGTTATGTATATTATATTGCATTTCTAACAATAGATCCTTCTTAATATCAAACCTTTTACCAGATTAAAAACAACCCCACATTTTTACTGTATAGTTTAACTTCATTTGAACTAAAGTTTGCAATTGCAATTTGCTGATGGACAATTGCTTCCCCAAAACTAGCCTCATTATGTTTATTTATGGAGTTTATGTTTCACACACTGATGTACCTTGAGAAGAGCATGTGATGAGCAGAAACCAAAGGAGCTTTCATTTACCAGCATTCAAATAAAAAGGGTTGCACAGGAATTACTTTTTCAAAGTGATTACTGGCATAAAACATCAAATGTATTGCACAACGTTGCAGCCAGGAATAGGTGATAAAAATGAATGATTAACACACATGTGGTGTGTAAGTAGAGAGGAAAATCAAAGCGAGCACTATTTTTAATCTACTGGTTTAAAAAGGACGAACCCATATGTTGGGTTAAAATAACGGTTAGGTTTGTCCCTTTTTGACCCAATGATGGGTTGAAAATAACCCTGCATATATTAGAGTGAGAAATAGAAAAAGATGCGAAAAAATCAATTTATGAGGTATATGGAAGCCATGGGGGACTTCAAAGGAAAATGACATGCCGGAACAAAGAGTCTATCTTGCCTAAGACTGGCATTTTTACACACAGAGATGAGTTAAAAATGGCTGACCGGTGTTTGCAAATTTCAGCAATGTTCTTCCACAAGCGTCCTTCATTTCTGGAACATCACACTGTGGCAAATGTGTGTTGCGTGGGAGCGTACAAACAACTCAGGTGCCAAGACTCCGCTGCCAAACCCTTCGTAATTAAAGCAAACAGCAATGCATGCGACATTCAAAGCCGCCTCCCAGTACAGGTTTTGCATATCGCTGACCTTAGAAAGCAGGGTGCTTCGCAGGGCATTTGAGGAAAATATCAATGATGGTCACATAAAGCCATTTGTCGGATGCCACATGTTGACTGTTGACAAACGCAGACAACCCTTGAAGGCACGTCACCTCTCTCACCCTCAGTCACGATCACTCGGATCACAAGACGGCAAACTGCCTTTAGCACATTCACATCAATAATGTGGAGATGATGAGGTTTAAATGCCCGGTAAAGCAGGGATCGGCTTAAAGAGCCGTTTGTCAGAAAGACACTTTCAATTCAATTCAACCAGACAAAATGACATGTGTTTGCCCGACAGCAATTTTCACAGATAAATAGCGAATTTGTGTACAGGCTTAACAGTCATAATGGGTATTTTTTGATCCCAGGAGGGGAGAGATTTCTCAAGATATAGTTGAAATGGCAACAGATGCTTCAATGAAGGGATGTGGAATCGGATCCACTGGATTATTAATAAAGATTAAAAGATTACAAAATATAAGAAGAGGGGGTTCACTTGTGATGTGGATAATGGATAATAAAAAATTACCAAATATAATGCAAATTATAATATGTATATCATGGCCTGTTTAAAAAGGCCTACTTGGTTCTGATTGGGTAGAAGGTGTGCTTTACCACAGTTGTTGCACGGGTAGTTCGAGTCAGTTTGATCAATATTTGAAATTAATTTTTCACCCTTCTGATCAAAATTACACTGTAAACATCCATAACAGCTTTTACTTTGCAAATGACAATGGTATATGCAGGATAACCCATGGCTAGCCTTGCATTTAAGGATTTTAATGCACTCCGCTTTGTGTCGGGTGGATCTTGGCCTCCACGTCATGCATTAAAATCCTATTCCATATGTATTAGTGTATCTCTTTATTTTTTTTATGTGTATGAAAATTTGCGGCATCTAGTGGTAAGGTTGCGAATTGCAACCAACGGCTTACTCCACCCCTCCCATACGAAGTACAACAGTTGCTGCCACAGGACTAAGTTGTCATCACGTTTTCGCTTCTTTGCCGAAGTAGATCACGTATTTACAAAACATCTGTAGAGCAGTTTGTCCGTTTTGAGCTTCTTTAGAAACAACATGAACAATTCCATGTAAGGGGACCCGCAGTGTATATATATATTCCTGTCAATAGATCCTCCAAGAAATGACTCAGAGCACCTTTAAGAACTATCTGGGAGCAAGAACGACCAATTGATACATTAAATTAATTAATAAACAGATTCAGCATTAACTTTACATCTGAGATCTTTAAAGTGAGTATTTTAGAGGAGCAGAAGTAGACATTGGCCAAATTACAACTCTGGGTTTGAGACAGTCAGCTTTTGCCAGAACCTAATGGCTTTGTAATATGCTCAACAGAGCGAGACAGTGAACTCAATTAGGCTGTCTCTGGCAAAGCAAAAATTGAAAATTTTATACAGCCATCGTAGTCGAAAACAGCCAAAACGTCGGACACTAACATCAGTCAAACTTCACAAACAACTTTCTGGAAGTTTATTCTGGACAAAGTTGCGGAACTGCATGACTAAACTCCTAATACAATGAACACTTAATTTTTTCTATATTTTCTATATTTAAGAAAATATTCTCATTCTCCCGGGGTGTGACTGGTCAACTACTGCAGTTTCCTTCCTCTTCGTGCGCACAAATATGTAGTCATTTTAGGAATATGATGATGATGCAGCCTCACTGTTTCTATGGTGATCTGGTCATACATCAATCCCAGGATCGCAGCTGTTCTCTGCTAATGGAAATTGTAGCATGTGCTCTTGAAAAAATCTGCTTCTTAAACCGTTGCTGGTTTCCTGCTACCCGTTGTAATCTGTGTCTTGAAATTATACATCTCATACCTGATGTGTTTTCCTCTGGGGTCCTTAAGTTACCCTTGAACAAGGCGGCTTACTTCACCTTACTTCACTTTTATTCCACCCTGGGGTAAAATGGGCCAACTATCAGTTAAATATAAATAAAATGACTAAAACCTGCTAGCATCTACTTTTCACTTAGTACAACGCTGTTGCCCTGTTCTTTAAAGTTTACCCCATCAATATTTGGGTTTGGGACCCACTAAAGGCTCTTTATAAACTTTATGATTTTCAAATCTTAGATAAAAGGATAAAATGGGGCGAGATAGAGAGAGCGGTATGAATAGGACAATTACTCAAGGGTATTTCAATCACCACAAGTTCCTCCCTCACTTGAGGTCCTCGCGCCTACGTGGAAGAAGATGCCTACCTCACAAACAACACACCTCCCCCACCTCCAACATCTCACCTAGTCTATCAGAAATAGAAGCACTTCATTACACAGCAGCTTGGAAGTGAAGACACTCATTAAACGCATCAGGGGGAGTCAAAGAAACACTGTCAAGCCCCCCCACACCATTCTTATAAACCCCCTCAACTAAGAACAAACAAGGAAAAAAAAACTTTGCCATTCGTAATTGCTACATCTTTGTCACACACTGATTAATGTGAATAATGAAAATGAACATAATTGAGATTTATAATTATAATAGTGGGATTTGATTTGATTAATACATGGAGTGTTACTGTGAGCTGGGATTAAAACTAAACAAATCCGTTCGTTGATAATCCCATTAAAACAGAATTAAACTTTTGTGGCTGTTATGCCAGTACACGTTTGACTTTTTCACAATTTTCTAGCAGATCTCCATTAAATATTTACTGTTTCACGTCCATGAAAGGGCAGCAAAATCCTGATGACTCATGCTGCACACTAAATTTTGTCCAATCAAATGGTTTCCTGAATGAGAATGCCCCTCCCACTAATGCCACCTGTAATCATCAAAACTGTTCATAATCAGTTTTGCTTAAGCGTATATTTGCCAGGAAAAAACAGGCTAGTGACTGGTTACACTGAAAAAGATGTAAATATGAAGATACAAACGTAACCAGTCACTAAAAAAAATTGAGTTGAGGCCTGATTTCTTTTACAGTGTCGAGAGACCAGGTGCGCAGTTGGCACTAGGGACGGGGGGACATGACCCCCCTCAGATTCATGGTGACCCGATCCGTCCCCCTCACGGTCCCTACGAAAGGCGACTTACATCGGTAAAACTGAGGATTAATCAGGGTTTCCGCTATGTACATTAGCCTAAGTAGTGGCGCCTCTCCTTAATTATTTTGCCGTCACTGCTTCAGAATCGGGTCGGCCACCGACATTTACGTTCTCTGTGCGCTGCTGCAAGCTTGCTACGACTCCTGACCCCACCTCGGGTCCTATAAGGAGCTGTTAGCCGCCTCGATTGTGCCTGTGCAGTAGTAGCGGTAACCATAGTGATCAAATGCCATCGTCTATGACTAAGCTGGTGATTTTTCTGGACTGAAAAAAAATAGACTGCATAACTGCCACATAGAGGCAATGAAGAGACAAAAAACAATCACCTCGTTTTTTCAAAAACCAAACAATGTAGGCCTAAGTATCCCATGCCTGTTGACTTTTCCCAGATGTGGCAGATTATTTTTGTTATTTATTTGTATAGCTAGTCTTTTGCACTTAGCAAACACAGCAAAACGTGGAGAGCATGACTATGCTGTTAGGTGAGTGGACAGAGGCAAACAGCGAATTAACACAAAAAGAATGGTTGGATAAATCAAACAATTTATCGTCAGGAAATAATTGTTTTATCTGGACTTGCAAAACTAAATTAGGGTCCTGGCATAAAATTATCATCTAACCCAATGTACTGTGTAAGTTCACTGAGGTCCATTTACTTTGCTAGTGTTGATAGGCCTTTGTTCATTGTTGTTTATCCATGATTTCAAATGAGAAATGCTTCAATGGCTTTTTAGTGAAAACCATAAACCCAAATTACACAAAGTAACTACTTGAGCACTAGTTAGGCCCAATTTACGCAAAATAACTGAGTTAAAATCATTTGCTGACAGCTTGGTCCCCCCCAGTTAAAAAATCCCATCTGCGCCCCTGCAAGAGACACCACAGGCTCTTTATTGTTAAAAGAAGAATGTGAAAAGAGAAGTTAACTGTGTTTTACTGCAGTAGAGTGACATAGTTATTCTTCTCGTGATATATACTGTAATATATCCTCTTTACAGCTCAATAAATGAGGCGCTTCATGAGCTGACTCAGGTAGTAAGGACTCGGTGGATAAACAGGAACTGAAAAAAATCCTGCTGAGCAAAACAAGCACATTTAATGTGGTTCTGTGCTTGACATCCATTAAAATGAACGGTCTGAAACAAAAACAGTTTCAAGGCATTTTGAAGTGATATTAGAAATCTACATCTACTCAATGACCAATATATTTACATTTTTAAATCAGTTTTAAGCCATTTTCCCACAATTCTCATTTGCGTTCAGTAAAATTATATAAATGATTTCCTAAGAATAGCAAAAACATTATTTAAGACAAAAGATTATTATAAAAAATTCACTACTATGTGATGTTACCGTTTCCAGATTCTAAAACCCCACCCTCTTAATATAAAGAAAAAGGATAAAAGGATGTTCTCCTCTAATGGTTTCAGCATGTTCAGTCTTTGATCTAAGGGACACATTTGATGGATGTGGATTGACCGTCCTTCAAATTACTTATGGCATCATTGTCACAAATACAGACAGCGTTTGACAGTATTCCGCTTCACCAGCTGTGGAAAACCATGGTGTGTCACACCTTAAGGATCCTGTAAATCTCCTCCATTGGATCATGAGACGTCAATGCAGGGCCATTAAAGGTCAGAATATAGGGAAGACCGTGGCTAGTTGTCACACTGTCACACAGTTTTACAAGGATAAAAATAAACTGTCAAATGTTTTTGGCAGCATGATATGGTTTGGCTACGGATGCAATTCTTTATACACATGATGACCGTTTGTGACAACGTGCCCCAATATAAGACCATTCGCAGGAATAAACACACTTACTACAATTTGAAAAGTATTTGAAGTAGACAACACAGAAAACCACTGCTATAGAAAACACATTTGTGCATTTGGACTATTTACTTGAAAACGTATTTATCATGATAGCCATTCCCATTGTGACAACTAGCCCTGTTTCCCTCTGCTCTTGTTCAACCGATTTAAAATACGCAACCGAGCACATCTACATCTACATCCCTCTTTTTCTCTCAGTTGTGCACAAACGCACTTGACAGACCGAAAAAATCGAGATCTCGCCTCCATAATCTAATTTTAACGGTGGCCACCATTTGAAGTAATACATTGCCTGGTAACAAATCACAAATCATGCAGGCAGCCTCTCACTCAATTATTACATTTCGAGTCCTCGCCTATAAATAAACCCCAGTAGCAGAGAAGATGGAACAGAACTGTGGAGCGGTCACGAAGTACATGTTTTGAGCCGTAATGTCACGGTGTGCCGAACCTTCATTGCATATTCCGCTAAGAAGTGTGTATTTGTATTTATTTTGTTTTTAGAAGCTAGAAGCTTCCTTACACCTTACGCCATCATTGCTAATGGCTGTGTAATTCTATAACCTGGTTTTTGAGTCAATCACCTGCTAAAAATGTCATGTGACCAATTGCTCCAGAGCTTCGGGAATATTATAACATAACAACTATAAGGTGTGCTTTCAAAGATAACGAAAATCATCAATATTTCACTTTTAAAGGCACTTGTGAAGATATCACCTATAAATAAAGTTTGGAAATGTTGATGTCTTAGTTCGGCCAGAATGACAAACATCTCACCGTAACCCACTGCTTCCTCAGATTCTCGTGGTTTCAGCGTCAACAGATGAAATCAGTGAAAGGATACAGAGGCCATTCACACACAAATCCCAGGACACACCCAGGATCCACAAATCAATGCGCTCGATAACTATAACAGGGCGGCAAATTGTTCAAGTTACTTGTTTTCAATACTATTCAATACAAAATCTGTTGTTCTTGCCACTCTGATTTCGAATCACGTTACCCGAATGTCATTTTAAAGAAATGCTCTGGCTACACAGACTTATCTCTTGGAAGGGAGCCTGATCTCATCACGCTCAATAACTCGTATATTAGATAAGGGTGTCCCTAAAGATATACGAGGCAATTTCTCAAAGCAACAAAGGAGGTGATTTGTTTGTTAGATTATATCGCACACAGTTGGACACTTTTATTTGTGGTATAGAACCGCTCTGACGTGTCCCATATTTCACTCTGAACTACAAGGGGCAAGGACTACAAACAGGCAACCCCTGATCTGTCAAAGAGCAAATCTCTGGCCCTGATGTTGCCATCACAACAACCAGATGGTGAAATGTCACATCACCTTTGTCAAGGTGCCTAAATCACACACAAACTAGTGAAGGGACATTTCGTCCACCTGTTATGTTGAATACAAGATACGAAACAAGAATCCACAATTAAATATGTTGTTTCCTGTCAATCTACAGGGAATCAGCTATAAAATATAGGGCGAGATATTAGGTTAATGTACTTTCTGTAGGCATCATATACTAAAAATGAAGACGACATTTGAGAAAAGAAATGTTACCACTCTGTGAGTGACAGATGACTTGTTATTTCTCATCCCTAACAGCAAAAATGCATTTAAACGCGCCTGAGCATCTTCAAAGGTCTGAATATATATCTGAGAAGACTTTAAAAAAAAATACAATTCAATGTGTCAAACATACCTGAGATAACGGAGAGGCTCTATGGTTTCAGGTTCTTTGTCATTAGAGCTGTGATTCATCTTGATGGATCTGTGATGGTTCGATGCAAGCGATTCGATGCACTAGACACCCCCTTGTGTTATCTCACTCGGCTTGCCCTGCTACTCTCTGCCTCCGCTGGCTCACTGGCTGATGGACCAGGCTCCACGCGTACATCAGCTACTCTTGCTGGAAGTGTCAGCCAATTAACAGGCGGTGAGATAGCACGGTTGCCGTCTGATTGGCTGAGAGGCCCTGATGCTGGATGCTCAGTCGACGTGAACTAAAATCACATGCAACATGCCCAGTGACACAACAATTCACATTCGCGTTCATCACAGTCTAAATTCTAATGATGATGTTTTTGCACATTATATGTAGACGTTATGACATCATAGTGTATTTTGCAAAATAGAAGACTAAACGTGCATATTCATACACCAAGCACAAAATATTTAATGTTTAAGTGTTAATTTTGATAGTGAAATTTCTAATAATGGTTTAACAAAAGTATAAGTCTAATTAAAATATATAATTGTAATATAAAAAATCATAGCGTTTTAAATAGCCTAATATCCAATAAACTAATGTAAAGCTATTCATATTCAGTTCACAGGAATTGCCATCTCAATAATGGACATTTCACAATAGATAGTTGTAAAGATATGTGGGTTTGATATTAAAACAATAGTCTAATATGCTCGATTCATTTAAATAAAACGGGAGATGTGCACATTATGGGAAAATGCATTAAACATCGCCATCTACCGGTTACATGGCGTCAGCGCATCTGTTATTACGCGCAACTACAATTTAATCAATTTAATGACGTAGCTCAGCTCACACCAGCCATCATAAGCACAGTCATAACGAATCAGACATTATTACGTGTCAATGCAAATGTTCAAGACGCTGAAAGCTCCAGAAAGAAAAGAGAGGTCAAAACAACTATCAAAATGAATTTGCCAAATGTTTGAATAGTCTGGTGATGATGCCTAAAATAATAATAGAGAGAGTATAATATAAATAGTATATATAATATAAAAAGAGATGTAAACTGTCTTTTTTGCGAAAAAAATCAAGAATGACGTTGTTGTTTTTGTGGGCCAGCTTAGAAATGAAACAGAGCAGCAGGTGAGAACGAACCTATATGGGTTATAAAGTAAAAACTGGGTGTATAACTACAATTATAGAGAATACAAGATACAATTTGGATTGGTTTTACAATACAATGCCCATGTTGCGTACTTTATCATAATGTATGATATAATACATTTTACCAGCTAACAGCAACAAACAAATCTGTAAATCCAGAAATAACACTTTGTATATTTGTCACTTTTTTTTAATCATTATGACGTAAAAATGAATGAATAAACACATAAATAACAAGAGGACTGTATTTTTTATCTGCTGTTTTGTGTGTGTTATATATTTGCTTTATCTGTATTTGTTACATGTTTTACATTCCTACGCCTTTACATGACTTGAGTAAACACCTGATGTTTACAAAAAGTGCTTTATAAATAAATGTTTTTGTACATTAAGTTTTGTACATTTATGTAGACGGCATGTTCATTCAAGCTATAAGGCATACAATATTTTGTATAACTAATTATTTTAACAGTTTATTCTTGTTTTAACTTTAATGAACGTTCTTACTAATATCGTTTCCCATCAAAGGCCTAAGCTCACGCAATTCATTCACTTCGATATATTTTATTTCATTTTAAATGCATGTTTATTCCTAATGGTCGTCATGCGTTAGTTGTCCATTAACACTCCCAGCTTGTACGTGCATTACATTATAACAGAATGTGAATGTTTGCATTATGATGGCAATTGAATACTAGGATGCATTTCAGATCAAGGAAGAAACACTAACTCAAGGCATTATTTGAAATTTCGCACTACAATTGAAAAATGCCCCTCGAGCATCTCTTCGACAAGCATGGTCGATAACGTTTTGAGAAGCATGGGCTACAAGTGCATTGCCACAATTGGCGAGGGCACTTACGCCAAAGTCAAGCTCGCCACCTCGAAGAAGCATCAGCGCAACGTGGCCATCAAAATCCTGGACCGTGACAAGAACCCGCATTTTGTCGAAAACTTTCTCCCGCGGGAACTGGCTGTTTTAAGACGAATCCACCACGAGAACATCGTCCACGTGCACGAGTACTTTGAGGTGGGCCGCAAGTACGTGTGTATCGTGATGGAGGTCGCGGAGAAGGACCTCCTTCAGAAGATACACGAGGAGAAACGCATCCCGAAAGAACAAACGAAAACCTGGTTCTCTCAGATGGTTAGTGCCGTGAACTACCTCCACCAGCACGACATCGCCCACCGAGATCTCAAGTGCGAAAACATCCTCCTGACGACCGATGGGCGCGTGAAGATCTGCGACTTCGGCTTTGGGCGCTTTATGAACGAAAGTTTTGAGCGCAGTCGCACCTTCTGCGGTTCCGCCGCCTACTGTTCCCCTGAAGTCCTGAGGAACACGCCGTACGACCCAAAAAAGTACGACGTATGGAGTCTCGGGGTGATTTTGTACACCATGATCACTGGACTTTTGCCGTTCGACGACACAAACATGAGGCAGCTTACGAGACTTCAGGAGATGCCTTTGGTTTACCCGGATAACGTTGACGTTGAGGAGTCGTGCCGCGCTTTCATCGGCACTTTACTCCAGGTCAACCCTTCTGCACGACCAACCATTCAACAGGTGGCGGAACATCCGTGGCTGCAGGTGGCCGACAGCCAGCACGGTTAAAACCCGCCAATAAAAATGTTGAAAGTGCAAATAAAAGTGTGTCTCTATTTCATGATCTAGTAATATTGCCGCGTTTGAGACGACGTCGACGTCCAACCTCACGGCACATCAAAGAGCGCCAAAACGAAATGTATTTTAATTGGTAATAAAACGTACAGAAGAGACTTTCTTAATATCGTTTCTTGTTTAAATACTTTAAAGTTTGTTTTTTACACCGCGCTAATCTCACTTTAAGCATCTTGGGCGTGACGTTAAATGACGCGACTCCTGAGGTCAGGGTTGATCGCTCGAGTTCAGAGATCGGATTTACAATTCCGAGTGCCGCCCCAGACGTTTATTTCCGTGGTGGAGGTGGGAAATATCCGGGTTGTCTGGCACGTTAGTATTTTTTTGTTGTTGAGCAATTTCTCAATATTCCCCACGTGGAAAAAAACGGTATTTTACTACAGTAATCTGCAGCAATTTCCAGAAAACATACAGTAATAAAACAGAAGCACACATATCAAGGTATTATAGGAATTATAACACAACTACAAGTAAATTGAGTAGCTCAAATAACATACAATAATGGACAAAAATTGTAAAATGTAAAAATGCCTTAATTTGTTTACCCATTCAGATTGTTATTTGAAATATTAAGTACACTAGTTAAGTACACCCAACACACAAGCCAAAACAGGCTAAAATTAGTTTTATTATAATTATTAACAGAGATCAGAAACAGATGAAAAAGATTTTTTTTTACAATTTGTAAAAGGGATGTTACACAAACAATGGCAGCATCCCAGGGAAAATGGAATGGTGTTAGTTACCAGCAGCAGGCAGTAGTCACTCAGAACAGCCGTCTAAAACACAGGCCCCTGTCACAAACACTGCACAGGCATCGAACGGATCTCATCTTGAGAAAACAACGAAGAAAACCAAAAGTTGACTTACAGCATAACTAACTGGATGTGTTCTGGACTGCAGAGACTAGGGACCCGAGCTTTTGCATATAATACACATGAACTGTTCAGCTAAAATATCAAGCATACTGCTAGCAAATCAATCCAGAACAAAGAAAAAAGAGAGATGGCAAAATAATGCGACCAACACCTAACAGGCAGGTACATAAGGACTTATCTAATCACGCAAGATTGTTTGCTACATTCTTTAAGCAGTAATGCTTTCAACCCAAACATTTCCTTTAAGGAAAGATTCGTCCATGCCGGACTGCACAACTTGCAACAGGATCTAAAACGAATATGTTTCTAGCAAACAGAATTGCAATCTTAAATTCACAACTACGAAAAGAAATCTCTGGGATAAAAACTCATTCAACTTGGGCTAATGGTATATCCTTCATCTAAAGTGACATTTATAAATAACGAAACATCCAAATATTACCTGGATGCTGTTACAAGAAAGCTTTAAGGGGGTAAAGATCACAATTAAAGTTTAATGTAATATCAGCTCTATCATCGGACTCACCTGATATCGACAAATTGTTCACACGCACACACACGCAAGTCTACAACAGTTGTCCTGTCACGGCTGCTGCTTTTGTTAGTTACGTCCATCTCCGTTACTATCCCTGATGCGGTTAAATGTCTTTTATAAGCTTACAAAGAAAAAAAACAACCCAAAATTATTCCAAAACGCACACTACACCAGCAGATGTATAACCACCTCAACAGTTCAACAATTTCTTGTATATTTGAAGCCTTTTAAAAAAGGCCATTTCAAAAAAGGGTGGAATGAGCCCACGGTAAAAAAAAAACACACCAACAAAACAAAAAACAAAAATGTATTAACAAAATACGCAACATACACACCGATGACACGGTGTGCATGTCAGAAAACCTAAATCAATCTCGTAGAGCGTAGATGGTCCGCAGCAAAAGGTCAAAAGAAAAAAATCCCTGGCTTACGCAGAAAGTCAACAATCCCGTCTCCTGCACTTCCTGTGGAAAATGTGTCCGTGAGTCCCTGGAACTCTAATGGAGATCCATTACTCCAAATATGAGCCACGGAAAGCAGGCGGATGGGTGACATCATCAAGTTCACGTATATTAGATCACTCAAGCCCACTCGGTTCTGGAGGGATTCAGTAGATACATACAAAGGCCTGTACAGAAGGTCCCTGGTGTCTCTTCGATCACTGATCCTGGTACAGTTCTTCTCTAGGATACTTATTGGCCTATGGGATTCTTGCCTCAAACTGCACAACTAAAGGTCTTGGAACAGAGACGAAATAGAAAGAAAATATATTTTTTCATTTTTATTATTGCTTAATGGCCGGTTCTCCCATATTGATAACCAACCAAACGTCCAGAGACAGGAGTATATTTATGAGAAATATTAAGATGGTTGTCGCCCATCACAGGGCACTATTTCCACGTGTTTGCTGTTTGGGAAATGGAGCGAGAGGGGATCATGTCTAAGAGGTACTCGCGTTGACGGTCTCCTGGAGACGTCGTCCTGTGCACAGAAAGACTGGGGTTGACATAAGCCATGGTGACACCTGTCGCAAAAAAAAGTGTAGTGGTCAACAATCACTCAAAACTACAAGCAGAGTAAATTAAGCAATTAGGCCAACGGATAGATCTCCAGTGTGGCTTTGAAACTCAAAGAGAGAAAACCAGGAGCATTTTGGGCAAGAAAAAAAGGTCATTTTACGGATCATTCTATGGTACGAAAATAAAAAATAAAAATTTCAAGTCAAAATTTAGATGCAATAGGACCAAAATGCAACTATTTTTGCACTTTAATTTTCGAGACAATAACATTTAAAACAGATTCTTAAGATCGTCTTTAAAATCAGAATTAGGAAAGGCTAAAGACAAAAAGAGACACCAAAGCAATGAATAGCTGGTAGCAACTTTCACCTAGTGATTATTTTTACCAAGATATTCCCTCTGTACACACCGAAAAAGTGTGCAGATACAAGGAGAGAAGAAAAAGGAAGGGGCAGATTTTTTTGCATTAGCCATCATCTACCTGTGGTGGTGCTGTTCTGTTTCCTCCAGGTATTGGTGTTGGGGTTGTTGCTGCCCTTTTCCCCTGCCCTCACGGCATGCTTACCTGGCCTGCTGACCAGCGAGGCGGCCGTGACGGCGCTCTGCAGCTGAGAGGTCGTGGTGAAGTGGCGCGCGCCCGCGCTCACCGCCTGCTGTATGTTGCGAGGCAGCTGCCCTGTAGTCTGTGGAAGGAACGGTTTGTGAACAATTTAGCAACATGATTGTGTACTACTAATGTTAAAGTTTAAAATCAAAATAATAATCCAGTACCCGCTTGATGGTGTTGTGGTAGTGACCCACCGATGATCCTCTACTGGTCTGCTGCTGTTGCAGAGACGTGCGCACCTGCTTGTACTGCTGCGACACCATCATGTGATCCGACTTGATCCCGGGCGAGGACGAGCTGGTGGACTTGGAGACGGGCGAGGCGGCCTGCTTCAGAATGCGCTGCTCGATCTCTTGCTCCTGCTGTAGGGCTTTGACGAAGGCGGCCTTCAGACGGTTTGTGTGCTCCGCCTTCAGAACCTTCTTGTGGTTGGAGCTCATGCACTGCTCACAGAGGATGGATCCATTGTTCTTTTCTTGCCTCCAGCGAGAGGTGAAGTCCGTCTGACATTGGGTGCATGTATTGGGTTCTTTGGTTGCTGGGGTGGATGCCGACTCAGCCTGCGGCTGCTTGCCTGAGAAGCAAATAGAGGTAAACAAGTAATGTAAGACCACCCACAAAATGTATACTTTATATTACACACTATACAATTCTGATTGCTAGATTCCATTGTTTTTATTTTAACCATAATGGCCTGTCCACACCGGGACTATAATCGCGCGTATTTATCGTCAACGTTTAACGCCTAACAAAGACTAACAAAGGGCGCCAATGTGAGTGTGCACACCGACGCGCAAAACGACAGGCATAACATGCAGCGTTAAAACCTGCCCGACCAATGAGATTGCAGGCTGCTGAGGTAACAGTAAAACACGACTTGGTGGCGCTCAAGCACAAAACGGTCTTGCCGAGCACAAATGGGCTGAATCCAAAATGGCATACTCTGAGTAGGTACTCAATTTCAGTAAGTACCTACTTAACAGGGGCTTAATGGGAACATACTGTTTTGCCTGAATGGGTGTAGTATGAATGCGATCGGCCGTCGTATGCCATATTGACGTGATCATGTGACGTAATTCTACTTCTGTTCCTTTTCAATGGCGGGTGGCTGCCAAATTACGTTTGAAGTGCATATCCGCCACCTACTGCTACGGAGTGTGGGCCAGAGATTAGCCATGGGATGTAATGATAAGCGCAACAACTTAAGTTATGAGAGACAGGTTTCCTTAACACCGTAACATGGGTTGTACATGTAAACAACACATGAAACAAAGCTTTCAATTTTCTTCAAGTACAGCCCATTCAGAGCTTTTTTTTTCATTGGTTTTCATTTTTACCTTGTAGGGCTATATGCTTTTGATAAAATACAATGGCTTTGTGATTTTGCGATGAGTTTTCTCAGCAATAACAAGCCCAGCCACACTTCCCATAGTGAAGAATGATTATCCCAATGGAATGTGCTTTTAGTAATAGAAACATGCGTGAATGTAAACTGCTGCAAATTATTCTTTTGTCTATATTCTGCCTATTGGTTGATGACTCTCACGTAGATACCTTGCTTCAATATGCATCTATTGTAGTATAAAGAACAACCCGAGTAAATCTCTTCTGTGGTGTTTTTATGTGTATGATTCAACATGGACTTTATTTAAATGTTATCCGACCACGCTCTCTTTTAACTTTCACTTTCTCCTCATCTTTTCTTTCCTTGTCCATAAAACTACACCATTTTTACACATCTATTCGTTTTTTCGTTTGGATAAGCAAGTAATTTAATTTTAGTAATGAATTGGTTTAGGGCTTATTTGTGTTTTGTTATTATTCATTTATGAAAGGTGATTAGAAAGTTGAAACCACCTGATGAAAATGATCCCGTGAATAATTAATGTATTTTGTTATATCTGTGAAAAAAAACATTTAAGCAATATATAATATATAATATACAAAACGGTCAATTTAAGAACGAAGCAAGGTCACCTTGTATACCGGGGTTTTTCTGTTTTTCACTTAAGGGGTCATGACAGGGCTAAAACTAATATTATTGTTTGTTTTAGATGTAATGCAATGTGTAAACACGAGTTAAGGTTTAAAAACGCTGTATTTTCCACATACCGTGCATGTTTGTATCTCCTTTTTGCCCCGCCTCTATAAAACACGCAGATTTTTTACAAAGCTCATCGCTCTGAAAAGCGAGGTGTGCTATGATTGGCCAATTAATCAGTGCGAAGTGTTTGGTCGAATTCTGCAATCGTGTGACGAAAATGTTATAACACACCAAAGACACAGAAAAACACGTATTCGCACCATATGACCCCTTTAAGCGCCATCTATGTCAGGGAGTGAATTTGCACGTTCACTCAGCTCGTGCGATTATCGTTGCGGTCTGGACAGGCCTTTACAGTGATGCTTAGCAAGTATGCGCTACAAAAGGTGTACATACTTTTAGCCAGTGTATCTAGTAGATTCTGGACCACCATCTCCAGCCCCACCAGGTAAATGAACTCATTGTTGGCTGCCGAGGGTAGAAAATTAAGCTCTGGTGCGGGAGGTTTGGGTGGTGGGATCTCGAGGAGTGTTTTCTCCAGCTGTTTCCGTAACGCGAGCTTGGCTGCGGCCTGGCGACTGGCAGGAGAATCGTTCGCGCTGGAGCTGCTGGTGCCCAGACCCGAGTTCACAGAAGAGCTCTTTGAAGATGCCTGGATGTGGGAAAACAAGAAAGTTTTCATGACAATTTTATCAAGTAGGTTTAGCAAGGTTATAATCAGAATTGATTAAATTTGTGCACAGTGCTTCTAACTGCATTCACCTGTGCAACTAGGACGTTTGCGCTGGCTACGCTAGCCACGCGGATCAAGCCCTGCTGGATGATCCTCTGGCCCTGCATCTGCACGCTGGGTACGGAGGTCCGCGGGCCCAGCAGAAGGGGAGGCGGTCCAGAACCAGAGTGCTGTTGCTGCTGCTGTCGCAGCGACGCAATCTGCTGTGGGGTCACGGCGATGGGCTGCAACACACAAAAAAAACATGATTTTAGGGCGACAATGATGCCAATACAAATAAAATATAGGCTTCTAATATATAATTGTACCGCAATTTACACTATTTAAACTAAAACAAGAAACCAAAGTTGATCAATAATCTGAAAATGGCACTAATGCGACATAACAAATACTTTTCAAAAAGATGTCTCAATGTTTTATTCACATTAATGAGGAGTGGCAATACATACCTGTGACCCTCTGACTAAGGGTGGCATGACCACTGTGGAGCCGTGTTTGGAGACCTGCGTCCCACCTCGAACCAGAGGGGGAGGAATCACTGTTCCTGAGTTTCGGTTGGACACCTGATCACACATATTTAAACACATTAAGCATATATAAAAGCATATAAAGTCTTATGTTATGCCTCTTTTAGCTGTTTTGTGTGTAAACAGCCCCTTAAAACCTGAACAGCACTGACCTGTAGAGGTCCTTTAGTGGACGAGAGGCTGCCTCTTACAAGAGGTGGAGGTGCAGTCACAGAATTAGTTGACTGCAATAGTGACAAAGACAACAATGATGGAAACTGTTATTGAAATCTGTATGAAGTCTCTAACTGAAGAATTAATCTGGCTTTTGTTAACATTGGATCTGTGCTATATTGCTTTGAACAGTCTTATTGTGACGTCTAACGTTACGCTTGGTTACCTTTTGCGCGACGTCTTTTTGGGTCTGACTGTGCCGAAGTTTCTTCAGCAAAACGAGTTTGGCTTCCTGCAGGCGCAGCTCTTCCTGCAGCTGCTTGATGATGCGTTCACGCTCGGCAGGGCTGCTCTTCTGCGCAAGCCGCAAAGAAAAAAATATCACGTTAGCAATCAAATCATACATTGACGTTTGACTTACACGCTTTGAGTGCAACTCGAGTTTTATGACTTGAATTACTCAAGTGTAAAAAATGGATTGGCATTTAAATTGATGTCCCGGTATGAGACATTACCATAAGCATTTCGGTATCTGTCTTCTTAAAACTGTGGCTGAGCCCATTCATACAAGGACTAGAAGGCTCATTGTCCGACAGAACGATGACATCATCAGGCGTCGGAGGACGTTCATTCTTTATGTCGCTGTGAAAGACAGAGGAAAATGTAAGCCAAAGCTGAAAATACAGTGACCCACTTTGAGATATTTCACATCTTAACCCTGGCTATGTTTGCAATACAGAAGGACACTACTCATACTATTTCTAATGATCTAAGTATTTAGTAAACAGTGATGTGCACCACACACAACAATGGGATGGGTACTATATTCCACAATGCAATATGCATTTAGCTTGTATCCAAACAGCTTACAGTGCATTATATATTATACATTTTATCTATATGTGTTTTCTTTGGGAAACGAACCCATGATCTTTGCTCTGCTAATGCAATAAACCAAAATATTAAGCCACATCTCTTTGTAGGTAAACTGATTGAAAAGATGTAAAAAGCATCATTGCCTACACTCCCCACAAGAGGTCGCCATACGACCATGGAATTCCCTTCAGAAGTTGCTTTTCAAGAATCTGCTCAATAAGTTTGTCTTAGGTCAGAAAATTATCATTATCGTATGATCATACAAAGATATAAGAACTGCATTAACAACGCAAACCCACATCAGCCATCAAAAATATGGCAACGCTGCCCTTAAGTTGACTTCAGGACAGTAGCTCAGTACCCATTGTATGCCGGCATCCCGGACTGTATGAGCCGGGGTAAGGGGGTGGGTATGGCTAAAAGCCAGGCTATTGTGTGCACGCCACACTCAGCTTTAACTGCAGGCAAGTCACTCGCATATCAAAGACACGCTCCTTCATGCATAACATGGCAGACTGTGTACTACTGGCCACCGGTGGGCTTGCACGGGCAGCCGGAAATCTGGTATTGGCACAGGCTTATTGCTGCTTCTGGGATAAGGGTCACATACTAAGCTTGCTGTACTTACGCACGCACGCTTATCATCATTAGCAACGACAACTTAGAAGCTGAATTACATTTAGAAAAAAAGTGCTTGTCTGTGTAAACCCTGCATCTATAAAGTTTCTATAAGGTTGCAAGCCTAAAATGTAAGCGAATAAGCGGAGGCAACATCACAACTACAACAATTTTGCTTAAATTTATAGTTTTATTGTTTGTGAATGGTTGCTCGGATGCAGTTAAATGGTTTCCAGAGTGTTTTGGGTGGTTGCTTTTTGGCCTTAGCCAAAATTTGCCCATCAACAAGATATTCCAAGGAATAGTTACTTCACCCACTCTTTCTTCTGTGAAACACAAAAGATGATATTTAGAGAAATGTCTCTGTGGAAGTTAATGACGTCCAATGTTGTTTGGTCTCCAATGTTCTTCAAAATAGGCAACATAACCCAAAACTACCTAATCTTCCCTCACGCATCACCAGATGACATAGAGAAGGTCAGGTGAATCCTCCAAATGCAGCCCATTCTAGCCAATTGACAGGGTAAAACATCACGTATCCCTGAGCAGCACTCAGCTGTCACTTTCTTAACCATTGAGTGTTCCTTAAAAGCAGGCCAGCCAATTAAATCCATCCGTCCATATAAAGCCCCCAAGTTACCGGAAGATCGCAATGCGAGTTCTTCACGGGAGTGCTTTTCAACTTTATGTGGAGTGCTGAGTCAGTTTTCAAGTCGAAATTACAACTATTTAGTTATCAGAACGTTACCAGAAATGACCTGTGTGATTTCCTGTGTATTTACAAGCACCAGAGAAAGATCACATGACGCAAGAATTTCCCTCAGGTCACATGACTCACACCCACCCTTTTCTTTAACTGTTCCTGCCAGTGTGGAAACCATGGCAACGGCCGGCTGAAACCAGTTTGTGACATAGGCCTCGGTTTGAGAAGTCAGACAGGGTTCAGGTGCGACAGAAAATGGAAACGCTTCGAACGTCCTAAGTGGGGCATGACACACGAAGGAAGATCGAAGTGCTGAGCCAGCACGTGTATGAGAACGGTGTTTGGGGAACGTTTACAGTATGACGGACGTGTTTGTTGAGTGCGACATCTTTCACTCGACGGCCTGCCCCTCCCCCACCCCGCATGGAATCAGGCCATCCCCTTTGTCCTTTTCACTTTATCACAAGCTCGACACAACTTTTGTTGTTTCTTTTAACTTAAACAACTGAGAACTGCCACCTTCAGAGGATCGTGCATAGGTCAGCGTTCAGATGCAACATTTAAAGGGATAGTTCACCCAAAAATCGATGTCTGTCATCATTTACTCAGTCATTCCAAACTTGTGTGACCTTTTTTTGCAGGACACCAAAGATGATATTTTGAGGAACCAAACAACATAGGCCTCCATGGACTTCCGTTGCATGGACACAAAACCACTGAGACATTTCTCAAAATATCTCCATTTGTGTTTCACAGAAGAATGAGTCATATATATAACAAAAGGGTGATTAAATGACAATTCTTATTTTTGTTTGAACTATCCCTTTAAGTTTTTCGCCTTTCAAGAACTCATTTGGACAGCAAACATTTCTAAGCATTTCAAAACCAGTTTTTTAATCTTGGTCACTTAAATGTCTTATAATTTGAAGTTAGGTAAAAATACTTGTTTTTATTCTGCTTAAGCCCCGAAAAAAAGGATCCATTCAGTTTTTTCTACTATGGTAGTCAATGATGTCTCGGAAATGTCAGTTGCTAACATTCTTCCAAATATCTTTGTGTTCAACCAAACAAAGAAATGTATACAGGTTTGGTACAACTAGAAAGTGAGTTATTCTTGACAATTTTTTGGGGTAAACTATGCCTTTAATATCATCATTTTCGTCAATATAATGCTGCTCTATAAATCCAAATTAGTAAGTATCCATGAAATGTAATATAAAAAAACTCAACCAGGCACAACCTGGCAACTCTTTCAAACTGACTGAACCCAAGAGGTGCAAATCTGTACTCGTGTTATTTTGTGTCTGCTAAAATGCAAAGCAAACACTATCAAGCAGATGTTTTAGATTCACAGCTTCTAGCAGGAAGCGCCTGAGCTCAGCAACCTGAGGTTAAGTGTCCTCAACCAGAACTCCGCAGTAAAACAACAGGCCTGGGATTTCAGTAATTCTTCAGGTCACAGGTCATCGCTAGCCAGCATCAACATGTTACTACCTCTATTTTTAATAAAAAGCTCTCATACGCATCGGTTCCTAATACAGAGTGCTGCCCACCTCTTAGAAGTGCTCATGTCCACGGGTTCATCTCCGGTCTGCACCTCCACCTTGATGGTGGCCTTCACCTCTCCGGTTCGTAGGATGTTGGCCACCTTGTTGGCCTGTTCGCTCTTGTTTTTCAGTCCATCCACGGTCGCCAGCTCTCCACTCTCCAGTTTGACCCTTTTCAAGTCGGCCTCGGCAGTGGGGGCGTCCTTCTCCAGTGCCCGCTTCTGACTGCGCGTCTGACGCACCACTTCCTCCGACATCTTCTCACCTAGGGAGAAACATCAGTAAATGAGCAACACGGATTTAGAAGCTTTTACCAAATTGTCTAAAAGTGTAAAACAATACAGGCTATTACACTCTCTAACACAATTCAATCACAATGTTTTCATGTATTAATAATGTAATGAACACACAAAGTCGAAGCTTTTAGTAAACTTGTGGAATATTTCGGTTACATAATGTCTCTTGAATATTGTAGGCTTCATGGTTTGACTCTGGCAAGGGCATGTCACGCAACCTGCCCGTGTTGGCATCTGTCTAATTTGACTACTTTTCTGGACCTAAACCAAACTACCAAAGAGTTTGATTGAACAAAAAAGACAAGGCATGAAAGGATAGGAAGCATTTCTCCTACACATACGCGCACAGTTTCTGCAACGTCAAAGAACACTGGAGTTGTGGCCGTGTTCAAAACAAGAGCCTACGCTCCAAAACCTCAAGTTTGGAGCGAACTGCACGAACAGGAAAGACATCGCACAAAGCAGAAGAACCCTTGAGAGAATCTAAATATTGAATTGTGACACGCTGTCAGAACAAGTCAAGGAAGCTTCCCCTGAGGCTTAAAATATGCATGCAAACCTCAAGCAACAGCCAATTTACAGGAAACAAATCTATAACACGGCGAAGTACAGGTTACGATCCCCGATAGGTCTCTACGTGCTGACCTACCTGTCTTACACATGATATCGGCCATCTGATAGCAGCAGAGCTGACTCAACACACAGGCCTGCTCTCATCTGCTGTGACATCACTGGGGCTCCGCATGACCCTTCCCAAGATTCCATGGGACACATAAAGCATTTCCCTGAAAACCAGTTCAAACCGGTCGATGGACGCAGCCGAGAGACTAAAGCAGGTTTTTAACCCCTTGAGATACCGGCTGGCAGCAAATGCGGCCACAGAGACGCAGTACTCTGCCAGTGGGGGATGGGCCGTTTGCATTCCAAAACACAAGTCTTTTAGAGATGAGCAGGAAGTTCTCCCCTTTGTTGACGGCACGATAACAACCAACGCAGTGGTCTCGACATCGCAGTCGTTCAATAAAACAAATAAGCACATTAACACGTGTATCGAGCTAACACGACTACATTATAACACCCTGTTGTCTAGGATCCTTGTATAGAAAATGTTTGACAAATCATTGGTGAAGACATTTTTTGCGTTTGACATGTTTTAAGAAAGGAGTAGTCAGCAGATGCTGGAGGAATACTGAACCGCGTGAAGTTACAAGTGCTTGCCTAAACATATTTTTCGAAATCAAGCTAAATCTCATTGCAGCCGACGGACGTATTAAACAGATATAATACTTCATGTAAATAAGCACAGGACGTACAGCTTAAAACAAGGTCAACCAAACCGAGCAAATGTGCAGTGGAATTGGTTGACTGCATTTCAAACCAGCAGAGTTCCTACTCACAACAAACTCAGATCCAAAAATTAAGAACATATTGAATATTTTGTATTAGTGTTGTGAAAAGTCCCGGTACTTTGGGTCCAAGTCGACACCTAAAAATTAAAAAGTTGGCGGTATCTAATTTTCATAAGACCCGGTACCACTGACGTACCCGGTCAATGGATGCTGATGCGCTGTCTGACAGGTTGTCAGTCATAGACGCAAAAAAGACGTGATAAGCGTGCCTCCGATCCACAAGAGATGCGCACATCTGCAAGTCAGAAAAATATATAGTCTATTTTTGGATAGATAACTCTATTAGGTTTAAAAAGCCAAATTTAAACTAACAAAAAAATCTATCGGTTGCATTTATTAATTTTAATATACAGTTAGCTTAATGTAAGTAATCTTCATGTATGTTCAGTCAGTTGGCCATACTAAAGTTTATTCAATTTGTCTTTTACAGCAGGAGACTGAGGTGGATGTTCATCAGCATGAAATAACCCAGTGAGCACACAACAGTTTCAGCAACAATTAAAGGGAGGATGCAATGGTGTTTCATGCATTCTGACTTATTTACAATGTTTAACGCTCGGTCTTCTAATGCTTGACATGCTCAACTTGTCAAAAAATGAGTTTGGAAGTATTTCTGTGCTTGATAAACTCCTCCAGCTTTCGTATAGGTTTCAGAATGTTCTTTTCTAGGTTTTCTTGGCCAAAGCTGAATAAAAATGAAACACTTGGCCGAATACCGAACATGGCTTTTCGTATTTATTTTATTTATTTAATTTAAAAAAATGTCACTATTGCATAAACTGACCTGAAAGCTTTTTAAATTTTGACTTGCTTTTCAATATAATACAATATAACTTAAAAAAACATTGAGCAAGACAAGTAGCCTAAATAAATACAAAAAAGAAACGAGCCCTCTCACTATATTAGGCCTTTAACTGACTGCTGAAAGAATGTACTCTACTCTGTACACCTACAACAAAACACTTCATTAAAAAGTGCCATTCAAAATTATAAGCTAAAAGAAGGAATAAAGGAAAACTGTTGGATTATTATAGGCTACATTGCAAAATGATTTAAAGAAAAAAAAAACCATGCAAGCTATTCTGGCTGACAACTATTTCAGTTCACGTCTCTCCGCCAACCCACAAAAGCTGAATGTCACTGTTCTCTCAGAAGGTGCACTTGTGGCCGGGATACACAAAACATACTTTGCCAAGTTGTTTAGCACATGGAATTGTGTGCACACGACCACTGAATGATGTCAAAGGATGTTGCGAGAGACGGGGCTACTGTCAGACCGCCCGCTCCAGTGTGAAATACACAAGTTACCAAGCGGTAAAGACGCTTTCATTCAGAAATTTACTCCGGGACGGCAAGTTCCATGCTGTGTCTTTCTCTGAGACATTAAAATGCTCCACACACTGCCGACATGTTTGCTGCATTAATAAATCGCGTCACACTCTCTCTCTCTCTCTCTCTCTCTCTCTCTCTCTCTCTCCGCTGGTTGCTGCTTGATCATATCACACGTCATGTTCAGTAAAATTGATTCGGTCATTTCATTTTTTTCCAACATGAAAATCCGTACACTTGTCACATGTTTTCGGAAAAAATCGTACAGCTGTATCTGTCTTTTATACATGTGATCAAACTAAAGACTCTACGGATATTTGAAGGGTGCGATACTATTCTGTATGTACTCAAGATTAACATGAGATATGCAAAAACTGTCTAAGTTATGGCCACTTTAACTTTTATACTTCATGTATACAAAATGGCATTGCGTTATATACATTTATATTAACAATGAGCTTTATTAATCAAATAGTTTTTCAATCAGCATTTGCTTTGGTACCGAAATTGGTACCAACTACTGAAAGTTTGGTACAGTGACAAAACTATTTGGTATTCAATTCATTTTTGACGATTGAGATTTTCACATCACTCAATGCGAGGCTGCAATAATAACCAAGCGGTGGACAAAAACTCCGGCTGTTGCATTGATAAATTGGAATTCACAACTACTTTGACAGACAAAATCAATTGATTTTAAATATGTATTTTTTTTATGTTCATATGAATGGTATACTTTGATTTCAGAAATGAAACCTCGGTTAAAGAAAGGCATGCGTTTCTTGTTTATAATGACTGCAAAAACATTTAAACAAGTTAAAATAGGCAAACAGAAGCATCCACAATTACATAAGAGCAAATCCAGTGTTATGGATATGACATTTGCAGTCAAAACCTGAAATATAAATTGTCAGAGAATGATTCTCCAACCAATATGTTGAACTATGAATAAAAAAAATTTATATTCCCTTGATGATTGAGTACATAGACATATTTGTTTTTTTCCCTCTTATTAAATATAAAACAAATGCGATATGGACATGACAAACAAGGGAGACAACATACATTGTATGAATTCTGTGAATTAAAATGCACAAACCACAAGCAATAACACCCAACAAATGGAGAAGGGATGGCTCTTCATAGAACAATAGAAAAAAAAAAATAGTGCGCATTTATACAAAATAAATAATGGTATAGATTTGAACGATTATAAAAGCTGCACTTACATGGGTATGGAAAATCATTTTAAAATCAGATTCAATATCTCACATGGGTATTGAAACCACGAAATACTGACATCTGAGACATTGACATTAGTAAGGTACAAACCCTTAAGGAGCTGTGATACATCGACATTAAATGCAAGCGAATTCTTCTATCATTCACTTAAACGGTTGCGTTTAAGGTAAAGTGTAAAGTTAGTGTCATGTAGGCGCTAATTCAACACACACATGAAGCAGCACTGCTTCCGCCTTATCTACTATAAAAACTATTGAACGCGATTAAAATAAATCTATGAAACTCCCGCCGCTGACGGGATGTAGTGTCGCACCGTATAATACAGTAACGCTTTTGAAAAGACGTGGAAGAGCCACATTAAAGCTGCGTGTTATAGACGATTCACTCCGTGTAATAGAAGATTCACTTAAATCTTACAGCACCTTTACATTTATGTTAATATTAAATCTAGAAATCGGACATCTAGAAACCAGTCATCTATTTCAATTCAACACATTACTTTTTAATTAAATCTATTTACTCTGATTGCACGTTTATGCATATTATTATTATTTATACATATAGTCTATTTGTACAACACATCCATACATATGATGTAGCCTAGAAACCATAGAAACTGTTTTAGCAACAAGGGTCTGTATAAGGACTTGATCTTCTGCAAGTTTATACCCATTCTCAAAACTACTTTATGCATTGATTTGTCAGATTGACTGATTAGTAGTTATGAATGGCATTTTTCTGCAATTATATTTTGCTCTAAATCTATCATATGAGAAATGTAATGAAAAACTGACCCGTATGGGGATACGTATCGCATCGCAGCCTTGATTCGGGATGCGTATCGTATCGTGAAGTTGTTGGCGATCGACAGCCCTATTTGATATAATGCTTGAATCAGCAGAGCATGCTATTTTGTGGCTATCACTAACTAGATGTTTAAATAAATATATGAATGACTCCATAAGTTCAAAAGCAAATACTGGACACGATACAACACACTTACAGTTTGCATCACTCATGTAAATGGGATTCTCTGAGCATATAAGCTTTGCCATGTTTTCACACAGGGCCACCAGTTCGGTCATACACAAGCCACTTGTTCATGTTAGGAAATGGATGCCTGTCGCTAAAGCTAAGGACACGTGGCTCGCGAGGCCTCATGGGAAACTGATAGGGAAGAGGAGTTACCCAGATCTGACATGAGTGCCTCAGTATAAGCTTCAACAGAGCTTTCAGAGATCAACACTATTGAACGCTTCCTCTGAAGAATCAAAAGGTGGTAAGACTGGAGCTACCACATACACACACCCCTGAAAACCCCAGCTAAAAACATGACAGTGTTATGCAGGGCAGGAAGCTTCATATTTCATATGCAGAGCATTATCTTTCGGTTTATGTTTGAGTTCTATACATCAGGTTTAGGATGTGATGCCATGTATCCTTTATGGCCTACCACCTTACCCCACACAACAGATTGTAGATTTTCTTTATCTAAACAGACACGCAGCATGTGAATGTTGATTACGACCCGTTTGGGTTACACAGAAACCGCTTTCAATTGTGCATGTTAACATGTTGGATACGTCTGCATTTACTATCACGGTAACTGCTGTGTATTGGATTGTTTCAAGGCGAGTGAAAAAACATGTCTATTCATGCCACTCTGTGGCCAACTGGGAGTGTGGTGGCTATCCTCACGGGGCCGCTGAAGATGCTTCGTCTGATGTAACGGCCGCCCATCGGGTGCAGATGGTGCGAGACAATAGGAGTCTTCAAAACGCTTTACAACAAGACATGATGCCAATACAACCCACAAAACTAAAACAACTGGTGCTACTAAGGAGTTGCTAAAATGTTCGGATTGAGTGTTAGGATATTGTTAGCGGGGTTATGTAATAGTCCCCCCACCATTACCACTACAAGTTCTTATATACTTTGGCCAATGAAATGAGTGCCAAAGTTTAATACTTAAAGGAACAATTCATCCAAAAAATAAAATTCTATAAATGTCTTTGTTCTGATGAACATAGAGAAATATATTTGAGAGAATGCTTGTAACCAAACAGTTCTTGGCCACTATTGACTACCATAGTAGGAAAATAAAATCGCTTTATACATTTCTCTTTTCTGTTGAACACAAAAGAAAATACAGTTCTGGGACACTTATGACTACCATTGTTACTTTTCCTACTATGGTAATCAATGGAGGCCAAGAACTGTTTGGTTACAAGCATTCTTCCAAATATCTTTCTCTGTGTTCATCAGAACAAAGACATTTATACAGATTTGGAACAACTCGAGGGCAAGTAATGACAAAAAAAATATTTTTGGGGAACTGTTCCTTTAAGAGTTAACACAACTACGAGTAATAGAAAAGCGATAATAATGTAGCTATATTATCATGAGTCTGGTTTTAAACAATGACAAGAAATGATAAACAGGCCAAAACAAGCTGATTTGAGCAGTTTCCAAATCACAACAATTCCCAAAGTTGGACCCTACATGTGGTTCACAAAGCGTGTCCAGTTTAAGATTTCCTGATCGTGTCATAAACATCAAAATATCTGATCATAAGTATTAAACCCCACTCCAGGTGAGATACCAAAGCCTGACATGCTACAGATGTTCCTCCAATTCCCTCAAAACAAACACGTCTTCTCACCCACGACAAGAAGTGGCTGCCAGGAGGGTTGAGTGAAAGATGCCCCTGTTGATTTCAGACCTGCATATCAAGGGTTAAGCTCTGCCATTTTAACACCACAGATAGATCAGGCCACGAGGGTGTTACCTAACAAAATGGACGTCGTTAACCCTATAACTGCCAGAGGATCCACCTGGTATGCCCCCTAGCAACAGGACAACGCACACACGCAAGCACAGCTGATTGCTTTTCACATGGGTACAAAAGAATGCTCGTGCTGTAAGAACAGTCGCAAGCAGACAGCCGTTCCACACGCACACACATAGACACGCGCATGCATGCACGCGCATCTACCCATCCCCCACTGCCATCTCAAACAGACTACAGTGCAAATGTACACTGACGCACACACACACTTGCACAATACGAGGCTCCTCTCGGATCACGTATAGTCAAATTGTTAGATAAGAATAACCAGTGGTGTGGCAGCGTCAAAATGCATTGAATTTTTGTCACAGGACGCACTCAAACTATTTGAGTTGTTTGATCGGTCACAATATGCAAACAATTCTAAATGAATGGTTCACCTTTATAATCTTGTCGTCAAACTTAACTAATCGGCTGATGACTTGGTTTACAGCACTAAGTTTGAATGGCAGTCAGATTCTGAAGTTAATCTCTCTGTCTGACGGGACAAAATGCAGGTCTGTACCATCAGACGGGGAGAATAGTGGTACACGGGACTCTGGGCACAAACCAGCAGCAGTGAGGCCAAAGCAAGCCGGTGGATTACTGTTGGTCATACTTGCAAAGTGAATAACACTGAAGAAGATCTAGCGGTCAGATGGACTACTACGGCTTATACCAATACGCATCCACTCGAAACACCTTGACGACCACCCAGACCGCCCTAGCATTATGTCAGAAATTCAATTTGATCAAGAAACTCCCACCGTCTTGAGAAAGAAGAAGATCTTCTGCACCAACTGCTACCATCAAACAGCAACAATGTTCGCCGACACAATTCACATTTCTTACATCATCCTCATGCTAGGACAAAACACTTTGGAAAAACAAATCCAACCCCATGTGCCTGATAAGTCCAAGCCCCTGTAAGTCTTCACTCCTGGGCGAATACCTTAACGGCGTATTCATGTCACTACAGCACACAGACCTTTCCAGAGTTGCAGCATCAGCAAAGTCCAGCTTTGACACACTGCAGAAAAAACTGCTGGAGAAACTCTAGAAAAGCATAGAATTAGCTTCTTCGTTCATTCGACGAATGTTTAGGCCCCTTTCCCAAGCAACTGCATTCACAGAAACGGTGAAAGTGACTCTGTAAAAGAAAGCACAACTTGCAATTTTCCCTCAGGATTTATTGAAGAAATCTATGAACGTATAGACGGCTTCAGTGGCAACAACATAAACAAACATTATGTGGCCCAAACTTAAATTCTGGTAGATCTCTGCAAAGAATCAATAACAGTTGAGTAGTTCTCATTTAATTTAATACCATTCAAATATTGATATTAATCAATATTAATTAAATAAACCAAACGCAGATCGAACTTCCGGCCAGGCACGTGAGTCCGATAAGACTATATTTAATAAACATGTTACAAAATTGTCAAAAGACAAAGACTTGCATTAAACATCCTTAAATAAAATAAGTGTCACATTGTTTTACTAGTATCTCTGGCTGAACTAGCTAACCTGCCTGAGGTTAAACGCACACACACGGCAAGAAGAAAAACTTGTTAATGATGTTCTGCGCATCAGTTTTTTCCTTCATTTGTAAATACCCCTTACCATGTTGAGAATTCACTAGAAATAAGTCATAAAATAATGTGTTCTGCTTGATTTAACTATCAAAATGTTTACCATAATACAAAATGTGCAAGATACAATTTTACATTACAAGCAAGAATCCAGTACAATTAAAGCTAGATAATTAATAATTAAAACAAGAAATGGGAAGGTACATCAAAATATAATCAAGCGGACCACTGTGAACTGAATTATGAAACTGTTAAAATGACAGTGACTTCCAAGAAACCCTCTGACCAAATGCACTCATCATGAGTCATGATTCTCCTACACTTTTGAAAACGTCGAAACCACGCCTTACTGACAATGGGTGGCTGAAAGTGAAACGGTCGATTTATAATGCAATGGCGTCTACTTTTGGATGCCAGCCAAAACAGGAGCGATCCCAAAGAGTCAAAAAACACAGTTCATGCAAATCCTCCTTGGCACCTTCCTGAC
This sequence comes from Triplophysa siluroides, assembly GCA_006030095.1. Classification (NCBI taxonomy): domain Eukaryota; kingdom Metazoa; phylum Chordata; class Actinopteri; order Cypriniformes; family Nemacheilidae; genus Triplophysa; species Triplophysa siluroides. Next base: position 1,335,347 of record VCII01000140.1, on the reverse strand, counting down.
TATAAATTATGTCTCTCTTCCACTAACCTCCCTCATCTAACGTTTTTAGGAAGTTGGTATTGAACAGTAAAAGATCTTGCTAGATTGCTATGGACCATGTGTCAGACTCCAGCCCTTCCTGTTTACTACACGCCACCATCTCAGATACAGCAGCTCTGGTATATTTCTCAGGTACGTACATACGAATGCATGCTTTACACCCTAAACACATTCCATCAGAGTCCAAAAGAGTTAAACTCCCTTTGTTTTTGAGTTATGTCACAACTCTTTCACCTACCTAGCAAATCACTTCAAACTTCAAAGTAGACATATATCTTATGTATGCTTAGAAACTTACAACTCAGACCTGGATGCTAAACCCTTAGTGAGCAAAGCCACGCTGGTGCGGTCATATTATTGTTCGACAAGTCTCTCACAGTAGTCCTTAAATCTGTCCTTGGTAGGGCATGAGACTCAGAGAGACATGCTAGTGCTCACTAAGAGGTGCCAAGTGGCTTAGCTGGTTGCTTAATAGAGGCACAGCATGGCATTGAATGATTCTGAAACACCTGGGCACATATACTGGTTGCGCGGATAGGGATGAGTCAATACAATCGCTCTTGAAGTATTCTGGGTGGATTGTAGAGCTATTGCAAAGGCTTGCACATCATTTTGGCATGACTGTATGATCCGGGATAGACAGGAATTAATAAAATTAGTTTCTTAACTAGGAGTAAGGCAGAGGAAACTTGACCTAACTGTTGACAGTATTCCTTGTGACAATGTTACTACGCTGGTACCGCCCAATTTATTGACAAAAAAGCCACATCATGGGTTCCCCAAGACAACACAACTTCAACCACCACAACCACACCCATGAAGTCCCACCTTGAACTGCACCTCTCCACTATCATGAGAAACAGGACAGGAATTTAAGCATTAATGAACGGGGCCATGACATCAACAGATACCGTACGGTCATGTTTTCAGCAAATTGCATTTAAACATTTAAACTACACACGACAGTCCAAAGTCTCCCACCAGCCACAGCTGGAATTTCATAAGTAACCCTTAAAGGAATAATTTATCTCGGGTCCGTCTGTGAATGATACAGAAGGTTTACCACAGCGAAAAAAGGAATAAATGTCCAAAATAGAAAAATTGGTCATCAAATGTCTCCCTTGTGTCGTCAAAAACCTGTATATGACTCTTTCGTCTTTGGAACACAACAAAAATATATTTTGAGAAACGTCTTGGTGGTTTTGTGTCTATACCGTAGAGGTCAATGGGGTCCGATGTTAATGGGGTCTGATGTTGTTTGGTTACAAACATTTTGTATAATATTTAGCAGAAAAAAACATACAAATTTTGAATGACATGAGGGTGAGTTTAACATTACGTTATTACTTAAAACTTGACTTTTCAAAAGTTTTAAAATGACCAAGAATATATTTATACTTACAACAGGTCAAATCAAGAAACGCTGAACTATGTCCTCTCTCTCAAACTTAAAGGGACACTTCACCCAAACATGATAATTCTGTCATCATCATTACTCACCTTCGAGTTGTTTCAAATCTGTATACATTTGGAAGAATGCTTATAACATGACAGTTTTTGCCCCCCATTGACTACCATAGTAGGAAAAAATACAATGGTAGTCCAAAGTGCCCCAGAACTGTTTGCTGTCCTACATTCTTCAAAATGTCTTTTGTGTTCTACAGAACAAATAAATGATAAAGAAATGTTTCCTACTATGGGAGTAAATGGGGGCCTGTTTGGTTATAAGCATTCTTCCAAATATCTTTCTCTGTGTTCATCAGAAACAACAAAGAAAGTTAAACAGATTTGGAACAACTCGGAGGTGGGTAACATTAAATGATGGAAGAATTTTCATTTTTGAGTGAAGTATCCCTTTAAGTGTGTTTATTCAAGTGTTTTGATATTGTTGATGGTAATACAAGTGGGAACAAATCATTTGAGGCAGAAACTGAAATAAAATATATGACCCTATAAAAACACACAAATCTTTGAGTCAACTACTTCTACTCACAAGCCAGACATAAGCAAATATACGATTTTTTTATACGTAACAATATAACCCAATTGTCGTATAATATATAATTGTTATGTAATCTGACACACAGAGGTGTAACGAAGTCGTTTTGATCAAATCTAGCTATGAAAATTGGACATTTAGTTTTTTACCGGCAGCAAAATAGGTTCATCAAAAACAGGCGATTTTACTAGAAAGGAAGCAAAACTAGTTAACGTTAGCTATCCCGGCTAATAGCAGCTAATGCTGACTAACTCATCAACTCAATTAGCAGACGAGCTAAAGGACTAGTTTATTTTCCCAAACTGATAACAATTGACAACTTTTCCATTTAAAGTACATTATTACTTCACTATTGGACGTTATCAATACAGTTCAACGATATATGTCAAATGCCCGCGCTAAAATGAGGATTAAGTTTGTAAATCCTCTATTTAACTTAACAGTCCACTTGCTAGCGAAGCTAATGTGAAGTCCACTGGACCAAAGCCAGCTAACACCAACAACATCATCAAAATACACAAAATCAGGTATGTGGTATCTCCTGTCACAACAAAATACTCCTCCTTTTACCAAACATACTCGAAACTAAATAATGCGATGTTTATTTTTTATTTGTATTTTTTTCGGAATTAGATGTAAATGCTGAATGTATCTGGGTTACTAGCCGGCTAAGAGCGGCTAATTAAAACACACACACACACACACACACACACACACACACACAGAGTTACGCGCGCGCGCGCACACACACACACACACACGCTATCTGGCCCATCTCTACCTTTAGCAAACTTGTGACCAACTTGGACTCAATCAAAACATTGTTAACCCCCCCAAAAATCACTCAGTCCGCCTTTTAAAGTACTTACCGAGGAGATGAAACTCTTCACAATCTTCTGCGGGGTCTCCACGTGCACGCTTGGTTTTATTTACCCTAGTATTTTGGTATAAAAGTAACGCGGGTATACTCTCTGCGTATCTGCCCTGCCCGCTGTCTCTCCGGTCGCCAAATAAAGATACTCGCTGCCTACACATGGACCCGAGTCACCGCGCATGCGCACTAGCGCGCTCTGGTGTTCATGAGGAAGAAGATCCCATCAATTTGATTTTGACCCCATAGTCAACCATACAAATATTTTCCATGGCAACCGTTGTTTTAGGCACGATGGCGTATTTACTTCAGTTATTGTTGCTACAATAGAACTGTGGTATATGTTGGAAGTGGCCAGTAATGAGAGGCTCCTTACACTTTGTATTTTTGTTATAGCAATATTAGTTCAAATGATTGTTCATTTATATATAATGATGCAGCTATTTAATTGGTCTAAACCTGCCATGTAAAGACAATGGTAAAAATATTACAACTGTTAAGGTCTAAGGGCCATGCTATTGAAATATCTAGTGCTCAATTTTCCAAAGTGCTGTTAAGTATCACACTTTCACTTAAATAAAAGAAATCATCAATAGGTCGATCCTATCACAAATGTACAAATCTATGTTTTGTCTCCAGACTTTTGTAGACGGGACCTATACTTCATAACCTCTTTGTATTGTTTGAACGGTGTGCCTGATTTATGTGCCTGTTGTCAATTGTCAATATATATAATTAATCATCATATTATTAGCCTATTACTATCCAACTTTCCTGAATGTAGAAATTGAAGCCATTTTCATACTGCACTTTTCAAGAAGTGCAAACTTCCATGTTTGTGGATGTAAAGGCACATTTATCTAGAAATAAGGATTATCTGCTGATAATATTTAACACTTTAATAGGACTTGTAGTATACTGTGTGTAGTACAGTAATAATACATTGAGCTGTCAATGTTGCAAAGCTATTCTACCGTACCAACGATTTTATCCTCTAGGGGGAGCTCTATGGCTCACACCCACTCTTTTAGTCGCGTTTAAATTGAGTTTTTCTTAAATAAGGACATTTATACGCTAAAACGTCTAAAGTTTTAAATAATTTGTCGCTTACAAGTAGAATCTAGCGACAGAAGTGTTTCAAAGAAATGATTTATTTCTCATGAAACCAATAACTACAATGATTGGCTCCCCTTGATCAGCGCAGAGAAAAGTAACACGTGATACGTGACGTAACCACTGGACGTACACAATTACAAAGTAGATGTAAACAAAACTAATCTAATTAATCGTACACTACACTATAACAATAAAGAGGTATTACACACAAAACAGACCGACAAAGCATTTTAAACGAATTTGACAAACTTACCGTCAGATCCGTCGGCGTCTTGGACTTGTTTTCGTTTGCTTATATCCGGTCGATTGTGACCCAGGTAAAGCTCCGGATCGGGATGAAGTTCCGTGGGCTTTTTATCTACGAAATGAAATGAACACACATAAACTCTCTTTGGAGGACTCTTTAATTTCATAGCCGCAAGCCACGCGTGTTTCCTTTCATCCTTCGCGGGCATGGAGTGTAATGCGTACGGTGGCGGGCACGGACATTCATCCCTAATTTTTTGGTGATCTACACAAATACTTTCTTGAAAACTCTTCAGTTTTTTCGAGTTGTTGTAGCAACCGGAAACAGCACAAGTTGAACCAGAACTCATTTTAAATACCTCAGTTTTGTATGCGTGTGGCCCAAAACGATTTTAGAGAGACCGGAAGCAAAACACCGGCAAAAGGAAATAGGGAGACGTCACGGAAAGTTTTCCCTTCCCAACATTTTGTTTAGAGTTTTATACTATTTTTTTTTTTTTACCACAGCTTCACTGTGTTATAGGCCTTATAGACATCTGTACATCCCTTAGAAAAAAGTGAGATGGTAAATTCCTAATTATAATTATTTTAGGGGGGAATCGATTGATTATTATACAGTTATTCCATATGTATTTTATTTATCATAACTATGAAGCATTATTTGCTAAATCACCAGTTTTTTTATTTTGTGGATTGTAAACAATGACGAATAATCTGAAACAATAGTCTGTTTACCCATAAACTCCCAAGGCCATTGCGTTCATTATTTTTGAATCATTTGAAGACGACACTCGTGACACACATTATTGTACAATGATGACACCTGCTGGTTGTTGTCAGGTATAGCAACTTTTATTTTCACCAATAGGAGGTCGCGTCTTTCAAGTTCATTGAAATATATATTAGTAGTAGGCTATCATTTAAGTAATTATATGTTAAACTACTAAAATTTTAATGTCATTCTTTTAGTAGGCCTATAATTATACTGAACAGACAACAATTATTAGTTGTTGTATGTTTATATCAAGGCACACAAGGCAGGTGTAAAAATAAATGTTACTTTCTTCCTCGTTTTTGAAGCAGCAGAGTAAATGCAAGAAAACATTAACCAGCATGTGTACACAAAACTATTTCTGTATTCATATTCGACTTAAAAAATGTAACATATTGACTAATGAACCCAAAATCATTGTTTGCCATCTGGTCTAATATCCCAAAAGTCCAATATATGCATTAGAAGAACTGCCAGGGCTTTTATGTACATACAGTTTGCTTTCAGAAATAACTTGGTAGTGTTTAAAACAGTTGAAAATACATTCAAAATTATATTCGACACATTAGTCTAAACGTTTTTTAATAATTTGCAATGAACTGGAGAGGTGATTCAACAGTAACTTTTAAGACCACTAGGGGGCAGCAAAAGATAAGAAAATCTTTAAAATGATCGAACAGAACTTTCATTCTTGGTGAGGACAGAGGATCCATCGATGACTACAAAGAATAAATCATGTACATTTACTTTTAAACCTAGTTTACGTCTTACTCCACCATACAAGTATCCATTTATACATCGTAAACCTTATCGTTATAGACATCCTCGCGTCAGTCTGCCCACTGCCACTAGGTGGCAGTATAATCAAACAATTTCTTGACAAACCCTGATTAGACTGTAGCCTGAACTTGACCTTGACGGAGCAGCACATGTGCCCTTTAACTACAACATATTCATTTCAATATCATGTTTATTTTCACCCAGGATTCCAGACCTGTATGACGTTTTCTCCTTCTGCAGAACACAGAAGACATATGTTGAAGAACGTTAGTAACCAAACAACATTGGACCTCATTGACTTCCACTGTATGGACACAAAGTCACTTACACATTTCCTCAAATTATCTTCTTTTGTGTTTCACAGAAGAAATAGTAAGATACAGGTTTTGAATGACACAAGGGTAAATAAATAATTACTTTTTTATATAATATCTTACAAAAAATTATGAAATCAGTAAATACACAATCGCATCTACTGTATACTTTTTTATTTTGCTTTTTATTAACACCAAAAACTTAATATCATATTTTTGAGTATTTGTTAATACCATTATTTGTTTATAATTTTTTATTTCTCATCATTCTTCATTAAACATAGTTTATTATTTCTTCCTATCGTTTCTTATCATTGATATTAATGGAAACGATAATGGACTTTTTATTTATATATTTAGTTGTTTTATTAGTTCTGTATTCATAGAAAATACAAAAATAATCCAATGTTCCAACAATATTTCTTACAAAAACACAAAAAGAAATCATTCACCTACTATAATTTATTAAATCCTGCCACCTCGAAACACAGAACTATAACTGAGACTGAAAGGTTGTGTGTATTGAATTTCTAAGTTTATCTGGAAGCAGTCCTGCCCCTGTCCTGTGTGATAGTGCCACTTCACCTTCTCCTGTGACTCTGTTAATTAATCAGCTCAGTGGACACGAGAGACGTCTGTCTGTGCTGAACTTTCAGCTTTTCTTGCCGTATGGCTTCTGGGCTACAGAGATCCTCACCGAGCAGGGACGTTGCCATAGGTACCTGGCACAGCGCCAGGGAGAGGAGAAAGATCATTTGCATGTATTTAAATGATGCTGGACGTCGAGTGCTTCGAAAAAAAGTCGCAAGCTTCAGGTCAACATTGAAAGCATAAACATACAATCTGTGCCTGCTTTCTAGGAAAGAATCAAATACTGCGTTGCTTGTTACATGTGAGCGACATCCCATTATGGCCATTCTGGCAGGTTCACTAGCATCCAGTCAGCAGAGCCCTCCATAAATTTTCCCACATTAAAATGCCCTGCACGGCATTATGGACAGGCCTTGTAAAACCGTAAAAGAAATAGCTGGCAAAAAGCTAGCTCAAATGAATTCTAAACACAAGACAAATGGCATATTTAGAGAGAAATCATTTTATTTACTTGGCCCATATTTTCACACACTTAACATTTGCTTTCACGGGCGTCTTGTTAATTTTATATAAAAGAACATATTGCCACTTATCAGCGGGTAGTGCAGTAAAAGCATTTCGGGTCAAAGCATTACTGAACCCTGATTGGTCGTTCCATTAGAAGAAGTGTGCTGCTCAGATTCTCTCTAGACCAATCAGACGCAGTCGGCGCGCTATTGTTCCAAACGTAGGTGCATTCTATTATACTCTACTGCATGATTGGAAAAGAAATTGCACATAATTAAAGCCCTGGAATAGTGACCCTTCGGTCCATTCTGAAGATTATACACCGCTAGGAAATGCTCTGCGGTTTGGGCTTGGAATGTAAGCGCCTGATGTATCAACAAGACACAGAAAACAGACTCACACGTATATCAGATGAAAAGAAAGCAAGGGCAGGAAAAATGGGTTTATTTGGAAAGATCCCGACAAAAGCATGCGTGGGCAGAAAGTCAGTACATGCAAAATGAGGGAAACGCTGTTTTTTTAATCCGCAATGGACAGAATTCAAATTTTATTTGTACACGAGTAACACATATTTAGTTATTTTAAAAATGTTTTTACATAACAAGTACCAAAGTAAGAAAATGCTGAAATTTGATTGAGAGTAAAATAAAAATAATAGGAATATATTTAATTCAAAATATTAAACTTGTGTTTTTTTTTTGATTTTTCCATCACTTGTATTATGTATTAAAATATATATCATCCTGTCCCTTATTGGTATTAAAATGTTCAATTTTATTCAATTAAATTCAATAAAATGTTATTTAAATTCGTGTTAATAGTAATTTATTAACATGTTATACAACATTAATTCACAACATTAATCATAAATAAATAAATAGAAACTATTGAGGAATACTTTTCTTCATTGCACATGGCGATCTGATTTCTCAGAAATATATGGGAGCCCCCTCAAGTACATTGAGAGGATGGTTATACAGACACATGTATGGATAGGAACCCAGGGGGTGTGGGGTCGGACTGGTTTTGCATTAAAAAAGACGGGGTCCTGTGAACGTTCTGCTCCCTGCTTGTGAATTCAATAGCTCCACCATGGTTAGCATGACAAACTGCTCTTCAAGTTCATAGAGTAACCTCCCCCGGTCCCTACACACACACACACACAGACTGTTGCCCCCACCAACCCACTCCCTTCATTCAATTTCAAGTCAAATGCAAATCATCTTTCTGAAATTCCTAGCCTTATTTTATGAAATTGATTTATTAAGGTGTTTATGATTTTGTTCGCTCGGTTTTATAACATTTTGTGTAAATGAAAGACACAGCAGTTAACAATTTTTACACCAAATACTATACAACACGAAACATCCATTTATAATGTTTTGATAAGTGTATTCTGGCAATCATAATGCTGTATTAATGTCTTTCTATATTGGAATATTAGCTAGTTTTAAGGAACATGTTTGTATATTCATGTTAGACATTGTGTAAATTATTGCTGAATGTTTATATTATAATTATAAATTATTTATAAATTACAAATTATATTTATTCATTTTTAACTACTTTTGCTTTTATCAAAATGTTTGGTATTTTCATTTTCTTCTTTTTGACATTTTGACATCTACCTATCTACATCTATATATTTTTTTATCTATTTTTCGCTCTTTATCTTATTTAAAATATTAACACCATAATATTAACACATGACTTGGTCCTTTTAATTTAATCTATTAAATGAAACACAGCCCTCATAAAAATAAAAATAAATCTAATCAAATTGAACAAAACTTTAACACAAAGTATATTTTTTAAGTTTTATTTGTAAGTTTATTTGATAAGTTTTGATCTTTCAGAGGTATTAAATTGCTTCATTTCATTATGTTAGGGTTACTTTACTGTATATACACACAGTACACATTAATAATAATAAAACAAAATAAAGATGAATTTTAAGACAACATAAACATAACATTTTTTAAGGACACTTTATAGCTGTCAGCAATAACAGCAAAACCAATATAACTGCTACTGATACCCATGTTCCATTGCTATCAGAATATAAAAACATAAAACATGCCTAATGCTTTGTTATTTGTGCCGCCGTTTTTTTTGAAAACCAAAACAATTACTACACTCTCGTTTGTTTACAAAAACACTGAATGCATCTCGGCCACATCAACATCTCTGTCCCCTCATAATGGCAAAGACAATGAACATCTGCAATTTGTGAGTCTGGTCTATGGGCGGAGAAGGGTCGAGGTGTGTGTGTGAGAGAGAGGGTGCACTCAGGGACATGAGCTGCCACCCTAATCTCTTACAAAGAGGCTTGTTCTATGTGGGTTTATCCCGCTCAGAGTAAGGGAATCTGCCATGCTCAGTAAGCATGTATATCGGACCATCTCATGCCTCAATGGACTCTCCATGGGTGGCCCCTCCTGGTCAATACTACCGTATTCTCTACCGGACCGACCCAGGATGGGATAATCTCTCCTCCTCGCTTCCTTTCAGGCCAAAGTCTGGCCTCCTGGTGCCTGAGTCACGGCCAGGGCGGCTTGGACCTGATCCCAGGTCATGTTGTGTGAGAGGGGCTGGGTGACCAGGAGGGCTGGACAAAGGGTTGGAAATCAGGGGCAGGTTTCAGTAGGAGCAATGAAGCGCACTGGAGCAGTTCTTGAGCTGACAGTTAGAGGAAAACAATAGGCAGGGGATTGCCACCAGAGAAGTATTAAGTCTTGTGTGTGTGTGCGTGTGTGTGTGTGTGTGCGTGTGTTTGATCTATCAACACATTCCATCAGAAATACATTTCACTTTATATCAACTCAATGTGTTTAATTTGGAAAAAAAAACACAACAATGAAGGTTTGATTCAGCAATTAAGCACTTTTATTGTTTTTTACAAGAATTAAGGCAGCAATTACTTCAATGCAATAGTTTACTATATTACTTATAGGTTTATTTGCAGAATAAATCTGTTTATTACTTTCAGTATTCATACTAAGTAAAATATTTTCATATAATAAACTGTACAAGTCACATCACTCTGTGGTCTCTTTATACTTAGGCCTACATAACAAAATAATTATTCAATAAAATTGTATATTAAATATACAGTTATTTAATTATTCAAGTGGCAGTATAATAAACAAGATAATGCAGAGTCAGGCAATCATAACTGTGAAATAAACAACTTTGATACTTCTGGTTATTGTTGTCTACGTATAAACAACAGCTAAATAACAAGAGTATATAGATTACAAATATATATTTTTTTAAATAATATTTAAAATAAAATAAAATAATAAAACATAATTCAGGTTTTAATTCATTAAATTAAATGAATAAAAAACTGAAAAACTTACCTTTTTTGTGTACAAAGAACTAACCTGATGGGGTATGAGGTCCAACAAAAGGAATAATGTAAAATGACTAAATAAATGTACAGTAACTATACATATCTCATCTGGGATGGTCTCCGGTTCAAGGCACCATTGGATTCAGCTGCAGTTGGCGGCTCTTGCATTCACATAAAACCTGAGGGGACAAGACAACTACATTAGTGAAAAAAGCCTTAGATAGATTTAAGAAGGGATGAGGGAATTGTTTAAGAAGTTAGGGGACACATAAAGCCATTAGTCATTAAAAGGCAACCAATTTTACACAAAATTCTGCGTCCAATTTCTTAAATATTTTATTTGTTAACTTCTAAATTTCATGCTGGTTCATATTAATCGAAAGAAACACTGTTTAATCTAAACAGACTTTTAAAATTGTACCATCTCCCTTAACCAATCAAAGCATATTTAACCCACATCAATACCATCATGCGTGCTTAAACACACCTTTGTATATTATATATTCTAGCATGTCTGTATATTGTTTTAGAAGGGAAACACACAGTTCGTCAAACCACCAAGGTGTGAGAGGTGTGGCCTAAGCACAGAGGCAATAAGGAAAGGAAGGGGGGTGAGAGATGATTGACAGCCCACGGATGCAGGGGTGCTCAGCATCACGTGAGCGCGATGACGCTGAGTGTGCTTTTCCTGCTTCCGCCACGCTATGGCGAATGGACTTGGTGAGTGTTCACCAGCATGCAGACTTTATCAGCCGTGATGTTTGACCCCGAGCCTAAAGCCAGACAGAGGTCAGAGGAAAGATCGTCTGGGCATCGGGTTTGACCCCGAGGCTGTGGGGGTGGGGGTGCTTGTTGGTTCCAGTCTAGGGTCTTTAATATCACCTCTGGGGTTTGAGGTGCAGACAGCTCAACGGCTGACCCCGCGTAATCATTGGTGCGCAACGTCTGGTATGTCTGCTTGGTCATGATGCGAAGTCATGGGGGCTGGATGTGTTCATTAAACAGGGGTTGTAACGTCTCAACGACACGAGGAGGGAAGCTTGGCTTTTCCAAAATACCAATTCTGAAATTTATTTACCTCCTTATTTAAAATCTGTATATGACTCTGTGGAAGATATTTTGAGAAATGTCTCAGTGGTTTTGTGTCGTACAATGGAAGTCAATGGGGGTTAACGTTGTTTGGTTACCAACAATTTTCAAAATATCTTCTTTTGTGTTCTGCAGAGTAAAAAAGTCATACAGGTTCGGAGTAAAATAAGGGTGAATAAATGATCAAATGATCAAATATGCCAACATTCATATCGAGTCATTATATATCTAGGGTTTAAAACAGGAGGCGTTTTATCAGACTGAAGAACAAATGAGATTCATCTTAAATCTTCAAACCACAAGCTAACAGTGCACCAGCTAACTAGCATGATGCTAGGCTAGCAGCGTTTTCGGAAGACACATCACGCCAAAGCTTGCTGTCAGGAGACAGGTCTAATGTACTCAATGTTGGCTAGGGTGGGGGTGGGTGGGGTCACAAATTGCCTGTCTGGGACCTCCCAATACCGCATCGTTGGAAGGACAGCGAACGCGACCGCGCGTGTGTTTAGTTATAGTTTGTGGAGGGGGGTGGCTAGTCCGCAACTGTCCTGTCTGATGTCCCATTAAGATGGAGCTCAAAACCAGAGGGTTGGTGGATGAGGGGAGCTGGTTTACCCCCGGTAGACTTCTGCTTTAGCTTCAGGATCCTATTATGTGAGGCAAGCTGTTGCCTGCATACTAATTCTGCATCAGGCATGAATTGGAGCTTGTACGAGCAGCATAGGGTTTGAAATAAAGGCGGCACAGAAGGGTGGCCCTGTACGGAAGCAAAGAAGTTAATGCTGATGAAAACTAGAGACAAATGTCTGGTACACAATTCTTTTCCATTTGTGTCTATACTGACTGCAGTTTAAAAGGGGCTCTGTCAGAAACAGGCCTGGTTTTCCCCCACCGGCCATCCAACAAAGATGTTGGCGGAAATTTTCAGTATACCAAGAAACACATGCCATTGGATCAAATCGAGCTTGAATCGGGTTATTCTGTCGGGCTATAAATAACCATGAGCAGTGGGTGAATAAGGGACAGACGCAAGGCAGGACCGGTGGAGGGTTCAATTCCCAACAGAGCCGCTCTCACCATGAAGAGGCCTCATACGGGGCTTTGTTCTCCTGTTTAACCCTGATTTAAAAAAACTGAGAAAAGCAAAGTTTAACTCTCTTACAGTCTCTCAAGTCTCGATAGATAGATAGATAGATAGATAGATAGATAGATAGATAGATAGATAGATAGATAGATAGATAGATAGATTTATGTAGTAATAAGTGTTTCCGTATTTGCTAGTCAAATACATCAGGGTGTGAGTAAATAGACGTCTGACCATAAAACAAGTCCCAGTGACCTTGACCTCTAGGGTCCTTCCTCACCTGCTACTGAATAGAGCAGCTGTGTCGTCTAGCCGGCGTATGACTGAATATTTTACACTTTAGCTCGTTCCCACACTCAACCGAGACAATATTTAGACAGTCTTTGTGCATGATACAATACATCATCTTATTTAGTCATATAAGCGTCATCTTAATAGTAGAATATGAGGCACAGTAAAGAACGCCATCATTTAAAGACTTAATACTTCTTGTCAACAACAGATAACATTTGAAATAGAACAAGATTACAAAAACATCTGGTGCCTTGTCCCAATACATCAAAATGAGAAATTATGAGTCACATAATTTATCACAACAATCCCAAAATGTGAACAATGTCAAAGATATTTTGCTACAAGACACTAACACCCCCGAGCAAACAAGCGGCAAATAAAAATATATAAGAGGTGGACGGTGACTTTGATCATGCAGGGTAAGAAAGATTTAAACAGCCGCTTTATAAAACAAACACTTGGGCTTTAGTCCGAATGATTCTGTGACATCACTCAAACAGGAAGTACAAATGATGAATATGTTAAAAATGCCCATAGCATCTTATAAAGTGAGCTTCACATGGTTTTCCCGAGTCCACATCAGGATTACATCTCACATCTACATCTATTTTAAACCCGAACAAGAATTTATTATGAGTTAAGAAGCGAATGATATAAAAGGAATATGACGTATTTAGTATTCTGCACCATTTGTAGGTCCCTTATCAAACAAGGATTCCATGACAGCTTATAAGTACATCCTTTCATTGGAGCAAAAGGTTGGACATGCCAAATATTGAGAAAATCTTTTTTAAATCCGATTTTGAACTCAAATTGTACTGCTGATCATTTTTGACAAAAGCAAACAAACAAAATGCTATCAAATTAAAAACATGCTGAAAAACATGCTTTTTGTGGACCTGAATGTATTAATTTCTGATGTATATACATTAACAATAATATACTGCCATGACATCTGAAACCTCTCATTTTTTTGACTCATTATAACATCACATTCTGAATGTACGGTATATGCGCTGAACATGGCGCAGCTCAACACGCTGCCCCCCTCACCGTCTCTCACTGGCAACATGAGGACCCCTGTATACTTCCTTTTGGCTGCCTGCAACGTGCCTGACTGAAATGCAAAACATCTAGCGTGACCGTGTTGACGTTCAACCCAAAACTGCATTATTCAGCGTAGATCACGAAACATAGAGTGAACGTTATTACCTCCACTTCCCATTTATTGAGGTTTAACTGACCTGTTCTGACAATACGGCCACTTTTCTCTTATAATCTAACGCTGGGATGCGGCTCATCCTACAGGCACCTGTATACCACCGCACAAGATCAAACAAAGCCGGTGGTCTCCCCGCATGTCTTCATTTGAATACATTTGCATGTAAATTGTGCTATGCTGGCAGTCGCTAAGCACCGCTGAGATTCGGCTTGCTAGAAGGTGTCCAAAAAATCATAATATACAGGCAGATCAGACAGCGTCTCGACTGAATCAGCCACATATTTACCACAGTGTCATGATCTTACCGTAATCCCATAATTACATAATCATAACACAACCATCCAGATGGGAAAAGAGCCTCTAAGCAAGAGGAAACGTGGCGAATGCATTTTGAGTGTTATAGGACATTTGTTTCTTCATGAAGAACGAATGCAGATTCATCGTGTTGTGTGGATAGTGTACATAATGCAAATGTATTCAACATATACAGAAACACATAGATACATGGAAGGATAATAATATTGGTGCTTTAATATTGCAGGCGGTCTGAAATCGATGCAGATATTTAGTGTGTTGAGTAACTAATAGATGTTGTAATTCTGATCTGATATAAATGATAAAATTTAACGCTGCAGTATTTATTACAAAGCTTGTTTCTCTATCGCCATCTCTGTTTAAATATAAAACTGCAGGTCGCTTTGTGTGCTTCTCTTTATATGACAACTGACGCTTCCTGCAAAATAATCGGTATCGGTCGATAATGCGATTTTTCACACTAACGGCAGATTAGTATTTACACTAAAACAGCAGATGATCAGAACCGATATATCCTGTCAATCAAAAGAGAACAGGAAAATGCAAAGAATTTGTGCTCTTTAAATAGAAAATGTTAAGAAATATTAATATTTATAGTCGTTATATATGTATACATTTTCTTATAACATTCAGAAAGTTAAGAAATATTAATTTAACCTTTAGAATTTAGTAAATGTGAGTTAAAATAACCGAACTATCGGTATCGGCAGATATCACTCTTAAAAAATGTATTCCAAATTAGCTTTTTAAAGTTCGAGTATAAATCAATTTTTCAGGTTTTCCGAAATGACGTTGTGTAAAATAAACAATGAAAAATAAAACAATTGAAAGTAAATTATTATTTCATAATGTTCATGTATACACATTTTGTGCCGTTTGACATCATAAACAACTCAAAATATCTTATATTTTCAACTTTCATATAATAAACGCCATCCCATAAATAAAAAAGAAATCAATTCATGCTACACCCGACTCACTTCTATCAAACTAACATCACACACTTAAACTAGAGTCCAGACAGAGAGGCGTTCTAGAGATGGAAGAAATGAACATGTGGGGGTTAGTAAGTAGGAGGTGAAACCCCAGAGGCGAGCGAGTGTCAACCCCAGCTGGGCGGACATTTTGTTGACATGCTGATAGGGATTTAAGCAGTGGGTGGGTGGGTGTGTATGCATGTGTGTGTGCTAGGTGAGAGAGTGATGCTGAAAGGGAGAAAGAAGGAGAACGGCTCACAACAGTGGCGTTTGTAAGCTCGATTCCAGCGCGAGCTGAGACGATTAGGGCAAATGGGGAAGAACAAGGAACCGGGGGGCTCTGTGGAGGAGACGAGGGACTGGTCCATTGAGATGCTGGAATAGGGGGTTAGGTGGTGGGGGAGACTTTTTTCAGCTGAGCTAATGAAGCATTGGAGGAGATGAATAATGGAATCTTCCAGAGGGTGGGCCGGTGTCTTCGTCCGCTATTCAGAAACTTGGTTTCTTTGGAGAAACACGTCGAGAGGGAGAAAAGCTCGCCTCTTAAAGGGATATCATTGTTTGGGCACGATGCGGCGACGGAGATGTAAAATACGAAACTGCAGGATTCGTTTGGTGTCGTGACACTCGTGCTATAAAAATGTCTATGGACGTGAAATGAATTTAACAAAAGAATTCAAAAATAAAGATACATTTGTTCACATGTTTTTCATTGGATGGGCCAATATTGGTGTATTGTATTGACAAAAAATACTCAAATCCCAAATTGTTTTTAATGGCTTACTTACAATTGTCTCTAGATATTAAGTTGGCATAGAAGAAAACCATTAAACATTACACACATTTAGCAAATTTTAACATGTCAGATTTTTCTAGGGTTGCCAGATTTGCAGTATAGCGCTGCACTAATAAGCGTCCCCTTATTTGCTCAACAAATACGTTTTGGGGTAAAGCTAGACGTCTGACCATACAAGCCCCCATGACCTTGACCTCTAGGGTCTTTCCTCACCTGCTACTGAATAGAGCAGCTGTGTTGTCTAGCCGGCGTATGACTGAATATTTTACATTTTAGCTCGTTCCCACGCTCAACAGAGGCGATATTCAAACAACGTCTTTGTTGGTGAGAATAATATTTACACCGCTATATTGTGCTGGCTGGAATCTACCTTAAAATATTATTGCCTGTTTGGATTTATAAATCCCAGGCTTTCTTCAAATAGTCAGCAAACAACAACAAACAATGATGTTTGTAGACAAATGTCTGTAAACAGCAAAAAAAGATGATGATATCAGATGTATGGCTGCCGTCGCATCATCCAGGTGGATGCTGCACATGGTGGTGGCTGAGGAGATCCCCCCTTCCATGCAAGCGCTTTGAGTGCCCAGAAAAGCGCTATATAAATGTAATAAATTATTATTATGTTTACAAACCCAATATAAATCCCATGTGACTTCAAGTTGTTGTTGTTTGTCATTTGGGTTGTGATGTGTAATACAAAGTGAGTATCCGAAAACACTTGTTTTATTCATTTGTTTTATAAATCCTGTTCGAAAAACTATATTGTACCTGTGCACAGCATAAACAAAGCCTGAATGGGACAGTTCAGTCAAAAAAAAAAATCCAGTCATCATTAGATCACGTTCGTGTTGTTTCAAATTTAAAAGACATTTTTTTCTCTGTGTTTCCTCTGAAAATAAAATGTCTGGGCTTTCATTTAAACAATGGATGGGGACTAGAGCTGTCTTTCTCGACCATCTTGCTGGACAACCACAATTTTCTTTCATTGACATTATAAAGAACTGATTTGGTGTTCCACTGAACAAAAAAAGGAATGACAGGAGGGAGAGTAAATAATGCCATTTTTATTTTTGAGGCCAACTGTTCTATTAATGGCAGAATAAGAGGCACACGAGTCTAATTTCAAGTTTACATGTTCAATCACTCACCCCCACCTTTCACTTCCTGTCTACATCTGTCCGCATCCTGCGCGGCCACAAAACCATTTGCCACGGAACGGTACTTTCTCATTCCCTCCGTCTTTCTCGCTCGTCTGTCTATCTCGCTCTGCGTCTCCCCTCTCCTCTCGCCGCGTGGACAGACCCGAGCCGGGTTGAAGCCACGCTTCGAAAGGGGTGGGGTGCAGTTCGGGGGCATTTTCATTACGGTCAAATCTCGGGCCCGGCTCTTCAACGTGGCCTGTGCCACCGCGCCGACAGTTTAATCATACAAACAGCACTCCATTCCCATTTCCCCCACTCCTTTTCACACACTTCATAATTCCTCGCCCCACACGCTCCACCTGAAGCGTTGTGTTTTGGGGGCTTAAAAATGACATAATCAGTGACTTGGATAAATGCCTGTTTTCCTACCAACTGTAATCAGCCGGGTTGACGCCTGCCTATTTTAAAGGGCCAATGTGCCTTTTTTTACAGGGGTACCACAGCCCATTGAAGACTCTATTTGTTAAAACATTGTATATAGTCAATATCTTAATCCAGCCGTGTATACAAGGTAAACGTATTTTTTTGTAAATGCAACCACATGCAATGTTACGTGATAATCAGCGTAATATAGCAAATGGAGAAATGCATGAATGCTTTATAATACGGAACATTCTGTGGTAAATCTGTTTTAAGGGATAGTTCACCCGAAAATAAAAATTCTGTAATTTTCACCCATCCTCTTGTCATTTCAAACCTATATGACTTTCTATCACAAAGGAAAAAAAATCATGCCAAAGGGTATCCCCATTGTTCGGACCACATTCTTCAAAATATCTTCTTTTGTGTTCTACGGAAGAAAGTCATACAGGTTTGAAATGACAAGAGGATGAGCAAATGATGACAGAATTTTAATGTTTGGGTGAACCGTCCCTTTAAATAAGCTACTAACATGCTCAAGTCGATCAATTCATATTTTGCGCAAACATTATTTCAAATACTAGCTTTAAAAACACTGTCATATCCAAACAAATAACTGTGACCAGTACAACTCAATCTGGTTAGCAACCAAATTAGTTCAAACTATAAGTGTAGAAATGTATTTAGGTTTAAACAAAACACATCACAATATACAGCTTTATATAACAAACACACAAAGTTAAATAAGTTAGATCCTCAAATACAGGACATCCTTCTGTAAATCGGCTTCGATTATTCTACATCAAGCTACTAAAACGCACACACCTTCAGCTGGATACACGCACACATTACGCAAACACTTAACTTAGCTAGTCACTTGTCAGATCACAGGTGGAACAAAACCAAATAAAATAAAAAAGGCAGCACGTCACGCCGGCAGAACTGAGCAATGCCAATAAATGCTTTTAGCAACTATTACTTCTGTGGGTAGACCACGTCCAATCAATAACCAAGCAAATAAAAACAGCGGGCACTCTAAGCATAGAAACGCTCTCAAGACGCGAAGATGGCAATTGAGGCACAGCTAACGTTGAAACGTTAAGCATACGAGCCATGTCTTGGCACAAAGGGGAGCCAGACCCCGCTCACACGATGCTACTGCACACGTACAGTAGAACGTAAAAGCGCTCGGACTGTTATTCTTCAAGGCTAATCGGAGAAAAGCTTATTCGAGACAGGCGGGGGAGGGATTTTTTATGTTGTGTTTTCTTTCTATATATGTTTTGATGGAGTGTTGGAGCCTGTATGGCACTTGTGTGAGCCAGTGTGGCCGTGTTATTAAGCTTTAAGACTTTAAGGCCTTCAAGGTGGAAGCATAAAAGGTTTACAAGTATGTAAGGACTGCCAGAAGGCTCTGTGTTTTTCGCTGAGAAAAACATCAAGCCTGCTAGCTGTTGCTATACACATTACAAAAAAGTGCGGCTCTGACCATTTCGTTTTAACGGCTACAAATGTTTTTTGGAAAAATAAATACGATGGAAGTCAATGGGCGTCAATGTTGTTTGGTTACCAACATTCTTCAAAATATCTTCTTTTGCGTTCTGCAGAAGAAAGAAAGTCGTTCAGGCTTGAAATTATATGACGGTAAATAAATAATGACCGAATTTTCATCTTTGGGTGAACTATCCCTCTAACGTAATAATAATAACAAGTACCACAAACAAGAGAAACATTGCCAAAACAACAGCTTGCGACGCCTAAATCTGTGCAGAAAGGGTGGGAGGTTAACATCTCGTTGGGTCTCGCTGAAAATGTGGCCTTTATTCTAATGGGCGGAACATTTCCTCGCTGTCCCCTCCCTTCTTTTCCCGCCCCTGCAGGCTACTAACACGATTTACAGTAGTCAGCCTCTCTGGCCAGCTTTGTGTTGAATTATGCATAATTGCTCTAGTGTACACTCACACATGGCTCGACGTGCAATTAGCATAAAAGCTTTTTTGTTTTTCCTTTTTGCCAAGGTGGGAGGGGGGTATTTTTGCGTATTTGTGGCGCGAGATTGGCGGCATGTGCGAGACAGAATATTTGTTTAGGGGGGCTGTGGGGTGTGGTAGCCTCGCTGGGGTGTCAAGCTATATATAATTTTGTCTGGCTGCGGCGAAAACATATGGGCTTCACAGCTGTTGTAAATATGCAAATATGGAACGAACGCAGACGGGTTAACCCAGACGTACCACTCCGGTGCTAATATGCGCTTTAGACATCTAGTCACCCAGACAGACAAACGTATTCCCCAGATTCAGTCCAGAATATAACCGCCCTCCTAGCCCAATTTACAACAGGCCGCCCCACCAACATGACAAATTTCACCTATAACAACCAATTGAGAGTAACGTATTTTAGACAGCTAACATCACCACTGGTTCTCATTAAAAGCATTCAACACACTAGGTGAATCAAAACAAACTGCTGTGATCCAGAATTTATAACTTTGCAACCATATAATTGTTTTAAGTTTATTTTTTGAAAGCATAGAAAACCAGGCATTACTTAACCAATTTAATTGGAATCTCCTAAAAAATCTATTTCACTAGCCATTCAAAAACAGTCACGAACATGCACCCGGATATCTGCACGACCGCTCAGACTAACAGCCTAAGCCCCTTTCAGATCTTCAGCTTGCCTGACATGATTGTAATAAAACTAGTGTGAAGTTTTGTATTGTAAGGAGGAACACAATGTTGCCCGGTGAGCGTCTGTGTGAAGGGTGCGGATTGTCGGGTCCCACGGCACAGCGGTGCGCAGGGGCCTACGGTGAGGAGTGCTGTGCATGCTAATGAGGTCATTATGGGAGGCTGTCTGGACCCAGGCCCTGCGAGTGAGGGATTTACGTGGCGAAGCCTGGCTAGACTTCCCGGTCGCAGATGTCACAGATGGCACAGGCATCAGATGCTTTGTATGTGTTAACGCTGTATTTTTCTCCCATTTCGAATGACAGAATGTTACCGCGGCTTAATGTAAAGGAAGACAATGTGTAGAAGGATATAAATGACGCGTATGTTGTGCACAGTGGTGTGAGGCAGCATGTTGTGCAGCCTCGACCAATCACTGCGAGGGAAATAAGCATATGTGAACGCAATTATCTTGAATCTGCATATTGGCAGCTGATTAGGCGGATGAGCAGTGTTTAAGCTGGCGCCATCTTGGCAGGGGGACAGCTGGCAGGCGGCGGCCATTTTGTCGAAGGCGATGCCCGTTGCTCACTAAATGGCGTGGTGCGCATCTAGCAGTTACGACGGCCGTCTGACTCTTGGCATCGTGTTAATTTCTAACCTTCAGCTTAGCATTTTACAAATGACAGCCTTAAAAAGGACATCCCAGTGCATCCCGGCAGCTAGATGAACAGTGCATGAAACTATCAACACATGCATAAAAGATTTCTGAAATCTTACCGAATTCCTTCCCATGGAGCATCCACTGATACAGGACCTATCCACTGCATCAACGCAACGATGGCATTCCTTCCACTTTTGCACCTTGTTTAAGGGACATTCAAGAGTCCTCCACTTCCCAAGCCGATCTCTGGCCTGGTGAAAGTTGCTCATGGGGGCCTTTCAGGAGATCAGGCACTTGCGCCATCCTCCATTGGTGTGCAACGATAGTTATACCCATCAAATGCCACAGTCAAGGACTAAAACTGTTTTGAAGGAACCAAGGAAGGTGACCGGCAAGTCCCTGTATATAAACAAGTCCTTTCCCGAACCCTCAGACGGTGGCGATTATCAAAAAAATCTTCTAAAACCACTCTGGGAAGGGTAAAAAGGGTTCAAACTGTTCACTCATCCCGGCCCATCTGTTGTAGAGCACTTTGTGCATGCTTGGGAGAAAGACGGCTAAAATAAGAAGGCCTCTTGATTTAGCGTAAAAGAGATCTCCGTCAAGCACTCATTCAAACAGTCAGGGGGAATGTGCACTCAAGGTGAGAAAAGAATCAAAGATGGGGAAAAGAAAGACCTTTGACATTCTTCTTCTGCTTGCTCTCCAGCAGGCGCAGTTTTATCAAGTGATGCTGGGTCTGTAAAGGCCCTCCGGCAGAACCACACACACTCATGAAGAACGTCGTAGCTCTCGGACCTATCTTCAGCTGATGTGAGTTGACTGAGATCGGGTTGAGAGGGAGAGAAAGCCTTGTACACGGTCTCCAATGGCTCCATGGCTGGAGGCTGCGTTGGGCGACCCCTGGCAGTATCTCTTCTTAGTATTGATTTCTCTCCCTCCTCGTTGCCGAGGAGCCAGTAGCCGGCGGGGGAAGCAAGCCGCCTCGCCTGCCCACTCCGACGCTCCCTGGTTGGCCCCTGCTGTCTCTCGGAGACCCGAAGATGGAGAGCTGGGACCGAAGGATGAGAGCCCATGGCGGTCTGCAGCTGTGTTCACCTGCTCCGGGTTCACTCCTCCACCATGATCGCTACTCCCACTCTCCGCTCGTCTTCTGCCAAAACAACAGCGCGGGAGAGAGAAAACAAGTTCAGCTTAACTTTCAGCATTTCGCCCATTGCAAATGTCAATCCAGAGCTTTGATCAGGGAGATGTGCAAGGTGAATGTTTTGGCATCTGCTCTCAGTTAGTAATGTGAACTTTCTAACCTTGGAATAAAAAAAGCTGAGGCAGGAGATATTTTGAGTTAAGGATGTCAGACTAAAAGAAACTGTCTGCCAAGTGCACTTAGAGCCCTTATACTGATGCTCGCCTCGAAGCCGTGACTTTAAACTTTTTCACAGCTATGATAATTACGACATCTGTGACAGGGACAATATTTTCTCGTTTTTGTTTTGCTTCTCTGTTATCTGGACTCATTGAAATGACTTTGGATGTCGGTTGTCATGCAAATTAGTTCAAGAGGGACATTCCTTTATGGAGTCACAGACTCTTTGTCTATTTAAATGCTGAAATACATTAGCTAACGTTAGCAAAACTCAAGGTTCCCACAACTTTTGACTAATAAATTGTCAATGGACACATTTGGGGAACTACCCCGTTAACAATGTTCACAGTGGAGCATAACCAGAAAGGTTTTACACACCAAAAAATCACAATCATAAAATGTACAATATATAACCTTAAAACCCCTTAGCGTTCCACTGTGCCCCCTGTACTAAAAAATTAAATTCAAAAAGAGATCTTAGGAACGCTAAGGGGCATAGATAGATATAAAGTCTTAGGATGACTTTATTTTTAAACATGGAAAACTGTTTAATCACCACTATTGCAAATTGGAAAAAAATTTGCTCCCAAAATGACGTTGGCTTAAACTGGGTTAAGTGCCGAAAAGTGGGAAACTGAATGGGAGCTGGGGGTAGGGTGCAACCAAGGGGGCGAGCTGCATGTCTCAGACACAATAATACTATTCATTGGGTCCAGACATGGGTGTTAACGCCCCTCTGGCAGCACACAATGGGGCTCCCTGGCATTGACACAGCCTCGCTGATATTGTTAGTTCAGGGCAGCGTTCGCCCGAACGCGGGAGAAAGCGCCAGCATTGTGCCGGGCCGGCAGGACGGGCGGAGGGAGGTGAAAGGCAAAGAAAGAGAGAACAGTGTATCTGTCAGCTCAGAGGGAGAGGGTTGGGGGAAAAGAGGGGGTTGGATGGGGAATGGGAAGGGGGCTGGTTACCCCATGGCATTGGACTTGTGAAAAAGAAAAGAAAAAAATCCCCAAAAAAGAAGATGGGGGTGAGAAAAAGATTGCACTATAAATATTATTGAAGGGGGGACGGAGGGGCCGTAAGGGTCCAAAAGGAAGGCTGGGCCCGAGACCCGCTTTCAGCATTTAGATGCATTTCATGCCTGCCATAGTTACAAAGCACAGGGGAACAATGAAACTGTGTGGCGATGGATAAAAAAGAAAAAAATATTCAGGGAGCTTACGAGCGAGAGCGTGAGAGAGGGAGGCGCTGCAGCAGTCGAGATCAGGCACTCTGACGTACAGCTACCGTGAGATGTACGTCCCCCCTTCTTCCCTTCATCTTTACTCTGTGTCCACGTGTGCAGTAAGAGAGCAGAGGGGAGGAGAAGGAAGTGAAAACGTGGTGATTAGAAAGAAACAAATCGTGCATTTTAGAATTGCACTAAATAATAAATCATAATAAAAAAATTAAGGTTGTAACCACCATCAAACATAATATTGTGGGACCCCAATATTCAAAATGGTGGTAAACAGATAACGTTTTATCTGTATGTATTCTGAAAACAATACACATAATGCTATAATGAACAAAAGATATAGGCTACAATATTTTACATATAATATATATAGCATTATGCTGCGAAAATAGAATTTGAAAGAAGCTACAAATAAATACGTTATTGATTATTAACTTTTTTTATCATTCACAAAATTCAAAGATTTCGTTGAAGTAAAACAATTGAAAATTGTGGGAAATTTTTCATTATTAAATAAATGTTATTCTAGTATAATTGGTCACAATTATTGGCCCACTTCTCGCAACTTCAATTATAAACGCACTCCAAAAATGAAACACATATTTTTTTTATTCCCAAAAATCTAAAATGCCAGAAAATAATTTGCCAAACACAATTTTACTTAAATACACTTACTTAATTTAAATAAATGACTTAAAAAACTAAAATAACAGCATAGTCTTTAACTTTTGCAACAGCAAGCTCCCTGAGTTCCTGCATGAAATTGCAGAGGTTTAAGAAGTCTGAAATCTCTAAATGCAACTTTGACAACCAAACAACACAATACATTGGCCTCGGTTCTTTCTATATATAAATAATACAGTCATGGACACCCACACCTCTTTAAAACACGCCTGCATGTACACTTGGACACATTTCCAAAGACCATTCGTTTCAAAGCCTCTGCCCTCTCTATACACAAAAGCAGCCCTGCTTTTTAAAAACACTACTTCATAAATCGCTACTGTTTGTTTCCCTTCTGGTTAACACCGAGCATTTGTTCCCATGGCAACCTCACCTTCTCTTCCGTCTCTGACTGACGGTAGGGCAGCGGAGGTGCGGCCTTCGCTGAGGACACACCCACTCCATCTCGCTGCAGCCCGTGGAGGAGAACACTTCGTCACCCCAGTCAAACGGTTCATGAGAATGTGCTTCGGTTATTCACATTATGAGGATACATTTACGCTTTTACCGCAATTGTAGTATGCAAATGAACAATTTAAAATGACATATATTAAGAAAACCTATCCTGAACAACAAAATATACTGCACTACAGTCACACAAGCAGCATTGTCGTGTCGGAAAAAATTGTCACATCACAAATGTTGCAGCTCGGCCTTAGCAGATACACATTCGGCTAAAGCCAAGCTGTAAGCATCACTCGCTCTGATAACAGGCCACATTATTGGGACAAGATGTTTGATGTAGAGGCCAGATATCCCCTCAGCGCTGCGACACAGATCACAAGCACCAACCGGCGTAGGCTCTGGCTTTACTAACTCCGTACAGAGACCACATGGGAGCTGTTCCACTCTACACATCAGTGTAGGTCTCTACTACACTGTTGTTTTATCTCCACGGACCGCCTCTCGGGCCGACATTAATAAGTAACCGGGTACTCGAGCCGAGCCATTGGCTTTGATGTGCAGGGTGGTGTTAGCCCTTAGCCGGGCTGGGTGATCGAGGCTGTGGTGCTCAGATCGAGGGGGCTCGCTCGACGGTGGGCTATCGTACCCTATGTGCCTGTGGGCAGGTCTATTGTCCCAGTGGAGGGGATTACACCGGTGGGAGAGGGCCAGGACAATGTGAACCTACGGAGAGGGAGGGGAACCTGCATTCTCTGCTATTGAGCAGGGTGGTTAACTTTAAACCAACTCAATTACCTAAACAGAGGAGGAGCGGAGATCCAGCAGGAAAGAAAGTCGGAACACCTGAGCGAGAAAAGGAATGGTGGTAGTCGAACTGAAGGATTAGTCAAAAGTAAGAGACTGAGAGGAAGAGCAGATCTAAAGGGGTTTCGAACAAATAAGTAATAAAAGCTAACCTGGATCTCTAAATCTCGTCATGAAGGTTAATTGGTTGTCGCATATCTCATAACTGGCACTAACACTATAAAGTTTGCTGTAGTTTTGCAGCAGGTTTGCCAGTAACTTACTATAGATTTAATTTACAATTTGATTTTAATTAAATCTACAGTAACTTACTGGCAAACCTGCTGCAAAACTACAGCTAAGTTACTGTACACGAGACCTTGATTTTTGGGTTAAATACATCTGGCGAAAATCACAAAGTACTTATAATGTGACTTTTCCGATAAATAATTTTTTTTATTGAAAACTTAAATGAACAAAAAATATGAATTTACAGCTACATAAATATAAATATACATTTATCTTTCAAAAACACTCTTAACATTAAAGGGAAAGTTCAAACAAGATAAAAATTCTGAGGTGATTTATTCACACTCATGTGGTTCCAATCATGTATATGACTCTTTGTTCTGTGGTTTTGTGTCCATACAATGGAAGTCAATGGGGGCCAATGTTTGGTTACCAACATCTTTCAAATATCTGCTTGACATCAGGGTTGTCAATTACTACAACATTTTCTTTTTGGGGGGATAATTTCCCTTTAGGACTAAGATGGGAGACTTCAAAAACAAACATCCTAAGAACAAAATGTGCCCTGTGAGACTTTTGAGACGCTCTCTCAGACATAACAAAAAGATCTTCCTAAGCCTAACACAACAGACACGAACATAAAGCTCTGGCCACAGATCATGTTAAATCTTAGAAATCTGGCTATCAACATGTGTAAAGGCAGCGCAAGCTACCAAGCACACTTAAGACTCTTTAAGGCCCTTACTAGAGCTTTCCTACACCCACCACCAGCCCAGATCTCTGCAAGTCGTATTGATCCCGATAAGGAGGAGGGGTGGGTTTTTCTTCTGTACCTACATTGTAACGCAGGCCAGTCACTTGGCTGTGCTCTGCGACCCCTTCATCTCACTCATCAAGGTTAAAGAACTCTCCAGAACGAGGAAGAGAAAGCTAGCGCGGTGTGCAGCGGAGGGAGAGCGGGGGGGATCGTCATGATCTTATCCGTCTTCATGAAAGTGGGCGCCTCGGGGAGCCACTGTAACAGAAGCAACCTGAATAAGCCCCTCGCCCAAACATAATCACACCTCCCACTCAAACCAACAGAAATAGGTTTACGGAAAGAGACGGCGGTGAATCACGGCACAAGAAGGAAGCGGAAGGCTGCGGCTTATGAAGATCACGCCTATGGAGCGATCTTTGTTTAGATGAAAACACAAGCCATGCTGGACAACATCAAATGTTGCTTTCTGGAAGTGTCCCTACCAGACTCGTTTTGGTTCTTGTGCAACTTCTTATGTCAACTAGTCAAAAGACATGTAAAAACCAATGAGATTTGTATTTATCGTGTCGCCATAGCGACTGACTATGCTCTTCAAATTAACTTAAAATATTAAACGGATAGTGCACCTAAAAATAAAAGTTCTGTCATCATTTATTCACCCTCAAGTGGTTTAAAACATGTATGTGACTCTTTCTTCTGCGGAACACAAAAGGAGATATTTTGAGAAATGTCTCAGTGGTTTTGTGTCTATACAAAGGAAGTCAATGGGGTCCAATGTTGTTTGGTTTCCAACATTCTTCAAAATATCTTCTTTCGTGTTCTGCAGAAGACAAAAAGTCATACAGGTTTGGAATGACATGAGGGTGAGTAAATTATAAGAATATTTTTTTATCTCTATTCCTATTCTAGTCCATCACTAAATCACACAAAATAATGCACAATCTTCTCAACAGGCGTCTTAAACAAACAAAGAAAACATGCGTCCGCACCTTCGTGCAAGAGGGCTTGGAACACTTTGGCTTTAATTGAAGCGCATCTGATCTATTACGGCGGCCAGCCGCTAAACAAAAGGCTATTCTGGGCCCCGGGAAGCTCACTACAGCCCCACGCTGAATTAACATGCTGTACGTTTCCCTCATTGTGCCGGGTGATTGCCCCAATGCATCTTCTCGCTCAGCTAATTAAGTGAGTCTCTCCTTTGTCTTGCTGTACTCCAGGAGTCTCCCAACAGAAAGGGGAGCGAAAAGAGGAGAGAGATTGCCGGCGCATGTGCTTGTTTATCAAAAGAATGGGGCTTATTGCAGGACAAATGTGCCATAAAAGAGTGTAAACGGCACAAGGTGGGTGGGAAAAAAGGCAGAAAGGCTGTGACACAGCGGCACAGTTTGTAATACGCCTTTAACAAGATGGCACCGTCTATTGAAGATGCAGAGCGGGTCTATATTCGCTAATGGACTGCACGTATAGGGTCGTAAATGTTTATTCGAGCGGGTGGGCTGTGGCGAAACGAAAAACAAACATGCAATTAAAATTAAGGAACATTTTGTAAGGGAGAAGGAAAACATAAATAAGCAAAAACAAACAAAGCACACAGCTGGAAAATGGTTGCTGTACAAATTGCGTCACCAAATGGAATTGCCAAAAACTTCATAATGCCTTTTGTCTTACCATAATGTTTTATCTAAAGTCTTTTTTTACAAGTTCCTGTGTGCTCTCCTCTCAATATTGTTACAAAGTTTCTGATTTGTACCCTCGGCCCCAAAGCAGGCAGGTCTACACCTCAGCCTTCAAGGGAATCGTGATTCAACAAAATCTTCCCAAAAACCTCTGCAGTACACACGCAACAATCCAAGCTTCATCTGACTCAATTCTTGCTAAGGTTTGGACGAAGCCACTAGCTTCAACAAAGCAGCCTGACTTTGAGATGAGATATCTCAAGCATCAGGCTGCATGAAAATGACAAAAACAGCCATTACAAAGCATGCACAAACACACACACAGTAACAAAAAAATGCACTAAATCGGCCTACCAGGAACCAATGGCAAAAAGAAACAAGCATTTTTGTATACATTTTGTCTTTATAATTAAATCAAAAATAAAATAAATGAAAATATTCAAAATCTATCAACGTACATATAGACGCATACAAATCAATACAATCATGTACATTATATTCACACAATGTGTGTCAATATTTTGGGAACATCTCCGATAAGCAGGTGTCTACTTGCGAGTGTGCATTCACAAGTCCCCCCGGTTAGCTTGTTAATTTCCACGATCTAGGACTCTCGCCCTAGAACTAGACAATGGCCCCCAATGTGACCGAAATTAGTGTCAGGGTCTTTTCTCGCTGCCCACCCCGTCTGCGTCTGAACGTGGCTGTGTACACACGAGTGCGGGTCTGTCTGTGTGCACACACCAAATAAATGAGTTGTGTGTATGCATTGTCCGAGTACACAAGCCCAGTGTATATATTAGCAAAATGACTTGACCCTGGAAGACTCCGGGCAGTGTTTCGCCCCTTCGCTGGGTCGTGGGAAAAAGGGGAGACCTTCTTTCACAGCTGCTCCGGCCGTTGCATTGAAGCGATGGAGGCGCGGACCCTGCCGCCCCCCTCCCCGCTGGTCCCATTCACATCGCAGCCTGCTGCCTTTTCATAACGTCCCCCCCGTCTAAACCGCCCTCCCTCCTCTCGCCCTCCACCCCCCAGCCCTCATCTTCATAAATACACTTCACTATTGAGGCAGTGTTTTGCATGGCAATGTGTCACTGAGGCCTTAACCGGCGTGTCTAGCTATTCACTTCTTGAGAATCGACTCGCTGCGGACGTTACCGGCGCACAGTAGCTGCTGTAAGCGAGAACTTTGCGTTTGATTAGCTTTTAATGGAACGAAGCATCAATCGGTTTTCTGAGTAAAAAAATGGAGGTTCATTTAAGTTAGCATATGCTAGCGCAACCAACAAAACCCTCCGTTAATGCACGTCCCTCCTGATCTCAGTCTCTGCATTCATTAAAAGAGATTTATTTCCTATCGGGCCGTATAATGCAGGGGGTATAATTCAAATGAACTTACAAAGCAAGCTATCGAGCCCCTTATATGAATTCAAATCTATAAAGAATTTTCGTGTCTTGTTTGCAGACCGGAGGCTTTCAAACAAATGAAAACTACCACGAGTAATATATCTGCAATTCGGTTTGGATCGCTTCATTGTTTACAAGCCGAAGAAAGCCGCTCCATAAATCTCGAAATGAACTGTTGCTGAGAAAATTTTAGCCAGTTGAGATCAATTTACTTCACAAAGGGAATCACAAAGTTTATGATGCAACACTTTTCAATTAATAATACCAGTACTGTTACAATTACAAGGCGGTGTTTATCACCAGAAAATCTCATTGAGACAAAGTATAGGAAAAATCTAAGTGACCAAACTAGATTTTTACTTTTTTAAAGAGTAAGGTGTGGGGTGGTTCCCCCTGCAAACTCAATGTTTGATGACTTGAGAATATTCATATTATTTGCCATTGCCAAGGTTGTTTGAGTGAAAGCCAAGCCACTGTTGGGGGTTGTAGATGGTTGCTAGGGTGTTTTTTGGTGGTATCTAAGGTGTCCCGAGAAGATGCTATGGTGGTTCCCTAATGTCCAAGGTCAAAAGACCAAGTCCATACTAAAAACTTGGTTGTTTCCACCCATGATCAAATCTGGACAAACCCAAATGTTGTTTAGAAAAATATAAGAACATCTTTTCTCAGACTATTTTAGGTATCACTCATATTCACGGCGCAAACAACAAGAACTGCAGTTCAGGGTGAAAAATGTAAAAGCAATAATAAAAATACTCATGTTTGACTAAGAGCTAATCTGAAGCCCCACAGCTATGGGGAATTCCTGCTTTTCCATAGCAAGTTTACCCACCAACATTTCGAGCGGGTGCGAAATATCACAATCTGGTTCTGGCCGTGCGCTGTATACAAGTTCTAACCGAACGTCAATAATTCCTGATACATTTCCAAAGCACTGCACTAACAGCGCAATCTTCTGTGGCATTTACAAATGGTAATGGTGCAAGTCAACAGACAGCGCATCTCGATATTCAGTTCTATAGATTTTTGCGTGCCGAGAATTTGTTTATACACGCTGCCTCCTCTCTCCTACGTGCATCATTTCAGAAAGCGTGCCTCGGATTGAACTATCGGACCTTCCGAGTACCATATTGAGTTCCTCCGTATAAGTGGGGGCTGGTCCGAGTGCGGGGAGAGAAGGGAAAAGCACTGGTTGAAGGTGAAAGGTGGTTAGTTGGTATGGAGTGGGGGGGCTCATAGCCACGGGGTGCTAAGTCCCCTCTGATCCTCTCTCTCTGATTCTTCAATTCAATTCTTCCTCCGGGCGATCGTGATCTAGAACTAGGCCAATGTCACAGACTGTTTTTCTGGCTTAAAGCACGGGGAAAGAGAGACTCTCTTTCTCTGCTGTTGACTCATTCTATCTTTTTCTTTTCGATGGAGCATCATCTTTGTCTTCGTAAACTTAATCTCATTGCGATTACTTTTTGTACAGTTAGCGGT
Source organism: Triplophysa siluroides (assembly GCA_006030095.1). Classification (NCBI taxonomy): domain Eukaryota; kingdom Metazoa; phylum Chordata; class Actinopteri; order Cypriniformes; family Nemacheilidae; genus Triplophysa; species Triplophysa siluroides. The sequence goes on along the minus strand of VCII01000140.1, from coordinate 1,303,994 downwards.
GCATGGTTGTGGAATAGTGTTCAATGACTTACAAACAGCCTAGGTCTGGTCGATTTATAGATGAAATAGATGTAATGGATCTTTAGGTCAGTTGCATCTCTATCACAAAAGACAAGGCGGCTATTATTATAAACGCAAAGCCGTTTCCCTGAAAAGACCTTCATACTCCATATATTCTGATTTTCACAGAACGATACCGCATGAAATTATATGGACTGCTTTCCGACTTGCTTGTGCCACACTGCCTTCACACAAGAGTGCCATTAAATATGGCTACTTTCTTGTGTGGCCGCGTTGGCTCTCTGAATACACTGCGTGGGAGCGAGTGGGTGAGTTTGAGAATTTCATGTTAAGGCAAGAGAGACATAGAGGAGAGAGAGAAAAAAGTGCTCATTTCTTTTTCAATCTGTGTTTCACAATGCATGTGTGCCAGGAGAATTGCAGCTAAAGTTCACATGGGGGAGGGAAGGTACCTGCCCCCATCTTGCAAAACCCACTAGAGTTGGGGGGAGGCAAAATGAAAAAAGTGCCATTGAACTCTGACTTGAGATTGTGAACGGAGAGAAAGAGAGAGAGTGAGAGTCTGAAGAGGGTTAGAAAGAGGGCTTTAGGTGGGCGGGGGGAGGGGGGTACGGAGGGGCCGATGAAGGTGGGAGAGAGAAAAAGAGAGAGAGCGAGGGAAGGGAATTAGTAAGGTGAAGGACTGAGCCACCCTCATAGCCTTTCCACATGAGCACACCTTATAGACACACACGCCACCAGGACCCCCGCAATATTTTAAAGGGATAAGGGTGTGAACAAAAGAATTAAAATATAGATCACACAAACGGCCTTCCCGTCTCTTGTCCGGCAACAGTGGGGAAACAAATTGGATCAGAGGGTTATGGAGAAGAGAATGAAAGTGAGTGGGCACAGGCCTATGCTGTGATTTACAGTATATAAAACATACTGATCGCAATCGTTATGGTTTACAACTAATTATGAACTAATACGACGTTCGTTTTTAATCACACCTTGCAATGTAAATATGATCCTCGGACTCAACTTTAAGATATAGACTTATACTTAATAATAGATTTAAATAACAAAATTATAAAACATCAAAACCCAAGGAGACAATTCAGAAATCCTAGAGATGTACATAAAAAGCAGTAAAATAATATTAAAGTAGACATCGTGCTGGAGCCGAATTAGGAATACTGTAAATCCTGTACTACTGTCTTCTCCTTGTTCCCGGGAACACGTAAACATAAATTTGAGCTTTGAAAGAAACACGTAAGCCAATGCCTTGCAGGATAAGGCTCTGACTGGAGTCATGTGACATAAGTCTGCTTTACTCCTTACCACCAATGAGAAAGTGCAAACACTGTTGCCATAGTAATCCCTCCTATGTTTGCCATCCAGCATTTTTTGGGGGGGAAACACATTTTTATGTCAATCGCCATAAACAATTTATCTCACTAAAATGCTCCCCCGATATAAATACAATCCAAGCTCAACATCTAGCTTAACTTAAAAACATTGCACAAAGATCATCTACTCTCATTTTCTAAATATGCACAACATGTGTTCATTCAATAAACATATGGTTCAATGATTACTTGCATGCTTAGACTATACATTAATACTTAAATTCTAGGTGCATAATGTGCTTGAATAAAACCACTATCTTTGCCAGGTCGTGTAATGTATTCTGAAAAGCTGTTACATATTTTACTGTTAAACACATCTGCATGCAACCTCATGAAGTGGAAGTCAAGGTCGTATCGAGAGCGCATCGCTATATGCCTTAGGGGCCAAAACACTCACCTGATCTGTAGTCATTTGATTGTGAAGTTTTCTCATTGACGTGTAGCACCTCAACATCTTGTTCCTGCAAAAAATTCAGAATGTCACTGCTTAGTAAATTAAGCAAGAATGAAAATATAAACACTTTGGTATACAAATACAGGTAGCTTAACATAATATTTTAATGTTGCTTTAGCTTTTTGGGAATGTAATAATTTAATAATGATGGTAATATTTTGCTTGAATTTTGCTTCTTTGTAAGGTTTTGCTTCCTTGTATGATGCCTTGATGGCCATCCATAGAGCTATACTATAAAAGGAGATATGAGGAAAGACCTTCATTTTTATATACAGTATGCATCCAGTATGAAGTCAATAGAGGCGGCTTGAAAAATGACTTTTTAGTTCAACAATACTATTTTTGTCATCAGGATTCAGAACATAATGAGATACTCAAATACTGCATGAGTCAAAGGACTAAACTTGCAGACAAGATGCAGATGAAAAAGCTTGAACTTCACAGTTTATTATGCAAAAGACCCCAAATAAATCATCAGGATTGAATCTCTAGAAAGCAACCCTGGTTTTAAATGAATTTGTGATCCCAGGTTTAATAAACTAATTCTTGAAAATAATGTGTTTCCTCACACATTATATAAAGGTTTATTTAAAAAAAAACAGATAAGGGAAAATAAACTCAGGGCTTCTATAATGAACAACGATAGCCTACCAATAATATGAGATGCAAAAAAGTAAATGCAATGCGTTCTAAAATAAAATAAACAGAAATTATTTTTTAAATATAACCGCATAACAATGTACAGTAACTTTCTCATCTTCTTTGAACTCTTTCTAAATATGAACTATTCCGGTTAATAAAAACTACACGAATATAAAAACTACACGAATTAAGTTACAATATCCGTCCTGTATAATGTGCAACACAAATACAACTCGACTGGAATTAAATTTAAAGCGTATTTTAAACATTTACATCTGTAGGGCGCAATACACTACAGAAAGACCAAATAAGATACCATCACTCTTTAGAGTAAATGTTCATCTTACAGGTGACTAAATGTATATGGCTCGTTCAAAGTTCAACGAATGAACTTGTTTTATGAGGCTAACGAAAAAAACGACTGTCACCCTTTATTGCACCGAATGCTTGATTGAATGATTTATTTTCCAAAAACAGGGAGCTGTCTACTTAGGCAGCATTTTTGGACACCTACTAGGAGAGTCTACATCATCTGAGCGCGCGCCGAATAGTTGCGTCAAACGTAGGCAGCACTGTAGATATTAAAACACGTCCGTTTTAATTCATTTTATGTAAATGGTTAATAAACGTCAAGTAAATGAAATAAATCATTCTTAAAACGCAAGTAAAGCAGTTAAACATTAAAAAGCAACCCCACAATTCACAAACTGTACATTTTAGGCATCCAAACATTCGTATTAAAATGAAGTAAAACAGAAAAAGCCTTCTTCCCTCATTTTTTTTAAGCTTGCCTATAGGCTACTGTAAGCTAAGCCACTATGCTTATAAACCACGTTTTACTAGACATTTCATATTTTCCCACATGATTATTCTTAGATAACCCGAAGGAAATAACGTCTAAGCAATATTTTGATAGCCTACAGCGCTTCACCAAGGCCCTGCAGGCTCATTCAGCCCGACTAATATTCCGCCCCTCGAGATAGAGAGTTTAAAAAAACCTGGAGTCTGTCGTGTATGTAAATTATTTTCATATAATGTACTGGGCCCTTTTAAATCTGCCAATGTAAGACTCCAAATAAAGGACGATTTTCGTTTCCATTTCGTTGCTTGGATCGGAGGCCGTTGCTAAGCTACCGCACTCAGAATTCATAAGTTCAGGGGAGAAATGATTGACATTTGCTTTTTGAGGTAAAAATGAAAACTGAATAATAATAGATAAAACGTCCCGTTTCATTGTGGGTAACAGAGGCAGTTTGGAGCCTAATCTATTTGAATGAAATTCATGACAGCACACTGCAAGTGAAACCAGACACAAAACATAGTTAAAAATGCGTTAAACCTGTTTAAAGAATAGAACATGTCACTGACACTAATTTTAATAATACAAACATAACTCATCCATAGCAGTGCTGCCTTTTTTGAGACTGCTTTTATAACTAATGCAGTGAATAATGCTATGAGGAAATCAGTAATAAAACAAGAGAAACAGTATGCACTGGTTATTCATATTTAGCATCAACTATTACTGTCAAAAATGAACAATAATGCATGTGCATTATATTTCTCATACAAGCTGAACTTGCAAGGAGTCAACTTTGAAATTGCTGTTTCCAATTTATACGAAGAGAGCAAATGGAATGCATTTTATTAGCTCTTGCCTGACTGTAAATTAACCGTGTCAACATATGCATGTTGTCCAAAAGCAGCCTCCAATATTCAAGCTAAAACCCCCTCAAAAGCATTAATTTATGGCCACTCTCAGTCCTAAGAGAATCAAACTACCACAGTAGCAAATCTAAAGCGACTGTACATTTAGATATTGCACAATAACGCACAAAACACACTATACACATAAATAAGAGCATAATAAATTCAGATACACAAAAACATTATTTCTAATGATGTCTGAAAAGGGGCAGTTTTCTCATTTTTCAAAGATATATAAAGCCAAAAGGAATCAAAAACCTATTCCTAAAATTTACGACGTACCCGCCATACAGGCTGCATATTTTAATCTGAAGTGAAATTGAGATTGGTTGGTTACATTTAATTCAGATTAGTATTAGAGACAGACAATGGCAGTGCTGCATATGCCAGGTGCTAAGACAAGACTCCATCTGCTGGGGCCCCTAACACAGGACCAGACACATATTAATGTGGGAAAATGTCTGGGGTGCCTCTCAGACAGGCCCCTCACTGCAACTCAGACTCTATGTGTCATGCATCAATTACACATCTGTGCCCACTCCCATAAATGTACAAATCTAATGACTTGAACTTGGACACATGAAACTAAAGCAACGTTTACCGCTTACACAAATACTGTAAACTGATACTGCAAACAAATACATATAATCAACATAAATAAAAAATACACCTTAAATGCACTGCAAGCCGCTTTGGATAAGCATCTGCCTGATGCATAAATACCCTCAACCAACTATCTATTATTGTGTCATGTGAGAGAATACTAAAGTTATTATTAATTATAAGATAATATAGTTTTATTTGTATTGTGAATGACTTTTAGATTTAATGACTGAAGGGGTCAGATAGTGCCTCACACAAAAACCCAATGTCAAACATTTCTTTTACCTTGAATTTATTAAAAACAGACTAAAAAGGAGCATGTGTGATGTACCGCTATGAGGCTGAGATGAATAAATGACAGCAACTTGAAGACACATAAAATATTAGGCACCATGAAAACAATAACTAGGCCTATACATCCTATAAATACCAGAGTGGTCATCAGACGAATAGGCCTTTGTAGTTAAATATGATCTAAGATTCCTTATATTTTTGAAAGGACATAAGATGATGGTTTGTGCACTCACAATGCCTGCATGTGTCACAGAATGATGTCATTAGAATCCGGTTTAGTATAGCATTGTGACCTCAACCATGCCACAAATGATGTAACCATGACACCAAAAATGTCCAATAACTCTAAAATTTGAATGTAATATAAAAAATGAATTGAAAACAGATTCTGTATATTATTTCACAAGGTTGGTTCAACTACTGACAGGTGTACAAAGAGGACGTCAGTCTTATTATTTTCGTCACCCTTTTGTATAGTCAATAAACCTTACAGAACACATTCTACAAATTATAGGCTACTCTATAAAAACACTATTTACACATTATTGCCCAGTTATGGCAGTACAAAATGACAAAAAGACAGTCGAGCCACACACACACCTCCAAGGTTTGACTACGCGTTCTCATATTATATGATGACCACGTGACGCACACGGTCTGACCAATAGGATGATGAAACACTTCGATTAACCGATTCCTGTCATCCCGAATTCATACACCAACATCATCATCACCTCTATGTTGGAATGTTGCACAAACACACTTCAGACTGAATACAAGCCTATTTCACTCAGGATACGGAGGAGCTCTCCGTGTCAGCCTGCTCCCAATGCACTAACGCACTAAAGCATCCCTATGTAGCCGGAGGCAGATTCCAGCATGACCGAACATAGCGATTAAAATCCATCTTCTTCACATAGCTTTACCCATTCCAAGCCCACCAGACCATTAAAAACCATTAACACAACGCGACCTGCACGCCTACCGGAGTGGATGCTCTTTGTAGCGGACATCGCCGTCTTCCCATACCCCGGCGCTCCAGATCCCCCCATCTTTCGGCTTGATCCCATCTCTTCCCATGCGAAGCGCTCCGAAGTCTTTTGGATTAGTTTATACTTTCGGTTCTCTAGCTTTATGATATCACATAAACTCATACAGCTAGATAACCAAAGAGAAAAACTAACCCGTGTCTCTTAAAGGGACCGCCGCGTACGCAGATGCAGCTTCAGTTGTGGTCACATGGAGCTATTGCATTTGCTGCTGCTGTGTGTGTGAGAGGCTCCGATACAGTCGCACTCGCTCACTTACACACACACACACACACACACTCACTCACTAACACGTGGGCTAAATTCGCTGTCTGTATTTGTGGAGATTTGTATGGACATTTTAGGGTCTGTGAAGGTAAATTCGCACCTTGTGCATTTGGAGGTCCACTATATCACAATCATTTTAAACGCTTTCAGTTGTATGCGACTGGCACGTCTTTTACTTGATGTAGGCCTGGCAACATAAGGGATTACAACGTTCAAATGGGGCCCTAAAACCTACCTACACCGTAAAAACGGTCAAAGATTACATTACGTAGCCTAAATAAATGAAACACACAGAGTTTAAGAAATCTCAAAAATAGAGCTCCGTATGTCCATACGCGTCTGTGTTGCCATTTGTATATGGCATGCTGTCAGTCTCAAAGCACTTGTTAAAATGTCTACTACTTTCTCTATTTCATTTCAACGATTAAAAGACAAAACTCTTTCTAAAGAATAATTTGGTGGGGTTCAGTGAAAAATCTAAAGCAGAATTACGCACAGTATCCATACCCTCAATAGGGCAGCTATAGCATATTTGGGTTGTCAGTTTATTAATAGGCCTACACTGGATCTCTCAAATGATCTAAAACAACTCAAGTTTTTCACGAGATAAAAAAAGTATTTACAAAATGTTCATGATCTACAATTGCATCTAACCTGCTCTTCCCTCTTAATTTGGAACACATTACATCTTCCAGAATTGCATCTAAAAGAAAATCACGCAAACTGTAAATTAAAAATAAATCCAAGCCAACTCAATCTGTAAAATTAGTCCTTATAATTTATATTCTATTGTATTATAGTACATTTAGTATATACGTCCACATCTAAATCAATGAGAACATTCCAGGCTGTAGTCTATACGACTTGCTAACGATAGAGTTCCAAGCAACGGAGTTAACTTTGAAATAATAAAACACAAAATAAAACGACTTTGCATAAAATAAAAACGAAAACCTGCATACAAGCATTAAACATAGTTGCTTCAACAAAAGATAACAGATATAGATCGTATAACTCTCAAACAATGAGCTTCAATTGCCACAAAAAGAGATACTCACAATTTCATTTCACGTCCATTTTCACAAGGTACATCTCTTAATGTTTTGTCCCAAATGTGCACTTGCTCAAAAACGAAATTAAACATCCTTTTCATTCTAACGACAGCACTGGCAAAAAGCCTCAGTTAATGTCGCACATTTGAGATTTACGGTGTATTTTCGATGCATTGGCAATTAATATACTAACGGAAAGCCTTTAAAATGAAAATAAAATATTTTTTGTAAAATCCTCCAGCTACAAAGCAAGCACGAGTAAGCGCAAGGCTCCGACATCAGCACTGAAGAGGCGAACGGTAGAAGACTGAAGTGAGGGGCTCCTCTGGGCAGGGCCACGGGGGTCACACCGCCAACACAACTGTGATGTCACCAGCATTAACCATTAATGCTTATTGATATGACTGAACAGGACTGAGACGCGCCCGTGACCGAACACTGTTCTCACCATTACGCTAAATGATTTTAAAACTTGTAACAACTACGCGTAAATTATAAGCTATTGTTTTAAAGATAGGCCTACTATAAACCTAACATAAATAAATATAATAACCAGTATACATATACATACATGTGTAGAAGCTAACAATACACAAATGTTAATCCAATTATTCACTAGCTTTATTCCAAGTTGTGAATTTCTCGTGGCACGTCTCATCCTCTTAAAACACATTTAATTAAAAATATTTGTGCAAATGCAAGCAAATACAGTGTTGCGTTGATAAACTTCGTTTTATATTAATTCAAATATGCCTTTCTCTGTCTATTGTATGCATACAATGCCTATTATAAAAAAACTCTAAAAGTTTAAATCCAGTTTCTGGTGTTTCTGGTTCTTTAGGCGCAGGATGTTAAGTCACGGTGAATTATTTAGAATGCACAGTAAATGTTGCTGTTGTAGCCAAATAAAAGGTTTATTGCTATGGCATATTCGTTTGTTTAATGTTAAACATGAAACTCGTATATAGTGCGCGAGAGCAGCCTTTTCAATATTTTCATATGGACATGCCCGTTAGACTAAAGATGTAATATGAACGCTGTTCACATACTGTACATATACTCGTATTGTATATTTGAAAATCAGGTGGGAAAGCAAGAGAGTGAGCAAAATAAATACAATTATTCAGGGGTATTCTGTAAAGCGTGAACGCCTAAGAAAGACAAAGCAGTTTTGGAAAAATATAAATATTTCATACAAATTCTGACGCCACATAAAGGTTCCTTTAAATAATAATGATTATTATTATTATTATTAAAAGTCTGCAATCATACATGCAGACATCACACACACACGAACATGGGCCTGTCCTTCTTTACCATTAAAATATATTCCCCAGTTCATGTAAAAATGGGATCTCCCGGTTTCTCCATGTAAAATGTGGAATGTTCCATTTAGCATAAACAAGATAATATTTCGGGAGGGGAAAAGTAACATCGTGCAAAGCAATAACTGAAAATGTCGGCCGATGTACAATTAGGGATTTGTTTTCTAATTTAAGGAAAGACAGTTTTTGTTATGAATTTCAAATACGCGCTTGCAAGCTTGTGCAAGAGCTAAATGTGAGATACTAGAGAACTCTAAAATAGATATTGATAGATTGTAAAATTAAAATTCAAAACCAGTTCAGAAGTGTCAATGTCCTTGTGATTGAAATTCTTAGGATTGTTACAGTTTTCAACTACGGGTTGACGCTGTTTGAGCAATAATAAAACCTGTACAGTTATACCTATTTGACGAAAATTTGACTCCAAGAAGCAAAAAAAAAACCTCTATGTTTTTTGATTGAGAAAAAACACTAGACTTAAAAATCCCTTTGCTTAACTTGAGAGCTATACACCATAGCTATTAATGCTATCAATATTTATATACAATCATTTTAAATATTCGCAACAGTCCGAAGTTGGTCTTGGAAATAATGTGTCTCTAATAAAGTCTCTTGCATTCCAATTGACTGAGTTTTATAAAATACTGTAGTTTGTTCAAAAATAAAAGTGCTTTACTGAAATGCGACCATGCCTGTGAAAACCACGTTAAAGTCTCAAAATCGACTGAACAAATTTGATTTCAGTCATGCAATTCATTATTTCAAATTGTACATGCCTTAATATTAAATACATCATATACATATTTTCACATAATGTTCTTAACTGTAGAAAACAGTAAATTACAAAAAATGAGTTTAGCTGGGTTTTTACAGGCAGAGTCACAAATTATTAAAACCTCGCAGTGTGAAACAATAAAGTGTTAAACTATATGCTTTGAATAGCCTACGTTGTTTTGTTCTAGCGGTAGCCAAATTGTATTGTTTAACTAAAATGTTTAGGTTGCTGTATGAACATTATATAGCAAACTGAGATTTGTCTATTGCACTTTTTCACGCACTATCAGAGAGCGAATTAATCATGCAGAATACATTGGATGTGCACGCGCGAATGCAGTTTGATAAGAAAGACTAATGACGTGTTATAATTTAACAATCAAAGTGAAAACCCACAAAAAAGTGACATTGTTTAAATTAAACAGAATCTATATTTATGCTATTTTACTACGTTTGTTTTAATTCATGTTTTTAAAAAGCTCCGTGTATCTCGTGTATATTTTGTTTTAACTTACAGCTTAGTAATTATTATGCCACTGTTTTGCACCCACAATTCAGAATTTAAAAACTAAACCTTGCAACGAAGACTTTTTTAAATAAACATTCTATAATAAAACTTTCAAATTTAATTTTATTCTAACATTAACCACACATTTATTTTAATACCACACCTAGGATGAATATATGTGCATCCATGAAAGCTCTGTGTCTTGCACCTCACACCTTCCATCTCAGATTTTGCCAGTCCCCGCCCTCTTGCACAAATACACCTACACGTGATTCTACCGCCCTTTGAGTCATGTCCTGCTCCAATAATGAGCTTCTCACCATGCTTAAGCTACAGTACAAATGCAGGCTACAATACAGGCCTATTGTTGACTATACATCATATTTTAATCTAAATGATATACTTATTTCATTGTATACTTTTCCATTATTTTTATTTTAGATTGTTTCATTTAGGATTTGGTTTTACTGTATTTGATCAAGTATCGTTCATCTTACCTAATCGTTTACTTTTTAAATAAAACAGCAAATTATGAGAATTACAATGCTTTGAGGTGTAATTTGCAGCATGCTTTGCCATCAGAGATATCCAAAAGCTCACTCAAATTCAGGGAAGCAAACAGGTAGAAGAGAACTGTCCTTGGTCCTGAAATTCAGCACCGCTAAAGTTCTTACCTAGCTTTCACAAACACGTGTTTCACAAACTGAATAGGCCTATAACTCAATTTAACAGACATCTGATTTCAAATCACGCTTTTTAAGTGTCGTATTTACCTTAAAGGACTTACTAAATAAAATAGAAAACATCGATTAAAATTAAATAGAAACAGCTAGTTAATGTAACTTTCAGATAAATATTGTGTTTTATTGAACACCAAGAGGCAAAGTTATCTAAATGAACACATTGCAGAATAAAAATGTATGTGACTTAGTCTATTGAAAATTCCCATGTTGTTTCGAAATTCGCATATTGTTTCGATAAACCATTTAACAAGACAATACAGAAGGAATCTCGTTTAATACCATTCATTTTTCAATTATTAATGTCTGTTGGTGGATTTCAATATTCATCAACATATACTGAAATTCTAAATATTATAGATCTGAATCTGGTAAATCAGATTTAGCAACCGAAATGTGAATGTTAGTGGCTGATGTGTTTTATTCATATATTAAATGTCACGTTACATTATGTGAAAATTCCACTTCTACAACAAACGTTTACAAAGCTTTAAAGTCAATTCTAAACATTCCACTTAATATTTGTAAATATAACTTTACATGTTTACTTATACAATAGACATTTAAACATTGGTGTATAGCACAAAACAACAAAATAAGGTATATCTGCCAAATCTTTACAAATCTTACCTGTTAGCAGAGCGTGATGATCATTTATTTCTAAAAACCTGCAAAATAAGAGATATATTTTTAAATAATATATAGTCAAATGAGAACAAACGAACACATGGGCCTTCCTTGATCAACTATTGACGCTGGTATATTTATTTAGATTTTGTACATATAGTGATTAAATGTTATTTTATCAAAACGTGTACCTGAAGCTGAAATCATTTGAAAATAACAGGCGTATTACCAGACTATTAAAATCACATCTTATCATAATGTTTTGGTATGAAGCACAGAAAAGGCTGGAGTTTACAAAGAAGCCTGTGAAGAGCACACGCACGTGCTTTACTCTCTCTCTCTCTCTCTGACACACATACACACACACACACTCAATACAACCTTGTTTTCAAAAACTTCTCCAAATACCACTTAATTTTCAGGCATAAATTATATTAAAAGATACTCATTTGTTTATTTAAAATAAAAATCACTGAGTTGATAAATAAATAAGTGTATCTGACAATGAAATACATTCTTAAATAGTTGTATCCGTCAATGTGTTGCATGGGACTGGGTATAATAGTCGAGAAAAAAAGATTTGGGGCCTTTTGTGGGGTTCCAGGGTTCCTCTTGGTCTCTATTGTTGGCCTCTCCAAAAGCCTGATTAATTAATTTCACACTGTAGCCCCGGAGAAGATTTTCCCACAAACAAGCGACCGAGAGAAATTCAGCCCTAAGAAAGAAGTCAACATCAAGTTCAACAACGTGCGAGCTGCTCATTATCATGACAATAACGTCTGGGAGCGCAGAAGTCTTTTTAACAAGAGGGTCTGGCGTCAATACACTCCACCTCCCAGACCCCGGAACATTTTCCCAGGCTCCTCTAACAATCGCACAACTGTTTGCTCCCCAGGCTCGCCTAATGATCACTTCATACAACGCTCAAAAGATGATTTAGTTAAAATACGCTACATTAACTCTGACAAATGAAAACTTTTTTTCCCTCTAAACAGAACTTGAGAATTAGAAAGTATTAATACATGCTCAACATAAAACATATAAAATGTAGACTATTATAATATATGCTATTTTAAGCTATGTTTTAAGATATTTTACGCAAAACGAGTTAAACTGTATTGCTGCTCCGTACGTCAATTTATATGACTATACTCACTTAGCAAGTTTGGGATGATCCATCACACCACAGAATCTAATCCAAAAATGAAAACCCGTAAAGGTACCAGTCGCAGTGCATTTGGTGGTAAAGAATGATCAACTTTTCTTCTGAAACTGCAAAAACGCACATCCTACTGTATTACCATGCATTATTAAGTATTTTTCCTTACAAACTGATCTTAAACCGCGTTAGCACATGTACAACTCCGTTCTCTTGATTTCTGCCATGTATCCAGTTTCCCTACTCCGGAAGACTGGGACCACGTCTGTAGTGGATCTCAACGCGAGCCCGGCGTGCTGTGGACGTGCGCAGAAACTCAAGCAGCTCGCGCGCAAACAGCGTCTAGTTGTGAATTGATGAGTTATTGTTCCACGTGCATGATCCATTTAGTAACGCCCATCCGATCTCGCTCCCATGGTTGGCATATATGCAGAATATAAAAGAAAGTTGCTAGTTTTGGTTAGATATTCTTTGTTTTGAATGTGAGATCAAATAAACGCAATTGATTTGCTTTATGAACTCCGATTTTAAACAGAAAAATGTATTTGCAGTTGCATCTGCAGTTCACACGATGACACCTTAAGATTACTGTACTGCCAATACACGCAAATAAGTGTGTGTGTGCAGTGCAGGCCAAAAGACTTTCATGTTATTTATTGACCATTTTCCAATACAAGGACGCTATGTTTAAAGTGTTTACTGAATTTCCTTTGATCACGTTTTGCGCATAGCCTATTTAAGTGCACAGATCACGCACATTTGGGAAACCACTGCGACGCAGAGAGTTGTGAGATTTGGTAATGGAGGTGTATGCGATTCTCATGCTGAGGGGGGATCTGGCTGACGAGTCAGATTCAGGTTCGTCTTGACGTCATAGACCTGCGGAAGGGTCGTACGTAAAATATAATCGCGCTGGATGGGCTCGGGACGTCATTATGCATTTCCAGGCTTCTTTTAGAAACATGGGACGAAAAACAGACTCTCAATTCGTATATAAAAAGTATTGATCATGACAGCTCTTGGAATTTTCAATAAATATTAACTGTTGACAGAACGAACGTGTTGCAAAAATATTGCTGAACTAAATTAGCAGTTAGGCACATTTACTTCCATACATATTTTTATAATCAGCCTATATAATAAAATGTTATTTATTTACAGTGTACATGCTGTCAACAGAGTAAGAGAGGGGTGAAACTAACTACGTTACATGACTAACCGATTCATTTTCCTTTCATTTTCTTTAAAAATATTGTTTTATTTAAACAAACATTTGACATTATGTAGCCTATTATTTAAGAAATTTGCACCGCATGACGAAGGCCTGTTTACTTATCTAGTAAATTATTCACAATAAATGCGTTAAAGTGTTTTGTCATACATTTTTACCACTTTTAGGGTAAATATCTGTTTTTTTATCCTAAGCCATTAGATAGGACTCTTTATTTTATTAAGGTTTGAGTGAGAATGTGTTGAGTTTAGTGAACCCACCAGAAAACAGCGACACCCTTCGGTGTAAAGGCGCTTCAAGCTTATACAAAAACAAACGTGTAGTCGTTGGACTAGGCTAATGCATGTTTATCATATCTAATCGTACTAAAATATATTCTTAAAATATATTTTATATTATTTTAAAACAAAGAAAGAAGAGGTTTCAATATTTACCGCGTTAAACCTCTATAAAGATTAACAGCTGATTTCTAATATAGCATATAGACATCCACATACAGGCCTAGATTTAAAAAATATGAATCTTAAAAATGAAAAAAAAAATACAGGAGCACTACAGTTAAACAGTAACAATTAAATCAAAATGTTCTTCAACAAATAGTCAAATCACCAAAGAACCATATACAACCAGGTCTAATAAATAAACAATTTACTTGTAAAGTTACAATGTATGATGCTGATGTGAAAAATTCCTTGGAAGAGTTCTGATTATCTTAAACTTGCTAATGATTCTACATTAATTAGAAACAATACAACCGTCTAACATTTATAGGCCTAATATAAATATTAGCTACACTATTTATATATAACTGTTTAGTAGCGTAACATTTTAAATTGACAGTAAAGAGACTATAGATAAAGATTATTAGCAGATTATGAACAGTTCTCTACTGTTCATCCTCTACATTTAGCATATCAGAATTCCTAAATGTAGCCTAAATATAGACACGTTTAAAACTAACGTGAATGACTCAAATCTGTAACCATGATGCTTAGGCCTATAATTAAAAAACGTGTCACATCAACAATCCGTTAGGCTATATGTAAAATAGTCAATATGTAATCACTACGAGACGATATTTTATTGTGCAATTTAAGATACATCAGCACCGAGAAAGATTTTAAAAACGCTGTGAATGAAGGGCTCACGTAAAAATGTTCTCCTCATATCGTCATAAATACACGAGCGAAAAAGCCCTGTACATTTTAAAAGATTTTATCTGACGTTCAAAACACCTCGGGCAAAACATATAGGGCTACTAATAGGCTTTGGACACAGTTAACCAGTCAAACAAAAATTAAAAGCTAAATGTAAAAAGATTATCCAATTACGTAGTGCATAAAAAGCTGTCTTGCTTATTTCTATGTAGGCCTATGTCTTACAGGTTGCACTTGACCCTGTGCTTCAATTATAGACGTTTCAGATTGACCTGATGGTCGCAAGGTCGAAGGCAAAATCAAAGTCTGAGCAAAAATTTGAGTTGAATGATGTCTTGTCTTGACACCATAATAAATACCCATTGTCTACGATCATTCAGACCTTGTGCGATGAATACAGTTCAATGGAGAAAGTCATAAAGATATTGACCAAAGTCCTCAAATTTTTAGTTTCCTTTCAGCCAGCCAGTCACTTCGCAACACCCACAATTACAATAGATGTTTCAAAGTTTTACATCTATGACAATTATTAATCTTTCAGAAGTTAAAACATAATCAACATTTGTATATGTGAATACAAATAGCCTTATAAGCACGTATGACGTCATACACGGTCATATTTAACAATAAAGGTCATATCCGAAGAAAATAATTTACAGTGAGAACGAATGTTTTTAATGTTTTAAAAGTTAATTATTTCAAAGAGAAAAAAGCAAATTATTAAGAATAAAGCAAATAATTGTATTTGTGAGCGAAGGGAAGTGTCACAAAATCTCTAAAACCTGCATGAGAACAAAATATTTAAAACGTACATACCCAAAGTTTTTAGCGTTGTGGAGAGATGTTCCTACACTGGCTGTTTCGTGGGAAAAGACTCGCCTCAGCATCAACAGTCCTTTAATTGGAGACGGGCTGGATTTTATGGAAATGAGCATTGAACATGAGTCTTGCCGACTGATTGCCACATATAAGAAGAGTGCAAGGGCCATATTCACGTCTTTTTAGCAACGCAATTCAGAAGGTCAAGTTCAAGCGCATATCTCAGCTCTTTCAATGTGCGTGACCAATTATCATGCAAGTCGCGTAAAAGCCATGTGTGTGAAAGCCCATATACAGGCTTTGAGCTGAAAACAGTTCAACTGGTCGAAATCTTCATTACAATGAGTTTTAAAAGTGGGTAACAAATTTGCAACTTTTATTTAAGTTTACAATAATATTTAACAATATTTTGTGTAAATAACAATGAAAACATTAATATGTTCCATGAAATGATTATTTAATTTCCATGTAGTCGTATCAAATTAAGATGAATAAAAATATGATTCTGCATTTCTTGGTTGATAATCTCTTAGGCCAACATAGACAGTCAACAGCCAACAAAGACAGAACCAATTTTTGGAGAAAGGGAAAGTGTTCTCAAAAGGTCCTTTAAATAAACTATTGTGCACTCCAACATGAATGAGGCATTGTCCAACATAACCAGAATGGGTAAAAATCTTTCACATAGATCTTTTTATTCTGTACTGTAAAAATGTTTTACTGTAGTTTGCAGCTAGTTGCCAGTAACTCACTGATTTATATTTATCTAATTTATTGGCAACAGTTTGTGCAAAGATAAATACATTTTAAACAATAAGAAATCTTTTATATTTACAGAAAAAAACAATAAAATAACAGCCTCACGCAAAGCATTCTGGGAACCAGATTTTCTTTCTTCTTCTAAGTTTGGTTCCCAGAATGCTTTGCATGAGGCTGTTTTTATTATATTTTATTCTGTAAAGATAAAGACTTGTTAATGTATAATGTTCATTTATCTTGGAACAAACTGTTGCCAGTAAATTGCATAAATGTAAATCTACAGTAAGTTACTGGCAAACTGCTGCCAATAATAAAGTAATTTCTACAGTTTTTTTACAGTGTGTAGTTCTTTGGAAACTACCTGGAACTGTAAAATCCTGAGATCTCAAAAACAGCCTAAAATGATTTTGGTTCTTTAATGGATCCGAGTAACTTTACTTTGAAGAAAGTTGATTATATGGTTCTAAGGAACCTTTACATTTTGAGTGGACTATATGAACAAACAGAATTCTGTTAAAATCATATTTTAAAGAAAACTTTAAAGGCTCAGATATTAACTCATAAAAGCATGGGGCTCAAACCCCAAGGAGTAACACACCTTAGCAGTCATTTACCACTGAGCATACAGCATCTCATTCAAGCTGAACCACAAACTGAACTTCTGATTTACTGATTTAAAGCTGTTTCATTATATCCATCATATCATTGCTGTTCTTCCAAAACCTTGGATGTACAAATTCACAGTTTTTTAGGAAATGGAAAAAACACGGACAACAAAGTATTTATTTAAAAAGTACAACGTTGAAAATAACTTTTTAATCCTTTTTATTGGTTAGATATTTGCAAAAAAAAGTGTCAAATATAAAGGGTGACAAATAATGATGATTTAGGGCAAAAAAGAAAAATCACGAAACATGGAGATACGAGGTTTCAGAAGGACAGCAGCGATAATCCTTGGATGAGTCAACCACCTTGGTCCTAGTATTAATGGGGAAAGGTAACAGGGCAATTCCGTGAAAATGTCAACCATGAAAAAAACTTTTTTTACCAACGGTTTTTACTTTGGTAACAGCAAAGATATTAACATTTGGTGGTTCAAATACCCATGTGATATCTCTCTTCAAATTTGTTAAGCATTTGTTTTATTTTTAGTGCGTGATTTTTCATAGTCAGGTTAGTGCCATTTTCAGGATTGTCACGTCCATAACGCTACATATTCCTCATAAAAGAAAATGACTGTCATAGACTGACATTTTGTGATATGTAGACTCTATCAACAAGGGTTTAGTAAAATATAAACAGATGGTTCAATATATTTGTAACAAATTCATTCTCTGAGCATTTTTATGTCACGTCCATAAAGCAAAATGTCATGTCAATAACGTTGGAATTGCCCATTATGCTCTCAAATGGGAAAAATCTGATAGCCAAACCTGAATGTTCGTGGTTAAAGAAACTTTCATGCAATGTATTATTTTAAGAAATGCGGATACATGTTAAAGTTCTTTTTCATATGCATGTAGGCAGTATTACCTTAACCACTGAGCATACATCTCATTGCACCATAGTGCCTTATTATATGTACATTTTATTTCTATGTACGTATATAACACTACCTCTAACATTAACCATTTGCATAAGTGTACATACAATCTCTTAATATGTATATTCTAATATATACTACCCTGTACAATGTCTCTATGATATTTACCCCATTTTCTGTACAGTAGTCTTATTTTATATATGCATATTTTAGAATCTTTTAGACTGTAAATCTTATTATATTGTATAGTCATTGTGTTGAATGTCTGTACTAGAAGCTTCCAACACCAAAGAAAATTCCTTGTGTGTGCAAGCACACTTGGCAATAAAGCTCTTCTGATTCTGATAACACATTCTTAGAGACATTACTTTTTTGCATCAATAGAGGGGAAAGACATTTAAACACATCTGTGCAAAGTCACAACACTTGGCTATACGCAGCAAAGTAGATAACGCATTTTGAATCTGAATCTGAGACAGAGAAATGCTTTAAATTGTAATGAACTATTGATCAGTTTATTATACTATTAATCTTCTGATGTGATGTAGCTTAATAATTATCAGCAGGAAATAAATTATAAGATTTAACAAATCTTTATACACAATAAAAACATACAATGGGGGGATAAAAAAAGTTGGCTTTAAAAGTCTATGTTGACACAACACCTCACATTTGTCGTTACACCTGCTGACCCGTGTTATTTCTGTCCTTGAAGAAAACCTGAAGACATTTACGGTTTCGCGTCGGGGGACCAATCAAATCGCAGACGCTCAGACTCCTCGACCAATCGAACCGCGCGTTTCATGCGTTGCCGATATGGACCAATCAGATCGAGCGTTCGGTGCCGGCGTCATCAAAACACTCTTTCAGCTGTTTGAACATTGAAGCGTCTCCACGAGTGCGCCTCTACATGGGAAAAACTCATTCATTAAACTCAACAAACGAAAATGGTCAGTATGTTAACTTGATTTACATTCAAATCGACTAAACGTGCACTTTAACACGACTGATACAGTTGTTTATTGTTTGCAGACTCGGTAATGTTGTCTTGTTAGCATTAATGGTAACTTAGCTCAGGCTGATGTGCTGGACTGGTTTGGCTTTGCATGTCTATTTTTGATCCACAGCGCACGTGTTACTTTTTAAAGTGACTGGCAAAGATTTGGCTCCGATCCTTGCAGAGGGACTCGGTTGTCGATTAATATTGCAATATCGGATGTGTTTAGCTGTAGCATGTTAGCAAACTACCCATGCATGTCTGTCGATGGGTTGGGGGTTTGAACTCGCCACCTGTGCTCTAACTTTGACAGCATGACTCCATTGCTCATCTTGAGTGACTGCCACAGTCTGGAGTTGCTGAATGGTACTAACGTTACATTTAAGTTACATTTGAAAAAATTAACCACTTTGAAACTGTGGTGTTTGTTGTACTAAAACAGCAACCTCAAATGTACGATTTTACTGTAGTAATCACAGTTCAACCGTGACATTAGTTAAATTGTGATTATATACGGTCTGTTCCCGCATCAAATATTTCGACTCTTACCTCAGTTGGCAGCACAAACTACTTGCCTTGAAATACAAGTGCGCTTGGAAACACCGCTTCGGGATAAACGTGAAAATACACGATGTTTTTAAAAGTAGAGTCTTAGTAATTCAATATTAAAAGCGTTAAAGAGAGACTAATGCGATAAAACCGCTACTAACACTTTAAAGGACAAAAAAGTTCAATCTCCTGAAGTCATGAAACTGCAAACGATTTAACGTCCGCGCGCAGGTTTTCAAATTGACCGTTTACACAGAAAACGATTCACTCACAACCGGAAGTTCATCCGCCTATCACAATAGTACCGCTAAAATGACCCAAACCACTTTAGTGCTCATATATATTTGTAAATAAGAATAAATATAAACACTTTATCACATGCACATTTTTGCTTGTAAACCCACAAGAATATAATTCAATTCCAGTGTAGCAGATACTGTTGGTAGTCAACCTAAATAATAGTCAGTGTTGGGGAAGTTACTCTGAAAAAGTAATTCATTACTAGTTACTAATTACATATTCAATAGTGTATTTAGATTACTGAACAAATTACTTTCTCCAAAAAGTATTTATTTACATATTTCTTTCTATATCCTTCATCCACCTTGATTAGAATTCATTCAAGGATAGACATGAAAGGCTCTTTTAATTCAATCAAATAATTAATAAATAACTTCATAAATGATTCTTATTAACTGTCCAAAGTATACAAATGTGAGAAGGATACGTTCAGCAAACATTTTAAAGTACTTTAAAGGGAAAGTAATTAAATTACAATTACTAATTACTTAGTAACTAGTTACACCCAACACTGATAATAGTAAACCTTTAAAGATGGATTTCTGTAGTTAAATGTCTATATGTTGTTGTCCTTCAAGGCGCTGATGGGTGTTCAGTTGGTGGTGAGCTTGCTGGCGGTCAGCATAATGCAAAGGATGGCCCCCCATCTCTCCTTTGCACGCTGGCTTTTATGTAATGGCAGGTATGCATATACATTGTATACTATGGATAAACCTGATCTGGCTCCGGTTTCTTTTTAATATCATGTCCTGTTTATTTTCTCAGTCTTTTCAAGTTCAAACATCCGTCTGAGGGTGAGCTGTGTGCACTTGCAGGAAAGCAAATTCCAAAGACGGGAAGACGAGACAGGTTGGAGCGGCTTACGCCGGTTTCATTATATACAACTGTAGTTGACTACACATCGCATTTATCTCAACATGGATAACTGGATTGGAACATCTATTCATTCACTGATCGCTTATGGTTTACAGGAGACAAAATGGACAAGGAGAATCCAAGCCGCTCACGGTTCCGAAAGACATTGATCTTCATTTGGAAAGCGGTCCTGTTAGTGTCATGGATGCTCTTGGTAGGTCTTGAATGACCCATGTATCCAAAATGGTAAAACTTACCTGTTTCGGCAGGCTTTTCGATGATTATATCACTTGTTTAGGGTTATTTATGGTCTTAATGATTATGATTATGTTTAGTTTTATTTATTTTAATGTTTACTTTTGTATGCTTGTTTTTGATAACTTCGATTAATGTCGGTTAGATCACATGTTGTATTAATGGTTTTATGGATTGTTGTTCTATTCATTGTACGGTGTCCTTGAGTGTCTAGTAAGGCGCTTTGAAATAAAATAATAATAATGAAAATATGAATTGCTTAGTGTTCCTGTATCTGAAACGTTTAGGGGAAGTTATTCTACACTTTAGCAGTATTTCTTGGTCATTTTACCAATAAGACTTTCACTATATGTACCCCATGTATGCATGTTCCATATATTCCATATGCTCTTTTTCAGACTAAGTCCAGCTCATTCTGTTATCTCTCTTTGCTCCCTGTTTCCCACAGTTCTACGGTTCTTTGTGGAGTATCAGTGGCTCATTGACTTTGCCGTGTATGCCACGGGGATCTACCTTTTCACCGAAGGCTATTTCAGCGTGGTGGACGCCAGCAAGGAGGTGAATATCGCTGCCATCTGGTGTGTGCTGACTGTTTTCTTCTGCCTGTATCCTTCACCCTAAACCACCCTTAGTTCTTCACCTGTATCATTTTAGGAGATTTTAGGAAGTCTTGTATGCATTGCTGCCTGCGAAGTTCGGTTCGAGTTTCCTTTGTAGATTTGTCTTGTTCTCCTTGACTGAAGTTCCCAGGAGGACCCTGTATGTTCTCACGAGCCACTACTTCAGTTCTGATGATGGTGGCGAGCGTTCGGTGTGTCTGGCTTTTGGCTTCTTATCGCTGCTTGTGGCCATGCTGGTTCTTGTAGTGAGAGAAGACTATCTGGAGTTTGGTCTTGAGCCCGGTATGTCCCGGCTTCTCTATTCCTAATGGTGTTTTGATGTTTGATATCTAGTTGCAACTATTATCATTGTAATAATAATACATTTAATTTAGTTTTTTATTTTTGAAGGTTTTACAAATGTCTTTGACAATTTTGAAGTCTTCGCCAAACAGCACGGCTACGAGTGGTCGTAAGTAAAACATTGATGGTTAGACATCATTACCCCTCATATAGTTATCATCGGTAAATTCAGGATTTCTATTTTGATCTGTCTTGGTTCAGAATTCCATTCACCAAGCTGTCCGTAAAATTGGGTCTGGCTGTTATTTGTGCCTTCATTGGAGCTCTCCTCGCTTTCCCCGGACTTCGATTGGCCCAAACTCACCTGGATGCAGTTCAGATGAATTCAGACCGTCCAATCATACAGTTAGGCGACTGCTGATTTTATTGCTGAATTATTTCATGTAAATTGAGAGTTTGAAAGTTGCTGTTGAAATGAAATGAAATGAATTCCAGGATCTGAAGAAAACAACCATTTTTTTTCTTTTCAGAATCCTGTTACAAATTAGTTTTCTGTCTCCACTGGTGGTTATTGTAATGTGGATCAAACCTATTGCTCGAGACTTCCTTGGCAACGCCCCCATGGGAAAGACCTCAGTCACCCTGTAAGCATGTTCGATCAAATTTTGTTATATTTACTTTGATTTTGTTCCATTTTTCTACATCAGAATGAAGTTTGCAAAGCATTTGCAATAGACCTGAAACAGAAATGTTTATTTATCATTTTGCAGGCTTTCCAGTTCGGCTTTTAACTCGGTGCGTCTGTGGACGATTGTGGGTCTCTGTGTTTTGCGGCTTATGCTCACGAGGTATCACCTGCAGGCCTACCTAAATCTGTCTCAGAAGTGGGTGGATCATATGAAGAAAGAGGCGGGGCGAATCGCTGCCATTGACATCCAGAGAAAGGCAAGATAAGATTTCAAAGCATTGTATGACTTCACATTTAGTAAACATTACATGCCAGTTTATCAGAGTACACAATGTTACGTACTATTTACAGTTGTTCTCAAATACATTGTTACTGTTTTTTTACATTATCATGTTAAGTTTTCAAACTTGTGTGCAGGTGACACGAATTTTCTGCTACTTGACAGTGGTCACCCTCCAGTATCTTTTGCCCATTCTGCTTGTACTTTTCTCGACCTTGGCGCTCAAATCTTTAGGTGGGTCACTTGACTGTTAAATATCAGTTTATATGTGAAGATTTTCTGTCCTCTCAGGTTGAAGAATTTCAGAAATGCCTTCACACATACTACTCGGTGTAACATTGTATTGGTATATCAGTAATATCTGCTCAAATTTAAAACTCTGTAGAATGCTACAGCAACCACATAGCCACACACTTGTTATCATCCCAAACACGCTTGTATTGTGAGGATGACCAGTGCATGGTCTGACCGGTCAATCGGCATCGATCTGATATCGGAAGGAAAAAATCAGCATCAGAATCTAGTTATAATCTGTTCCTTCACTGTTCTCCTCAGGTGACTTCTCATGGGGGCTCGGAGCAGAGACCCCAGGTGTGACCCCCGCTCCATTTCTTCCCGTAACGCCTTCGCCGGCCCCCAGACTCGAAGACGACGAGGACATGGAAGACATGGAGGAAGACATCCAAGCCACCGTCGCCCACCTGACGGAATTATTCGTTTCCTTACGCGGGGTCTTCACACCCCTCTTCTTCAAGGGCATCTTCGCCTTCCTCACTTGGTGGGTTGCGGCCTGTCAACTCATCAGCAGCTTGTTCGGCATCTACTTCCATCAGTATCTAATGCACAATTGAAAAGTGTCCTGAAATGAATATTCTATGCACTAAATCCAGTTTGTGAAATATAGAGGTACTGCAGCATCATCATGAACTGCCTTGCAACACCATTTGGTGCCATTATAACAAATATTCATGCCTGAATCGTCAAAACCTATACAGTACTTCATAATCTTTTTTGTCATGATTTGGCACGTTGCTGGTACACAAGGGGGAAGTATTTACTTGGTACAATCAAAGCAAAGATGCTAGTTTTAGATACGCTATTCCCTAACCCTAACTTTTATGTTTCTATAACATTTGAAACTGATCTAAACCAACTAACAATTGGTCAGATGCCTCATTTGCATAATCACAGTAGTCTCCTGCTATGGCAATCTTTGCATCATGATGCAGTTCTTAGGGCCTGTGAACTCAGGGATGCGAAATAGTGTTTCTTTCACCAGCAAGTGCAAATTTCTTGAGCGCCGCAGTCAAACAAATGAAGATTTAATTTCATTTTGTATGTTGCCTTGGATGTTGGGTAGCGCGCCATGACTTATGTACAGTTAAGTGCGGTGCTTGACATTTTTCTTCGTGTTTCATTATTGTTTCATTTATTCTGTTCACTACATTAGCTGCCAAACTACTGTCCGAGGAAGTCATCAGGGATTTCATATAGTTTAGAATCGCAGTCTTAAAACAAGCTTAACAATATTTTACTGATTATGTTCAGATTTATTTATTCATTTACTAGTGTCAATCAACATTTCATTTGATTCCTGATAATAAATTATTTTAAAAAAGGAGTCTTGAGTCTTTTTGAAAACACGAGTCTTGTTTCTATTACGCTCATCCAGAAATTAAGGTTTTTTTCATGATTTATTCATCCCCATGTCAATCCAAACCTGTGACTTTCTTTCTTCTGCAGAACACAAAAGAAGATACTTTGATAGACAAACAACATTGACCCTCATTGACTTTTACTGTATGAACACAAAACCACAGAGATTTCTCAAAATATCTTCTGTTTCATTAAAGAAAGAGTCATATACAGGTTTTGAACACAAGGGTGGATAAATTGTGAATAAACATTTTTATTTTGGGGTGAACATTTTGGCTAAATCTTTTCAAGATGATTTGACTACAGGATAAATATACTCATTTACAATTATTTTCATTGGCTGATGATAATATGAATCATTTGGTTAGATGCACATATAATGCTAAAATTGGTCATCACTACTAAATCATTTAGCAAAACTATTTCTTAGAAACCCACGAACTGTTGGGAAAACTCATAAACTGGTGCTTGATTCAATTCTATGCAAAACATTTGTCTGGAGTGATTTTGTCTCTTATTTTTTAGACACAATTTTTTAAACACATCAGCTCAGCTCATTCAGCTCAGTCTTTATCTGTCATAGGTTTTAGTCTTAAAGATGACATGATTCCTGGCTGACAATATCAGACTTCCAGTCAGAACAGACCGAGGTGCTGATGTGAGGTCAAATGGTTACTGGTTGTGATAAGTTGATATGTTGGAAAATGCCACTTCACAAATTTTGCCACTTCACATCAATTAGCACAATTTCTGCTCATTTTTATCGCTTTCTTCTGCTTTTGTCTTTTGTAAAAACACCCTTTTGATGAGTGTGTAGTATTTTTGTGAGCACATTTGAGATTTACATTCATAATTCTTCTGTGATCAATTTCTTTGCCTTCCTTAGTACGAAAATGTAATGAAGGTGCACCTTAGTTAGGTATTCCCGAACAAGTCCGCATTATCCAGTCTCGCCACCCAGACCCTCCGTCGCACCAGCGTCTCGCCTCAAACTCAGACGTATATTTTTTTTCCCATGACAAGCAGGGCGATGACACGTCTGGAAGTCGTGTCTGGCTTAATGAAGTGAAGGGTGACAGGGTTGACATATCTATATAATCACATTAATTATGTGCATCTGTCAGGAGGCCCAGTCTGAGACTCACTGCGGGCCTGGCTGTTGCTATAGGGACTGGACCGAGGACCATTCAGACGTGCCCTCCAGACTCGTCCCATCTGCCCCTCGAGACCTGCCCAGACATGACCTCCGTGACCCTCTTTTCAAACGATGTAGGGTGGGCCGTGCTGACGATCTGGAGAGATGGGTGATTCCAGCCAATTTTCAGCTGTTTAATAGCTTAAGGGTTTGGAGATGGTGCGAACGGGTGTCTGAGAAATATTTGAATGTAATTGAGTACAGACATAATAGATATGTGTGTTTGTGATGGCGGATGTGCGTCTTGATTTGGAGTGTTATGGTGATTATAATAGTGTTGGATGTAGTAACAGGGGTCACAGATGAAATCAAATGCTGATGAGTTGGATGTATGGAGAAAGAAAGAACAGTGCTGGTACTTTGATGGTCTCACGTACACGTTGCATTTAACTGTGAGGGAATTGATGTGCCGACTGCTCTTAACCTTGATGTTGCTTGTTAATAATATTTACTGTATGTACTGTAATGTGTAGGTAATAGTATCTTAAAAAAAATACATAGGTTCCAGGAATCTTTTTTGGGAGACTTTAAGACCGACATTGGTTCATGATGTATTCTGGATAAAGGAAAGCAGAATACTTTATCGGTGTTTAAGTACACAAGGTAGTACAGGCCTTACAAACATTTTATTCAAGTGTGATACTTCTTTTAGAGGTCACTATACAGTGGACAGCTATCAAAAAGCCATTTCTTGTGTATTCTTGTGAGGGTTTTGACAAAATGTGGAAAAATAAGTTTAAAAGGTTTAAATCTTGTTTTCCATGCCTTAAGACTAACAATACAACACATAGGAAAATAATCCCGAGGTATTGATAATTCATGCAAGAAAGGGTTGAATTTAAAAAACTCCCTTTTATGCACTTCTCAGAAATATACTTGATCTAATTTTCTGAAAAATGAAGTTGTAAACTAGTTATCTTAACCTTTTAACAGTCACTAAATGAAAATGCACACAGAAATGTAAATGCAATGTAAACTTAAATGATTGTAATACACACCTAAAGTTAGTCCTTTATGAAAGTAGACACTCGGCAGATTATTGCTGAGCAAAAAAATTCACTTAAATAGTAATTATGAGAATTAATTTATTTTAAACCAGGTACTTTTTCTACATAGTTTATATTATAATAAACTGGTAAAATAGTTATTCTAGAGACCTACACCTTTCCAGTGATAAAGTTCGATAGGCTTATAGAATTCAATTGTGAAAATTTTAAACAAACCTTAGGGTTTCACCAAAGAAACAGTGACATTTAAAAGGCTATAGTACACATAAATGCTATGCCTTTATAAACTAAAAAGTGGACCATTTTAGTCAAAAACTGTTTTAAAATGGTACACTTACAAGTATACTAACTTTAGTACTTACTCCATGAAGTATACTTTGCCTAAAATAAGCATTTAAAATTGGGTCAACAAATTTGTCTACCATGGTACAAGATTAAAATAATCAGATTTCAGTGATTGGTTTACAGTTCATGTGAAGTTTAGCCTTACAAACAGCATTGCCCTGTTAAAAAAACAGCATATGCTGGTCTGGTGTGTTTTCATGCTGGTTTGTGCTGGTTTAAGATAGTCATGTGCAGGTCAAACCAGCATCAAAACATACCTAACCCAGCATATGCTGTTTTATTCAACAGGGTAGGTGCTTCTACACAATTTTTATATCACATATTGCCTCTAAAGTTGAAATAAAAGTTGAAATGCCTTCACACTATTGAGTATTAATGTATGATACTGTTACACAAGTACAAATGCGGTTCTTTAATATTTTTGTAAAAGGTTACAAAGTATCGTGACATGAGGAAGCAAGTTTTCAGAGGCGCCTGTTGTATTTGAGTATTGCTGCCCTCTTGTGGCCACTGCAACGCACTTCAACTGAGAATACTTGAACAATGGTTAGGGAGCACATGAACAGCAAGAAGTTACACATTATTCACACAAAACTCATAAAACAAGCTTAAGTAACAAAGCAAATGGCAGGTGGAAACAACGCAACGCAACTGAGTATTGCATATTATACAACAAAATAATTTGATCTTGACAGTGAAGTAACAGAAACAGGCATGAAAAGGCCAAACTACAGCCTCGCCTGTTTAAGATACAGTTACATAAAGTACTGTACATAAAAACTTTGGTTTAAAGTTAGAAAAGGAGCCTGTCCTGAATAAAGATCATTTTTTACATGAAAACTAAAAATCACAATTCTAAATAGGAGAAGCATTGATTTTTGAATGCTGCTCTGGATGAAAAATGTAAAAAAACATTTTGAAAACGTCTATCCGTTCAATATATAACTGATCACATTCATTATGTTATAGTGATAACTGTGTACATTGCATTCAGTCTTTTAAGCAACATGAAAAATATGTGATGCATCACCTGTTAAATATCATTTGCATCACTGATTATAATGAAGCAAATGTGATGCATGTTTCTTTTAAACGTGAAGAAAGCTGCAAACAAATAAAAAAAGAGCCTGAGCTCAAGATTCGGTCTGTTTAACATGTAAAAACCAAACACATCTTTCCAAAATGAGGCATTTAGAACCAGAGCCATTGCTGGATAATGCTGATTCTTTATAATTCTTATTTTTTATCAACATTTTATCTGCCATAAGAGACATGGTCTTCTATCTTATCCATCCGTTACTGATGTCACGTTGCTTCAGAGACGGATCGCCTTTCCCTTCAGGGTCTCTGTGTGGACCGTGCTGACTTGAGAAACCTCCCTTCTGTATCTCCTCTCTCTCCAAAGCAGTATATTCTTTTGGAGAGTGGCTTAACACTTTGGGTTCTTCCATTGGTGTGTGTTGCACCATGTGACGGGCGGGGGGCGTGGCTGAAAGCGTGTGGTCAGGAGAGGTGCGCTCTGATTTGATGTTCAGGTTGAGGGAGTGGTGGGGCGGGGAGCCGGGGGAGGAGCTCTGGGATGGGAAGCTTCCTCCTGAGCCCATCCTACAATGAAAATGACAGACACCTGTTATCTGA
This sequence comes from Triplophysa siluroides, assembly GCA_006030095.1. Lineage (NCBI taxonomy): Eukaryota > Metazoa > Chordata > Actinopteri > Cypriniformes > Nemacheilidae > Triplophysa > Triplophysa siluroides. The sequence goes on along the minus strand of VCII01000140.1, from coordinate 1,275,205 downwards.
GACTGTTGCTGCGTCCAAAATCGCCTACTATATAGGATGGAAGAAAATGAGCATGAGTCATGAGTAGTATGTCCGAAACCTCAGTATGCAAAAAACAGTAGGCGAGAAATACCCGGATGGTCTACTAGTTCCGCTGAGATTCGTGAGTGTGGATCGGATGGACACTTTTCTATCCCATGATGCCCAAATTTCAAAAGTAAATCAAATAACTATAGCGGAAAACTTTTTTACATAAATTTTTTAGTGTCAGTGCCAATGAATGAATTTCTCGTGACTAAATCACGTAAAGGTTGTTGTTAAAACGTCATAGGTCAAAGAGCATACGGGTCACATGACCATTAAACATGGCGGATGCAGTATGTCCGAAATGTTTTAATAATACACTCCAACTCATACTAGAACGTACTGTTTCAACGGCGGATATAGGTACGTATTTAAATTCAGTACGTACTGTCACAGTAAGCGATTTCGGACGCAGCGTGTGTGTTTTGTTGGTTATACATAGACTACATATATTAAACTCCCAGTGAAATTAAATATTACAATTCCTACTTTTTCATGAAATATTGCCGCGTTTATTGTAAACATAAAATATCAGTGTGGGTCCTTCTCTTCAGTTCAAATCTGAAAATGCACTTCTGCCCTGTAGTGACTATCCATCTCAAAGGGTGTAAGTTAGACGGCTTGGGCGGAGCATCTGTTAACTCCTCCCCTTCAACTGTCTGTCTTCTACCAGTTCCATTTCAAACTGCAATGGCTGTTTTCATATATCCCAACAGTGCAGTAAAAATGCAAGCCGCGCCCACTATTTTTCTCATTTGAAATTCCATTTCACAACTTATGGGGACTTTAAATTTAGACTTTAAATAAAATAAAATAAAATAAAATAAAATAAAATAAATAAAATAATAAAATAATAAAATAATAAAATAAAATAAAGTAATAACATTTTTAATATTTCAAGTGTTTAACATGAAAACTAGAAGACGTCTCACCCTGGGCTGATCATGGATTGGTGGCTGTCCTGGTGAGGCAAAGGTTGCCATGTATTCATAGAATTGCGTTGATAGCCCACAGCGTAACTTGGGTGACTGTAGTCTGTAAAAAAGTGCAATTAATGTCTGCAAATAGGCTATAGTTACATTTACAACAATAAAATATGAATGTAATATACAAACATAAACATAATTGCATTATTGGCTTTGCAGGTTTGTGTGTATGTGACCCAGTATTTTTAGTTGGCTCTCACCTGAAGCCCCGTAGTTCGCCAGACTGTGGTGACCCAGTAAGCCCGTCTTGCCCATCGTCATCATGTGTCCCCCAGCGTGCATACTCTGATACAAAGCTCTCTAGATAAAAAACAAAAACACATTTTTACATTACATAGAGTAGCCTATATTTGCCTATACTGTATATAAAAATATATTTTAAGCAATGTTTTTTTTGGGTGAAATGCCCTTTAATAGAACCCTGAAAATGTCTATAATATCACAATTACTGTTGCAACATCAAAACAAAACACTCATGGATATGTAAATGAGTACTTTGGTGGACTCTCTCACAGCATTGGTCAGATTGCTGCGAGTTGCGCACAGCCCAGTGTGCGGGTCGATTCGCCGTCCATCTCCGGTCATACTCAGAGGGGGCGGAGTCTTCATCTCCAAAGCTCTGCTCAGGTTGCCATGGGAGAACATCGAGTAGCCCAGACCTTCACAGTCATATGGGAAGTGAAAAACAAGATGTGGGTGCGATTTATTTTCAGTTTCTCTCTCATTCTCTCTCCCTCCTTCTCTGTCGGTCACTAAAAGGAGAAGTCTTCTCCACCATATGGCCTTTAATTCACTATCTAGGTTCGACACCTGCACAAATTCCACTGATAAGCGTGAACCTGCCTTGATCTGACGGTGCAGACGTTGAGAAGCCTGGCCGTCTGCTTCTACATCAAAAAGGATTCATTTGTAAGACCGCATACACAATTAGAAGCTACGTTCTGTGCTAAACGCTGAGCTTTCGCGCTGGATGCGACCACAACATAACGGGCAGGTACTGTGACGCGGCTTTCCCATGATGCACCACTAATAGTCACACAGACGCGGCTACATAAACTTCAGAATGTGCGATGTTCTACTCTAAACCACAGCTCGCCTTTTAGAGACTTTTTGTCTTATACGTGTATGTGACTGACAAGCGGGGTCTGTTTCATGCATAAGACAACTTCCTGTGAACAAAGAACTAAGATGCTCCATTCAGTGAGCGTTACACATACGGCCCCATTAAAATAATCAAAGAAACAATTGCTATATCATAGATGTATCATTTTGAACCACATTTTCAGTCTATTAATGCAGCAGGTGAGTCTCTTAAACAATAAAAGCCTTTAAATGTACCGAATTCACAAATTCTGTCTTCAATTATTCACCCTCGAGTTGTTCCAAATCTGTATCATTTTTGTTTTAGGTCTGATGAACACAGAGAAAGATATATGGAAGAATGCTTGTAACCAAATAGTTCCTGACCACCATTGACTATACACTCTTAAGAATAAAGGTGCTTAAAAGGTTCTTCACGGTGATGCCATAGAAGAACCATTTCTGGTTCCACAAAGAACCATTGTGTCAAAGGTTTTTAAAGAACCATCTCTCTCTTACCTTTTTTATAATCTGAAGAACCCTTTTTCGCCACAAAGAACCTTTTGGGAAACAGAAATATCCTTTGGATTTTAAAGGTTCTTTATAGAACCATTTAGACATAAGAGGTTCTTCTATGACATCGTGAAGCATCGTGTAGCAATATATCTTCTTTTGTGTTCAACAGAACAAACAAATTTATAAAGCAATATATCCTACTATATATAAATGGAGGACATGTTTGGTTACAAACATTCTTCCAAATATCTTTCTCTGTGTTCATCAGAACAAAAACAATTATACAGATTTGGAACCACTCGGGGGTGAGTAAATGATGACAGAATTTTCATTTTTGGGTGAACTGTTCCTTTCATAAATATAGTAGTTTGGTTATATATGGTTACCATATCTAATAATACGAAGTAGGGTTAAAAGCCTGATGCATTCTTAAAATAAAGGTTGTTTAATGGTTTCAAAAGAAACGTCCTTGTGTTTTTAAATGATATGGGCTTTACCTGAGTGTGGACCCCCAAGTGCCGCATGAGAGTTGGAGCCAGTAGAACCGGCCGAGGCAGATCTGGTGCACAGAGGTTTGTAGGACAATGTCCTGCCAAGGTTTGGATTAGAGGAGTTGGTGTAGCCGTTCTCAATACTTGAACCCATCATCTGAGCTTCTGTAGAAATGACTGAAGGAGCCTGGGAAAAGATTTCAGGTGTTTAAACATGCTCAACACATTATGAGAGCATGGTAGAAAATAAAATGCGAGCAAGTAGGTATATAAAGTATAGATGGATTAAAGGGACAGTTCACCCAAAATGAACATTCTTTCATCGTTTACTCACCGTCATGTCATTCCAAACTGAAGAAATTACTTTCTTTCTTCTGCAGAACACTAAAGAAAATATTTTGAGGAATGTTGGTAACCAAACAACACTCAACCCCATTGACTTCCATTGTATGGACACCATAAACAACTGAGACATTTCTCAAAATATATTTTTTATGTCCCACCGAAGAAAGAGTCACATACAGGTTTTAAACAACATGAGGGTTAAATTATGGCAAAAAGGTTCATTTGAGGTGATCCATCCCTTTAAGTATAGTTTGCATGCATTTCGCATAAAAAAAGTGTATTTGTCTCACTTATTTATTGCAGGTAATGTTCAAAGATGTAAAAGCATTATGAAACCACAGAGTGACCACAGGTTCTGTCGTAAGAATTATTTAAACTCACATAATAGCGCTGGCGAGCGATGGATAGATCCATGCCGTCGCTGTGCTGATATTTGTCTGTTCCGAATGACAAGCTATCTTCGTGATCGACCTCAGAATTATCCAGACCCAATCCTTTCCTTCTCAAAGTCTGGAGAGAGAGGACAAAGTTAAAACTGTACCTCCCACATGAACACCACAGCCTAATAGACATGGCCAAAAGCGACGTCCAACTTTGTGAAATAAATGTTTTTATGCTTTTTATTCAACAACATTATTAAAGATGCATAACAATTTTATGCAAGTTGCATAGCTGTGTTGGGAGTGTTAACTGAGGTTCAGCTTTGGGAAGAATTTTGCACCTTACACCTCATATTTTGATGCTTTAATATAACCTAAGGGGGCATTAAAAAGCATACGTTTTGGCCACTATTGTAGTTAAAGTTCAAAAGCTGACGGTAGTTGAATTGTCAAATCAAATGTTAAACCATTAAAGCAGAAAATGTTATTCAATGACATAGAATTTCAGAAAGGAGAGATTTGGCTTGTACCTCCAGTATATCAGTGTTGGTGCGGCTCTCATGAGGTTCACTATATTCTGTGTACTTCAGAAGGACTTTGTCCATGTCGGTGCTGGCGTACTGAAAGAGGCGGTTTGTGCTGTTGAAGATGATGAGAGCGATCTCGCAGTCGCACAGCACGCTCAGCTCGTACGCCTTTTTCATCAGACCGAATTTGCGCTTGGTAAATGTCACCTTCAGGGGGACAAGAAACCACAGCACTATTGTTACAGAAACCACTGACAGACCCCCGCAAAGATAGCATGGTTTGACTTCTCGCACTGAGTGTTATTTTAAACATGTATTTAGATCTTAGCGAGCCTGGGTTTCACACCTTGATGTGTCCGGGACTCTGAATTAACATATCACATTCTAAAGTAAACCTACAAAACCAAGATCATTGGGCTCGACCTCTACCAAGGTTTGAAACATTACCCAGTTTAGGTACAAGATAGTCTGAAAGATTTCCACGTAATCAAGCTTCTACAAAACCCTTATGTATTATATATTATATACCATACACATTTTTTTTTCTGTGATTTCTTTTTCATTATTTCTATACTGTTTTGACTTATTCCTCTATATTTGGATAGTTAACGATACTTTGCAAAAATGCAAATCTATAAAAATAAAACATCTTTTATTAAATTGAATAACATAGAGACTTTAACTACGAAAAAAATAAATGAATTGCAAATGTCGCCTTATTTGCATTTATGGAATTTAGCAAACGCTATTATCCAAATTTAACCCATGACCTTTGCAGTGTTAACACAATGCTTTACCAGTTGAGATACAATAAAAAGTATTACTTGCTTAAAAAAAGTGGTGTTGAAGAAGTGTACCAACCTGACGATTGCGTTGATCAAGAATCCGAGAAATCTGTATCTTCTTTCGGCCCATAATATTGTGAGTTTGGAGCAGATTTTTACTGAACCTGTAAAAAGGTGAAGTGTAATTAATAACGTTTAAAACAAAATATTTTATTCAAAAGTGTAATTGGGCCAATTTATTAAATTTACAAAAATATGTTTTTATTACTAAATAAAAAAGCAGTCAATAAGAGCCCAGAATAGATGGGAAACCTTATCTGTTTAAAAACCATCAAGTAAAACTTTAAGAAGCTGTTTTTAAAATGTCGCGACTACATTTTAGCAAATTATAGGCAATGGATGACATTAGTGTTACATTTGTTCTTGAAAACAGTACATATATACAATATAGGATGATGACTCTTCATTTTTCATTTGTTCTAAATGTAAAAATCCATTTCAATTGAAAGGGCTCTTGCAAAATAAACATCCGTTATTGTCCATTGATGTGAATGATGCCTTAGTCATCATATAGTTATTATCCTTGGTGTAAACCTGCCTTAAAGGGATAGTTCACCCAATCAAATTGGCATCATTTATTCACCATTTTGAGAAATGGTTTTGTGTTCATACAATGGAAATCAATGATGTCCAATGTTGTTTGGTTACCAACATTCATCAAAATATCTTCTTTTGTATTTTTCAGAAGTATGAAAGTCAAACAGGTTTGAAATCATGGTGAAAAAATGATGAAAGAACTTTAATTGTTTGCGTGGACTATCCCTTTAAGGCTGGAATACTTGAAAAAGTCTGTTTGAATGTATTTATTTGGCAAGTTTATCTTTATGTGGAAACAAACATAAAGAGTGATAAAATGACCCTACTTTTTTAAGTAACATATTTGCCATCGCCAGTGAAGCAGTTGTTCATTAATAGTCATATTTCCATAATTCACGTGTTATTCTTATAGACCGTTTCATCGGACCCGCGTGCGCCTGACCCCCAGTTAGCTTCCGGTTTGTGTTTGGCTAGTGTCTAATAATATTAACTGATAACTATTTTTTGATGTTAATATTAATGTATATCATTATTTCATTGTATAATAATTGTATTAAATAAACAAATTGTTGAATTTTGTTGTATGTTCCTTTTATTATATAAACAATTTGTTGAATGGGTCCTTTAGTTTTGACACATTTAAAGAAACAGTATGGGACATTGACATCTAGCGGTTCAGCTTAGTATCTCAGTCTAAAATTTAAATATCTGAGAGACAAGTTTAGGCAAATAACTGTTCTTCTCGGTGTCTTTTGATTGTTATCAGAAATAATCTACAGTACCGGAAGTTAAGTTGGAGTCACAAAAGTGCGCATGCGCAGTGACGTTTGTTTATGTTATTAAGATGCAACCGTCTTTAGCCGGTACCACTACCACCCCACAGTCCCAACAGTGGGTCACTACTCTGTTTACATAAACCCCCTCAGAGACTGAGTTGAGAATAAAGTTAGCAGGCTAACACCCCCACAGTCTGGGTTATCCCAGCACAAACACGAGCTTTCCATGAGGCTTGGGTTAAAAATATGTCATCTCCATTTAAAGGTACAGTAAAGTTAGCATTGCGTTACAACCGCACTTAGAATAATAGTGTTTCAACGAAGGGAAAGTTTTATCCACCCCCTGCTCTCCCATGAGCCAAACGGAGACAAACAATTGATTTTGGCGTTGAAAGGTTTCACTGGTTATACATCCTTCAGCTGTTGTGTGTTTGTGTATTAAACAATGCGGTGCTGCTTCCTCAAACCATGATTTATAGTAAAAAAAGGTTTTATTTTTACATATAATATTCATTAGGCAAACACTTTTATCTGAAGTGACGTACTGTGAATGCATAAGGTATACATTTTTATCAGTATGTGCGTTTCTTGGAAGTCACACCCACGCCTTTGTGTGGGATTTTACACACAGGAGTTACACACAAACAGGCATTTTTTCCTACTAACTGCCGATGTAAACCCCCAGAGAGTTCAGCCATCATTTTTTTATCTCATATTAGACATGTGACCTCAACTATTTTTAAAATCCCAACGCCAATGGTTTGCGGAGAGAGTGATGCTGTTCCCACGACCCGCTGGTGCCCGTTGCCCTCACACCCACCCCCTGGCACAAAGGCGGTCGACCAAACAAGACGATCCTTCGTTTCCAAAGATAATATGGACATGATGCGCAGGTGGCTTGTATCAGATCGGCCGGTTGTTCATGAGATATAATTATAGCACGAGGAAGTGAAATACATTGGTGAAGAGATCTCTATCACCAAACTAAGTGACGGACGCTAATTTTAGTGTTCCTCAAATTTGTAAACGCATCTGATAGGAAGGCATGAAATGAATAAAATGTAATATGAATGTGCTTTTAAAGCAATGGACATGAAAACAACGTACGAATGTGATGTTTGGTGTTCCATTTAGCGCACGAACCTGAGGATGTGGGCGGGGCTACAATCCTGACCGACCAATAGCAGATTAAGTGTTTTGGAGTCCTCTTTGAACATCTTAATTTTGCGCATTTTATTCAGGAATTATACTCAATTCAGAAATGTTTGACTTTGGGGAAACAGGGCCAGTCTCGACAAGGTGCTGTGGTAAACATTGACCCGGATACAGTTTTAGATAGGCGTTTCATAATGATTTAAAAAAACTTTTGAGCCTGTATTGAATTCAAATATTTCTCATGCATCTTCACATGTTTAGTTGGTTTGCGTATGAAATTGCAAAAAAAGAGGCTTAATTTCACTATATACAGCATAAAAATTATATGTATTATATTATAGATGATTATAGATTATATGTGAAATGCAATAAACTTGCTAAATAAAGCAATATATTATATGCCATACAACAATGCTTTAAGTTGGTAAAATCAATTTAAACTACATTTAAAAACTGAAAATTATGAAACCGACATACATGTTTCATGTTTCTCTCATACACAGACATGCACTGTGTTTACACAAAACAGAAAATTCTGTCTTCCTTTACTCACCCTCTTGTCATTTTAAACCTGTATGACTTTCTTTCTTCTGAAGAACACAAAAGAAGATATTTTGAAGAATGTTAGTACCCCTTCACTTCTATTGTATGGACACAAAACCAATGCAAGTCAATGGGTACCGCTGTTGTTCGGTTACCGACATTCTTCAAAATATCTTCTTTTGTGTTCTGCAAAAGAAAGAAGAAAGTTATACAGCTTTAAAATGACAACCGGGTGAGTAAACGATGACCGAATTTTCATTTTTGGGTGAACTATCCCTTTGATATTAATAAATTATTGCAAACCCTCACGATATGCACATTTGCAATATTTCAGTGATTCCGATATAATGCACAGCCCCACACGAACATATTTCAACTGTTGCACCTCTGGATCCACTTTGCGCATGTTCTGCTTCCTGTGAGATCCTCCCAGATGCCAGACAGTGGAAAGAGTCCACACAAACAGAGGCGACTCAGTGCCCCTCAGCGGAGCTCTTACTCTGGGGCAGGAGGGGAGTAATTGCCTGCTCCCTCATGGGGGCCACACTATCAGAACACCAACAACAAACACCTTTGTCAAGACAAGTCAAAGCTGTTGGAGCCGGGGAACACAGTAAATGAGCTCTGTACAAGCGTATCAATATTTGCTAATAGAGGTCAAACGTGTTTCAAAACCAGACGCAACTGACACCTGTAGCGTACAGGCAGTTCAGCTGTTGGGGGCTGAACTTGATGGTTGGTTTTTGTATCGGTGGATGAGAAACCTACGTGAGCCGAAAATAGCAAGTAAGACTTGCATTTGCATACAAAATGACGAGAGGAAACTTGCAAGAGAGAGGCCTGAGAACTTCAATGAGCTAGATGAACTCAAGATGTGTTTTTGAAAAAAGAATGCTGTTGTTTTAAGTATTTAAATGAGTCAATGATTCGGCTTAAATTGCACAAGGAAATGAGCTTGATGTATTATTTCTGCAGTTTGGGAAACGCAGCAGAGTCTATGGGTTTATGTTAGATGTGCCTGAGAAAAACTGAGATGTGGCATCCCTGTAGTTTAATTTACGAACTAGTTCAAGGGGTCCCAAAAACCCCATAAATCTGTGAACTCACAAGTGCCTAGACTGATATACAAAAGCTGTGACAAAGTGGTGAGCATTTGTGAATAAAATGTGTTAATACCACTTTGTGTAATATATAACGTTTCAGTTGCCAGCAAGGTTACGCACTGATCGTGGTTTCAACAGCTGGTAAGAAATTCTTCGGGCGTATTTGTTTGGGCGTAATGTTTATTTTTGATTAAGTCCTAGTATTATTTATTGTATAGAACTGTAACTGCATGAGTTAAATAGTCACAAAACAATACTAATACAGTATGGATTTGATTAAATATGAGGTCAAATAAATACTATATCAAATATGCTGTAGAGAATGTGCACAATATGGACAGTGCACAGCTTCATAGCTTTCATGAGAGTATACAAGAACCGCAACAAAAGGTTTTTGTACAGTATACGAACTTTGTGGAAGGTCCCCCATAGAGCAACCAGGACAAACCAAAACCCACAACTTCAAGACCAAATCACAACAGAGCCGGTTTTGGAGATCGCTACTGCAGATCAATGCAACGTTACATGTGCAACCAACGGGATCGTACCAGACACTTCACTGAACAGTTATTTGCATACATATCACATTAACATAAACATAAGATATCAATTTGGTTAAGATAAACTTAACTTTCGTCATTTAGCTCTGAAGTCTAGTTATAATAACTTATAACGTTATCTTGTGTTCTTTAACTAAATATAGACGAGGAAAGTGACTTTTACAAGTAGTATTTTCGCTTTCCCAAATCGGCTTTGAAATGACAAAGACGTATCTTACCTGATTTTGAACTGAGAACAATCTCACCAAAAATAATAATTTAGATGACAGGAGCTTTTGTATTTGTTGGCATCACCTAACAAACGTCGAGCCCTTTTGACAGGCGCGTCTCCCGCGGGTTCATACAGTTGAGTAAACGTACAACGCCCCCATGGGGTTTCCATTGGCTGAGGAAGACGTCAATCATCTCCAGCTGTTCATGCAGTATCCGCATCTGTTTTGGTAGAAAGGCCGTATGTCCCGCTCTCCTTGAATTCCCATTGGCTGAGAAAGACGAGATTCATCTCCACCTTGCTCCCTGTTATTAATAGAAGAAAGTACTCCTAGATGTCTTTTGCACATCGTGAATAAAGAAGTCTGAGGCAACTAACAAAAAAAAACTGTTTATGTATAGTTGGTTAAACGTTATAAATGACGAATTACCGATAATCTATTAGACGAACTTCAATAGGCATTGAAAGCATTGATTTAATGTTTCATAAAGGGTTTTTATTTTAAATTATTTCAAACTTCAACCTTTATTACAATATCCATTTTCTGTGATATTTATGAGCTAAAACCTATTCAACTTTTTAATATCTGTGCTAAAGCAAACATTTTCAAGCAACAATATTACAAAATTAAGTGTATTCCCAAAATAGATTTTCATATATAAAAATACTTTTGTCTTTTACATGTGGTGTTGCTTGCCGTGATAAAGTGCTTGAATTTAACAGAGAGGATCTTTTAGCCCAGTTATTGTGATGAGTGCTAATAAAATAAAATTTTAAATACACTAAAATAACTGTTTGCAAGATCTAAATGTTTACTAATAATACACTTTATAACAAATAAATCTATATTTGTGTGTTTCTATGTTGTCAATTTGTAAACCAGCTATACACATACATCTCATTCAACTTTTTTTTTCAACCTTATTACAAAAGCAACCTTTTATCATGTATGCAAATCTCTATGCAAAAGTGTAGACCAATACAGTTTATTCATAGTAATATCTGCTGTATAAAATTGTACTTCTATATATATTGCCTACTATAATAAATACTACATAAATAAAATGAGTAGTATGTAAAATACATGTGGTAACATTTATATCATAATATAAATAGTTAATGAACCAAAGATTAACCAGTGACCCTTTTTATGGTTAAAACTATTATTATTTTTGTCCTGTAAGATGTATTAAAGCCGACGTCTGTGCAGTATCCGAAATCTCAACGACCATTTCACATATAAAGTAACAACAAGATGCACAATATAACCACTGTACATGTAAAGCAGTTACCACTATCTCTCACCATGAACACAGTTTCCCCTGGAGAATTTAATCTTCATGTCATCTGATGCAAGAATTAGCAACCTCCTGCCATTCTCCTGAAAGTCCCCAAGCATCCTTCCTGCAGGAAGCTCAGGGTACCTGGATTTCCTCGAGTCTATTTTTTATGTAATCAGTAATATAAACATATATACACACCTTATAAAATATGTTTTTTTACATTTCTATTTTTGCCCAGAAAAAAAGATTTAGCAATTCAACACATGGTACTCCGTGACAACGTGCCTCAGAGGGGCATCCTATATGGTGTATGTTGTCATAATGCAAGTATATAAAGCCTAATAAAAACTTTCATGCAAAATGTGAAACAATTTCTAAAAACGGCATAATGTCTAGGGTAACTTAAAATAGTGCAAATAATGCACAATCCATTTCTTTGGGTATGCACTACTTGTACTTGTGCACAATGACAATAAAGTTAAATCTAATATGAATATAACCTACAAAATGAAAAATATATGCTTTTTAAATATGTGCGTTAAATATAAACAGTAGTAATCTTTGCATCCTATCCATAAAATAGTATAAATAATGATAATTTATGCTACACGAGTGTATAAAACCAGAGGAGTTGAAAGCTTCAAATATAACTTAAAATACTGAGGTATAGGTTTTGTGACAACTAGCCCCAGTGTCCCTTATATAACAAATGAATAGTCTTACGTTTATTTAGTACTTTGAATAACTGTCTGGGTGTCATGTGGGGTAAAAACTCTGGAAAGTGTTGTGTGCCTTCAAAACTTTTTTCCTGAAACTTCTCACTTCTGCTTTTGACAACATCAGTGGCTTTAAGTTTTGCACTTGTGGTAAGTCTCTCGAATTCAGAAATAGCCTTTCTGGTCAGCATACACGTATAGGTGATTCTTCAGGCGAAGTTTTTATAGTCTCTGGCTTATCGCGTAAGCACAACAGCAGACCTTGAGTTCCAGTCACCCCATTCTGAAAAAAACCCACCTGCTTATAAGGTCTTTTCACCTTTAAATACAATACATGCTGTCTCTAGATATACCACTGAAAAGATCAATATACCTGTATATTATATCCAGAATCTAAAAAAATTGATTTTAACTCTTTAGTTTGGAACACACACAGAACGGCACAACATATTGAGTATTGTTGCTGACCATGTGCACACCTTATGACCAAAATGACACATTTATAATATCACCTTCCAACAGAAAAACCTCCATGTCTCAAAATTCAGATCATCTCAAACTGTTCAAGAATTTCAATTCGTTTACTATAGTCACAGTCTCAGACAATTGTTTCCAGCACTTTTCTGTATATGTGAATAATTAAAGCACCAAAAAAGCTTGAGGTGTGCCTAATAAAGTGGCCGGTGAGTGTGTGTGAGCTGTTCCTCAAAAGTTTTTCATTGACTCAAATAAGCATTCTCTGGAGAGCAATGCTTGTCTCTGAGGCAACCAAAGCTTTATCAGTTTTAAAGCAACTGCTGCCCCTATTTTCACCACTTTCAAAACACAAAAAAACTTCAAACATTACATGTGTGCTTTAAGATAAACAGAATTTAAGAACAATGTTTTTTTGATATTTACTTATTATATGTGTATTTGACGACATCATTTTACAATTTGTAACATTATATTATATAATCTGCTCCTAAACTTTCATAGAATTTAATGTTCAGTGATTTAGACTTGCTTGTACACCTGTTGAACAAGAATGCGTGGCATGTTGGCAAACTCGGTCCTTTGGGTAAAAGTTATACAGATTCAGATTACAAAAGGGACCAGAATGTTTGCATCCTAAATAAATCGCACTGCCCAATGCAAATAAAACTTCCATTGTTGCACGAAAAGTTGTTAATCTGGGGATTTAAAGTAGATCACATGTTCTGACTGAACAACAACACGAGAGGACGCGCATTCCAGTGCGCGCTTTTCGTGCATCGTTTTGCATCGCAAACTGCGCTCAAAAAGAAAGGAAGGCGTCGAGATAAACCTTAAAAAGAGACGTATCGATGGACTTTTGCGGAATTAACGTTGTGCTTTTGCGGTAAAGTTTGGCCACAACTTTTCATTCGCGTTTGAAGATGACGCATTCATACAGCCAGCGGTCTCTGGTGGTGCTCGGGCTTTTAGGGATTTTATCCGCAATAATGTCGGTATTATCCGTCATTTTGATTTTCCAGCTGCAAGCCCAACAGGCCACCATAAAGGATTCTCCGACTTTTGTGTCGACTGAGATTATCGCAGTTTTATTGCCCGTTTCTACGGTGCTGTCAGCGTTGTCTCTAACGCTCAACCTGAGCTCCGTGGTTTTGTGTCTGCTTCATAGTTATTTCACGAATGAAATATGCAGAGGGACACAAGATACACTAAGGTATGCTTTTAACTGCGCATTGCACATGTATAGATTTAACTATGTTGTATATTCACTGTTTGTACAGTTACGTCACACTTAAAATGAATGAATGTCAGTAGACACAGAGTATCGGGTGGCACTACACCTGTGTGAAAGTAAGGGCAACTGACTGCGTTACATCCACCTAAATAAACCTGAGACGAGTCGGTTAAAATGTTACTTCTAGGTACAAGCAGAAATTATCAGTAGATAACAATCTGATGTGGGTGAAGCGACCAATTTTTAGGGAAATTAACCATGGTTTTAATACAGTAAGCGTAGTTTAACTATGGAAATTGTAGTAAAACCATAGTAACCACAAATTTACCATCGTCTCACTACAATAACCATAGACTTACCAGTAAAACTATGGTAATACACATCGATCTTCAGAAAATGATTCATTTTTATAAGAAACTATATCAAATTGATAAAAAGTTAAATTAAAGTTAAAATAGGTTGTGGGCTCCCATCTTTAAACTTCATACCTTATTATGTAATTCAAAGTATAGAATGTCCTGTTTAATCCATTCCCTTTTTGCATTTCAGGAAATTGTCTTTCAGACAATTCTGACAATTTGGTTTGCAAATTTACATGCAGGTACTAGTTCACCGAATAGGTAACGAACTCACACTTTTGTTTACATCCTAAGGGCCGACTGGTTCCTATTGGATAGCAGGGCAGTCCGACATGTGGCCATTGGGCTGTTTTGTCTTGGCGTTTCAGGTTACCTAGCTGGTAAGTATTAGATTGTGGCCTATCAAACCACACAAATGTCGTAACCCACTCATTATGCACAAAAAGTTGAATTATTTAATTCGGTATATACAAAATTTACAGAACGCAATTACATGTTGACCTCTTTACATCACATGTAGAGCTTGTACATGATTTATAGTTTACAAAGAATTACTTATGTAAAGCAGCTTATACATATTGCACGTACTTCCTTCTTTAGATCATTTACACGTACTGTAAATGAAAAGGGTTGCAAAACATTTCATTTTTAAATCCACAATAATCGTCAGAAGTTGTAGTAGGAGATGGTCTCATTCAGGCCTAAAGTTCCCTCATCAAGCTGAGAGATGCACAGGTTTAAATCCCAGAGCTCTGCTTTTCTCCTCCATCCTTAATCATGCCGGAATCCAAAGCTCTTTTCCTGTTAAAACACAAAATATGAGTGCTTATAATTCATAAACATAACTATAAAGTCATACTATAATGCATAACCTCGACTGACTTCCACATTTTTATTTTCCCATTACAGCTATGTCCATTTACATGTTGTTGGTGTTTGAGATCGAGACTGGAATAGCCGGCGCTTGCGTGCTCTCCGCTGGCGTTCTCTTCCTGCTAATCATCGTCATTCACGTCCTTATACAGGCTGCCTGTAGCACCAGACGTTTCCGCAAAGAACACCCTCATACCCCGTACCAAATGGACCCCATTAGCCCATCTAGAATTCAAACGTCGAGATTCACGGACCAGCCAAGAAGGCAGCACAGCTTAGCCAGTCTGCATGCGCATTTCTCAAATCCTGCTACCGTTGAACCCAAGCAGAAACAGCAGTACTCTCCATCCAATGGGCCTCATGGTCACTCCAGAGATCAAGAAGGTTACGGCGGTGGCGGCCGGACACACCGGACCCTTACGAACGAGTCTATCCAAGGCAAACCGTGGACCGGGGTGAACAGCGAGATGAGATCCGTATTGGCTCGCAAAGCTACAGTCAAGGACTCTACTTTAGTCTAAATTGGTATTTATTTAATATGCTATATATATCATAATAATGATTCTAAAATGAATTAATGACTGAGCATCTGTATACTGTTGTCCTAGATTCTGAGGGCCGAGATATTTATGTGACATGAAAAGATATGTGAAATTATTTCTTGTACATGTAATATAACATTAGAGCAATATGTTATAATATAACATTGTTAACAATCCACACAACATGTTAAAAAGTTTAGCAATAGTGTAGCTTTGTTTTTAGTAGTTTCAAGTCTTTTTCATTACATTATGTGTAGTCATCAAGTTACTAATAAAAGTACACAGGCTGAAATGAAAAGTCACACTTAAATTCCAGATAATAACACAATAGGGTTGCAAGTCATTAAAATAAATAAGTAAAATCTGCAAAATAATGGGATACACGATAATGCTTAAAGTTTGTCAAATACATTTGAACTACATTAAAGTATATTTAAAAACCGAAAATGATGTTACCAACATACATGTTCACATATCGTCATGTCCAAATTTGTAGTTTTTTTTAATAAATGGAACAAACACTGTACCTTTTAAATGATTAAATACTGTGTTATCAAGCAAGTTGACAAGCACTTCTGAATACTTTTTTTAGGATAGATATTTGCAAAACCCATTGACAACCAATTGACTAATAATAATAAAAAAAGAGGATCACGAAATATGGAGATATGGACAGCAGCGATATGCATATTTGCAATGTTTCAATAACTCTGATATTTCTATGACGTGGTTTAATTAAACGTGGTAAAATGCCATTTTGAATTTCTATCACAATTCAACAAAAATAGTACTACACGGACTCCTGCCCTATAACAGCTCGACTAAAGGTTCTGTATAAAAACCACAAGAAAACAGCTCACATCTCAAAGTAGAAACTCGGTTGGCTGAAGACAAACTAACCTTGTAGAAACACTTCCATGAGTCAAGGTGGTGTGACTGTGGCGTGTGTGGGTGTATCGTTTGGATTATTTGCAGGGTTCACAGCACTGAAGCAACGTGCATGTTCAAAAACAGAAAAAATAGCAAATTAAAACTGTGAAGCAAACAATAAAAGAAAAATTAAACAGCTCCAAACTGACTCGTGGCACTGAAATGATAAATTACTAAAAAAATAAAAATCTTGATGTGAAGGAAATGTGTAACAAGCAAAAATGAGAATATACAGTCTCTTTAAAGCAATGTATGTTGCGCGGCCCTATCATTTTCTCACCCTCATGTAATTCCAAACCGTATTACTTTTTTCTAAAGAACACGAAAGATAATATTTTGAAGAACGTTGATAACCAAACAACATTGACTTCCATTGTATGAACCCAAAACCACGGAGGCATTTCTCAAAATATCTTCTTTTGTGTTCCACAGAAGAAAGAGTCATGTACAGGTGTTACATGAAATGATAGATTTTTATTTTTGGGTGAACTATCCCTTTAATGCAGAAAAGTAAGATATAAAACAGTAATTTTAAATATCTTTCTCTAGAAGATAGATTTATAATCTATAAGCACGATCTCAGGTTACTAAAATGTTTTTTTTATTTTGTGAGCAACATTTTTGAGTCTTCTACCTGCGTCCTTGCGAGCTGAGCTTTTCCTTTAATGAAATGGCTTGTCGGAGGAGCCCATCTATGTTCTTGAAATACAGGCTACTATTTGTCATGCTTTTCACAGCGCTGAAAACACAACGAGAGAAAGGTGTTACACCACAACAAGTGTTGAGTAAAATCATTAGCAGCCATAAGCATTTTATGTTTGTCTAGATCAAATCATACCTGCATGCATATTCAACACTGTATATTGCTCCCTGACTTTGCTCTTCCCAGCTCTGCATATCTGTCTACAAAAAAAGAAAAATATGTTAACATAACACAATAGTCAAATTGTAAGCATTTTTTCTCAAATCTAATTGCTATATTCCTTGCGTTTTAAAAGGTCTGTGTAATGTTTTATTTGAAAATTTCTTTGGTTTTCATGGAAATTATAATGCTGATAACGTGTTGGGTTCTTTTAGTGGGATGGCAGATGGGAACCAAAAACACCATTCAAATCTACTGGAATAAGGCACAAACACACTACATAAAGGATCTTTATAATGGTTTCAATGGTAAACTGGCTGATGGCTCATATTAGCAAAGACCAAACAAAATTTTACCAGATCATCAGGGTTTTAGGATATCATATAATGCACCTTGTGCTGCACCAGTTCTGGTAAAGACCTCCTAACATGTTCTTGTAGTCTGTACAGGGCTATAGACGGTTCATTGGCCAACACGTACATACTCTCCGTGAATTTATCAGTCACTGCGACACAGAGAAATAAAACACAGTCAATATCTCTCCATTAGCTTTATTACATGGAGTTCACTGCAATCACAAATCACACTGTTGACGACACATGCTTACATATTGCACTTAAATTCATTCATGCGATTCATTTCTTTGAAGTATGTTAAATAATAACGCTTTATATTTATTTATATACGATATTCATGTGTTTTCAGTTATACAACTTGTATATCATTTTTTAAGATATTTTCATATTGTATGCACATTGTTAACGGGGCTTTATATTGTTCGGAACGAAAAGGCTGATATGCGTAAAATATGAACGACTCTGCAAACTGATGCATTACTGATAACCGAACATGCTAAAATGATTATGTTCTTGTAAACTACAACAACAAACATCTAACTTTTTGAATCTAGCCATAGTACCTCTTTTTACTTTCAACTGCATTTCTTGATCGTCCATTTTTATTGTCTAAAGATCCGCGAAAAATGTAGAATATATGTGTACTGCTGTTATCAAAGCGCCGCTGTGTTTCCCTACGGGTGGGTGTGCAGCTAAAAGGCCTTCCGGAGAAGCTCTGGCCAAATAAATAGTTCCTAGGCACACTTCCAACCCTACTTTCTAAGAACGATGGGAATAATTTAGCAACCAGATATCGATTCTGTTTAATCGTAAAGTATTGTTTTAATTTCATACTTTGATATGATCCGTCAGTTTATCATTTTGGGTGTTACGAGTAACGCACGTGAACGTATTCTATTTCAGTTTCACTTTTGCAAACGAATGAGGAAATAAAAGCAGCATATATTGGACAAGCACGAATAATAATAATAACTTCTATAGTTTTTATTAGATTTTGGACGATAAAGTGTCAGTATTTTAAGGTAAGAGCTATCAACACACTTTTATTTTAGGATTTCATATAACGTTAAGTGCCATTGGTGATCTTGTAGTGTTATGTTTTTTTCTCTGTTGTGTACTTTTAAAAGAGGTGTAATGTTCAAAGATGATGGAGAACAGACATGAGGAGGGGGCTTTAAATCACTCGACCACGTTGACGAACAAACAGCGTGGGAACGAGGCCACAGTCCGACCGGCCACTTTAGATGGTGAGTCCGCACGCGCACGTAAAATTACCACATTAACTATAACTACAGAATACCAAAGTCATAAAAACAATTTTTTGTTCGTGTTCAAATCTTTGCTACATTTTAAGTGTAATTTTCTTGTTTTTTTTTTCTATTTGATAATCCTTGCTATTTTAATACAACATGCGTTTTAATGTTCTCTTTTAGTCCTCTCCATACACCAGCTGTCAGCCCAGGGAGAAATTTCCCAAGTAGAGACTCATCTAGCCAAAGGTACAATATACGATACACCACCATGCACTATTTAGGGAACATACAGAATATTTGATGTACATTATGCATACTTTTACAGACAGTTCTCTGCTGAACAATCAAGATGAGCGAGGTTTTACGCCGTTGATGTGGGCCGCTGCTTTTGGAGAGATAGCCATGGTGGAGTTTCTGCTTCAGAAGGTGAGAAAGACATCTGCCTTCAAGCCATTGGACAGGACAGGTTGAGATGGAGTATAAATAATTGTTGTTAAACTTGTTTTCATTTAGGAGGCTGATCCAAAAACGCTGGCCCGGGAACGAGAAAGTGCCCTGTCTTTGGCCAGTGCTGGGGGATTCGCAGATATTGTTAATATTCTGCTGAAACATGATGTCGATATTGATTCCTATGATTGGGTATGAACATTATTTACAAATATTTTATAAGAATTTAAACACGACACAGCTGTTGAACAACTAAATATGTGAAATTGCTCTTACGCTCTAAAATAGAATGGTGGGACTCCTCTTCTGTACGCGGTTCGTGGGAATCACTTGAAATGTGTTGAAGCTCTCTTGAGTAAGTCTTCCAACATTTATTTTTACAAGTATATTTGTGATGAAACTTAAGGTAGTTATGTTTTCAGGATGTGGTGCAGATATCACATTTGAAGCCGATTCTGGATACAGCCCTATAGCCCTCGCTGTTGCTCTGGGCCACAAAAAAGGCAAGTACTACTTATAGTCTAAACAAACAATTAAAGTGATAGTTCTCCCAAAAATGAAAATTCTGAAATTAATTTGTCATTTCAAACCTTTTTAACTTTCTTCCGCAGAACACAAACGAAGATATTTTGAAGAAAGTTGGTAACTGAACAGCATTGGACCCCATTCACTTCTTTGGAAACAAATACAATGCAAGTGAATGGGGTCCAGTTAACAACATTTTCCAAAAGATCTGCTTTTGTGTTCTGCGGAAGAAAGAAAGTCATACAGGTTTGAAATGACAAAGGGGTGCGTAAATGACGACTGAATTTTTATTTTGGGCGAACTATACCTTTAATTTTTCTTCATGAATTTCAGAATAGACTTCATCATGCTAAGTTGTTGAATCTACCGATTATTTTGCAGTGCAAAAACTTCTTGAAGATCACATTCTGAAGCTGTTTCGGGAACCAGTTTAGGTATCGAAAAACACATGAAGCATAGGACTACTTTTGAAACTCTTTTTCAATAATCCTGCATAATGTATAGCTTTACGATGAAATGGGAGATGTAAAGAGCAATCAGTTTTTATATTTTTTAATAAAACGCATAATTAATCTGTATTGACTTGAAATGGCATGTGAATATGATGAATTGATATCAAATCAGAATCTTTGTATTACAAATACAAAGAAAATCACTTGTGATATCACTGTATGGGTGGAAAGGGTTTTCAGCATCACGTCAACTTAAGTCTCTCAATCACCAAGGGAAAAAAGACTGGTTGGCATTCCCTCCTCTTCATACTTCTTTTCTGAGAATGTCACAAAATCTTTTCCCCCAGGATATCCAAAGTGTAAACAATTATTCTTCCAAAAAAGTCAGTGCTGTTTTCAAACACTATTTTAAGTCTCTGCACCAAAGGGGCATCTGGAATGGGAAAACTGTGGGTGAAGAATCAAGGATTTGATAAGCTTGGGATAAATGAAAGAAATGTACAAGTTGGCCATCAGCCAGGCACAAAAAAAGCAAAAATTCTAGTACTGTTTCAAAAATGCGTTGAGTTCAGCTGGCAGACAAAATGAAGAATGATGTGATAATGCAACTACAGGCTAAAATACACTACAAGACTCAGATTTTGCCCAGATTTTCAGTCTGGACTTGTTACAGAAAGTCTGTGCCAGTCTGCAGATTTGAGTGTGTTTCTATCTGAAACTTTTTAAAAAGTATGCAAGTGTATGTCTAGTTAAAAAAAAATCTGTTAAGTCTTGTAGTGTATTCCAGCCATTAACAAATATATTTAAATATTGTCTAAGGCAGAAATGGTGGCACATGTAAGGATATCTGTAGACAGTTGTTGTCCTCCGGATAGAAGTCTAAAATATGTTTGAGATCTTCTTCTTTGGCACTACCTGCAAAAAAAAGTACTTTAATTCTGATTTACAAGATTGGTTTTAACAGAGCCTATTACTGACAGACTAATTTTTAAAGGGACAGTTCCCCCAATTTTACGTCATTACAAACTTTCTTCTGAAGAACACAAAGGTAAATATTTTGAAGAACGTTGGCAACCAAATAACACAGGACCCCATTGACTTTCAATGTATTAACACAAAACCACAAAGACATTTTTAAAAAGGACTTTGTGATACACAAAAGAAAGAAAGTCACATACTGTACATATTATATATAATAATGATTAAAATTCAACCACAAGATGAATAAGAACACAAAATGAACACAATTATATCTAAACACTAATAAATGCTATATTTACCAATCTACAGGGTTATATTTGAAACTTCTTGCAAACCTTTGGGGAGCCTAGTGCATTATGGGAGTGGGCGGTCCTACACTCTTTAAGCCGTGATTTTACGTTTCAATGGTAACAAAGGCTTCTCTGATTGGTTAATAACTCTGCATTTCATAGGTTTGTTTGACTTAACGTGGCGCGCAAATACCGACAGTCGGATGACATCAAAGTACCGCGAGAGCGATTCGCGAAATTATCCACAGCAGTTTGCTTTTAAATCGCTCTCGCGGTACTTTGATGTCATCCGCCTGTCAGTTCTTGCAGCGCTTAACTAACAAACACGGTTCTAGTCACACTCGCATGTCTCCTGCAGAAACACAAACCAAGGAGCTCATGGTAGGTTTGTCGTAAAGTTATAAAGCTTGGAAATGTGTGTAAGAGTTTGACGTTGACGAAAACCTTCTAACTTGGACGTTTTTCCTGAAAATCCTCCTTGAAATTGGAGTCGCAGCTCTGTCGCTTTCACTGGCTGTGGAAACTGCAAAATAACCCACTGACATCCTCCCTAGCAGACCAAATAATGATAGTTAGTGTAACCGTAGTCAACACACAGATGATATCTGTTGTAAAAATGCCATTTTTTTTACTATTACAACCCATTGTTTTACCTGGTCTGAATTCCAACATGTCTCCTCATTGGCATCGAACATAAACTTTTTGCCGAATTGCTTGACATCTCTGTTCAGCACTGAACTCACTCTGTATAATATAAACTCATTTTACGCCATTGCATTTTTATAGTATAACAGCTATTGGTGCTTATTAATAAGCACATAAATGATATAGTTTGCACATGCGTCGCTGGTATTTTATTAAGGAAAAAACCACTTTCTCTTACCTGCTTTGCGTGTTGTTACAAATCAATGAAGCTGCCATATTTTCGACCTTTCAACTGTGAGCAAAATGACGACATGGCTGATGTCACTCCTTGTGTTAATATGAGTAATTCTCTTTTCCTGCCGGTAGATGTCATTATTGCTCCATAATGGTCAGTCCCTCGTTGGATTTGGTTGGATTTTTTGGATTAATTTAGTGAATTCATACATAAAGGATAAGAATGATAGTATGTCATCATTTAAAAATGTCGTTTGTCCTATTTAGACAATGTCATCCTTAATGAAAAACACAATGCAACTTATAATGGTTTCCATTACAAATACAATGACATGACTTGCTGTACCATTGGACACCTTTACAAAATTCTTTATGTTTTGGGGCTTATTCCAGCAGAATTTCTTGGTTTTGTATTGGTTCCCAGATGCCATATAACATCCCATGAACAGAATGTAACACATTACCAGTAGAAACCAGCAGAAACCATTATAGTTAACATTTAAACCAGTACAATTCCAATTAAAACAATAAATTGTTTTGTTCAGGAGGGATATTGTTGGGCCTTTGAAGACCTTGGCAATAACAAATGTCAACCCTCAAACACTGGCACTTTGGTGGACCACAGAACAGTAGGGAGTCACTGTTTTAACCCATCATAAATTGGCACCATATAAAACGAATGCAAATCATTTCATGTTTTTGTTCTTTTGTAGGCGACGTTTGTAGCTTCACTCATTACCACAGTTCCAGGAATACAGTTCGATCTTGTCTTACATCAGTTACAGCTTTAATCCAAAATTTTGTGTTAGTCTATTTTTAGATGTTTCTTTTTCCTGTAAAGAGAAGCAGGATCAGAGAACGAGAGGACTTTGCTGACAAGACTGTAAATGAGCTTCCCGTCTCCGGGCCGTTTGATTGGTCCTGAGCTTGACGATTTATGAGCACTTGAGCAGATTGCCCCGATAAAAGAACCGACAGATTAAAAACCTCAAAATCACGACCACCTTTTAACAAAACGAAACTAATGGAAGTCAATGTTTTCAAATCTGTATAAATATTTTGAAACATGTGGGAAACCAAACATTTCTGGGGCACTACCATAGTAGTCCCGTTTCTTACAATATTAGTCAATGGTGACCCAGAACTGTTAGTTTACAAGCATTCTTCCAAATATCTTCTTCTGTGTACAGTGTTTCAATCAAATGTATACAGGTGTAAAGCAACTTGAGGCTGAGGTAAATGATGACAAAATTTTATTTTTTGGGTGAACTATCCCTTCAATAAAACTTAACAACGCTTACTAATTAGACTACAGCAAATTTATTTTTATGCAATGATCACACAGGCCATTTAAGATACAAAATCTTTTCTCTTGCTGTTGATTTCCAATCGTTATTGAAAATCATTTCTCAAGGGAAAATATATGGATGAGATTCAGTTTTAAATGTCGTACGTTGATTCAGTATACAATCTATTATTCTCCACGTCTTTCGACGTGCCACAAAGCACTCGGAGCTTTAATAAGCTGAAAATGACTTGAAAATAGAAGACACATCTGCTTGCTCTAGATCAAGTAGTGATGTGATCTCCGCTTCAGTAGTAGCAATTTAAACCGTTTAGTAGCAAATGCATGCGCGAAAACACAGCCGGCCGCGTCCTTTACGAAGTGCAGTTTCTTCAGGCAAAGGATTTCCATTACTGTCGTTTTTTTCTGCACGTCTGGAAAACCTGGCAGTCATTATTCAAGGGGAACGTACGTGCTACTACCAGCACTAAATTAAGAGAAAAGATTGATAGACAAGGGAAAAAGCACTGATGAGGGAACAAAATATTCACAATAGGCTCTAATTGCCTATTGTTTGTTAAATGGGAGGCTTTTAGTCACTCTATTGGATGTTTTACTCTGGTAATAGTGATGTTATAGGAAAATTAGCATTGGAATGTGGTAGTCGATTTTGATGTGCTCTTGTTTGCAGTTAATATACTGAAACTGAGTCGCCTTGGATAGAGGTGTCTGGGTATTGAATACATGTAGTCTATAAGTGCATTTGCCGGCGGACACTTTTACCTATAGCAACTTGCAGTGTTTGGAATGATATAGAGTACCATAGAGATGACGTATTTTTGTAGGCCAATCAGGAAGATAGCCGAACCGGTTCCCTCGACCGAAAGCCTATGCATTTTTCCCATAGGCTTTTGGAAGATCACAAAAAATAAGATCTATGATTAATAACGGTTTATGGTGTTTACACGATTTGTCCATCAAGGTAATCTTTACAAATGAACACACCATTTGTTACTTTTGAAGCCTAAATACAATCACCAGAAGTAAAACGCTAACATGAGGCTATAAACAGACTACACTACGGTCTATCGATATCAATGTCACCACTACCAAGCCTCCGACAACTCTTTCAAACTTTATTACAAATATTTTCCCCGGTAATTAATTACTCCACGAATTAATCCCCGTCCACGATTTTAGAGATTTGTGCCCATGTTGCATTATTTGTGAGCTTTATATGTGTGATGATGTGTAATGTTGGTCCACGCCAATGGATGTAGTCGCTTTTAGCAACTTGTTAGCAACCGCCGTTTTTAAGACACAATAAAGCTTTGAAAAATCACGAGCGGGTTAGAACTGGTGTGTTTTATGTCATAGATTAAAACATGAAAATATTTAGCAGTTTTGTAACCACTAGGGTGACCATACGTGCCATTTTTCTGGGGCGCTTCCTGGTCAGGATTTGGCTGCGTCCTCCAGAGGTCGCATACGTCATTGCGGTTGTCTCAATCAGAGTGAAAGTACGCGTAACTGGTTACTTAGTAACTAGTTACTGTAGTTTAATTACTTTTCTCCCGAAAAAGTAAAGTAAGGGATTACTTTTTCTGTAATTTAATTATGCCCAAACACAGAGGATGCCTACCCTACGGACCAGTGAATCCTCAGACCTCCTTTCCTCTATTAATATTCCTGACTGCTTCCCCCTGCATAAGACATGGGAAATGTCCTATTGGGCAATTCAACTGTGCTGGAATAGTGGGATTATAACAACAAGTCCTATTAAGCGAATCTGATGCACTTGAGCTAAATACTGTGGAAATGACATCAAAATTATAAGTCTAACAGATTCTTTAATGTATCCTTCTCACATTTGTAACACTTTGGTCAGTTAATAAGAATACTTCATGTAGTTTAGTTTAATATTATTTATTTTAATAAATTAAAAGAGCCGTTGCATGTTTATCCTTGAATCACTTCTAATCAAGGTTGAGGTAGGTAATTAAATACTTTTTGGAGAGAGTACTTTATCCAGTAATATCATTACCCTATTGAATATGTAATTAGTAACTAGTTATTAATTGATAATTGACTTTTTCAGAGTAACTTATCCAACACTCGTCTCAAAACCGCTTGTTATATAGAAAAGACTGAAGGGGGCATCCCAATACCTTTGTCCATATAGTGTATTTGAGTCACAATATGAATTTTGTAAAATATGTATAATTATTCATAACCGATTATAATGAGATCAGATGAGTCACATCTTGTGCTATACTTTACACGATCAAGGCTATTTCTATGTAGCAATCAGTTACTGCCTTATATGTAATGTGTTCCTATCACTTATAAGCTGTTATAAAGCAGCTGTCTATGTCGGCAGTGGACAGCCAAACAGGTCACTAGGTTTGCCAGAGCTCGGAGTGCCCGCATGCCTTCGGTTATTTTAGAATCAAGCTAGAAGCAAATAAGAGGCCATTTGTTGCCATGGTGATACAATTTGCGTGTTGTTAAACCCTTACGCTGTATGGAATCGCGCATGAGAGAATATACCAGTTACAGATCAAATGGAAAACAAACATCTAGAGCGCAAATCCGATTAGCACGAGAGACGTTTCAAAGGGCTGTTTAAAATCACCGTCAAGGCTGTTTTACTCAAAAATGCCCTTCCAGATAAAACACAGCTTACTGAATACACTAAATTCTGAGATGGCCATGTAGCGAGATGAACAAATTGACCGTCGTGTTCTTTTCGTATGTTCTTTGTACACTCTTTATTCGGTTGCCAGTCTCCCCCGACCCCTTATTGTTCCTTGACGCCTTGAATAAAAACATCCGTTTCTCGCAGTCGCCTTCGTCGGTGAGATGGAATGAATCTTGCTGGCTTAATGCTTTTACTTGCACATCAGTTTTACCTGTAAATTGCTTCTACTGCTATTATCAGGAACTAACACCTTGAATATGGAGGAATCCATCTCATTAACCTCTGTGTACACATTGATTCACGACTGGGCTGTTGATTCACAAAATACTACAGTCTGTAATATAATTCATACAGAGTCCACGGCTTTTAGGAACGTACAGGCACATCGCATGTCATGTACATGTGGAGTTCGGAGAGGTGGTGGTTTCGAAGTCTGACGTCTGCCGAAGGAACTTCATCACGTCTGGGTCAATTCGATCGCCGTTAGCTCAATTCAGGGTCCAATATTGTCCAATCCAATTGATTTTCCTCTCAATGGTTCCAATTTCACCTCGTAAATGATCCCATTTCCATGCAAACTCCATTCAAACTCTTTCACTCTATATCCAATTTCTTCGGCTCATCCCCACATAATAGACGCCTTCACACTCTTATTGCCTCTTTTCAAATAAGCCCTGAAGACATCTGGACCTGGTCTGTAAGTACATTTTGGCCGCCTATGAGAAGTTGGACATTGTGAGTGTCATTCGAGATGTAAGTGAGCTGCAGTAATTAAGGAGTTACTTTGCTTTAACCCTGTGATATTCCCGGCCATTGCAACACAATTTCACAGGGTTACCTTTGTGCAAGTAATGATCACGGCTTGAGTCGGTGTACTCCGCTTTTATGGTGATAAGATAGATGTTCATTTTTAAATGGTGTTCAGTACTCATTTTACCCTTGAAAGCATCTTGCTGCATCTTATTAGTAAAGCTTCTTTTTTATTTTAAATTGAATTTTATTTGCTCCTGGTGCTGTAACTGTTGAACGTTAACATAAGAGCATTAAAAAGTACCGGCTTGATTAGAAAAAGCCTGCATTACCTACAAGAGTATCACTAAGATAAAAGAACGACCACTAAATTTCAAGGTAAAAGTTTCAAGTTGTACGTTTCAAGTGCTTCTAATGCTGAATTGAAGCAGAAACAAACTGAAAAAGTAACACAATTTAAGTTGAGTTTACTTTAAAGGTCAAGTGTATGAAATTTAGCGCATCTAGCGGTGAAGTTGAGAATTATAACCAACGGCTCACTCCACTTCTCACTCGTCCCTTTTGAAGCACTACGGTGGCTGACACAGCATTAAAATGGCGTCACGTTTCGCTTCTTTGCCGAAGGAGATCACGTATTTACAAAATGCACTCTGTAGCGCAGTTTGTCCATTTAGGGCTACTGTAGAAACAACATGGCGAATTCCATGCAAGAGGACCCGCGGTGTATGTAGATACAAATAGCTCATTCAAAGGTAATAAAAACATAATGCTTCATAATGTGAGGTCTTTATATACATCTGAAGACATACTGTAGTTATGTATATTATATTGCATTTCTGTCAAAAGATCCTCCAAAAAATTACACACTAGACCTTTAAAACACTAATACCATTAAGGGGTTAAAAATATTTGCTGGTAATACGTTTGTGAGTTTCGGCTATGTTCACGTCACCAGCCAGAATCGGATAAATAACAAACTCTGCGGGATATTAGTCTATGAATGGCTTTCTTATGGCCTCTACATATTAAAAGAAATTAACGTAGGCCTAATAGGAGAAATATAACATCAGAGCTTGCTCTGGTCTACAGCTATGAATCTGTACATTCCAAGCTCCTTCCCATTAAAACTGGCCAATCTGTCCAAATGTAATAAATTACTGCTATAAACTGTGAAATAATGCACATTTCAAATTGCTCTATGGGCTATTACGAATACTGTAGCTACATTTGAACAAGATGTCATTCTTAACACCACAGAGTTGATATCCCTTCCCTGTGTTAACCCGGCCATTTAACATAGCGCTGGCATTTAGGTGAGAGTCAACGGATCAATGGTTTGGAAATGTCACCTGACGGAAATGCTGTGATATCATGGAGAAGAGGATATTATTTGTCTAAATCCATCCTTTGTTCACAGCATTTGGCACTTCCAGTTTTCTAGCATTTGGAAGGCAATCTCTTTCTGAAGAACCGTAGACCAGAAGAATGCGTCTTGGCGTCTCTGTGGGATGGGTTCCCTGTATCTTAGCAACATGCTTGATCAAGTCCTTGCATGTAGATAAGTCAACATCGTCGCCGATGAATTTACACAGCGCTAATGCGTTAAATCCCGATGTTGACACGTAATTGGCTTGTCTAA
This sequence comes from Triplophysa siluroides, assembly GCA_006030095.1. Lineage (NCBI taxonomy): Eukaryota > Metazoa > Chordata > Actinopteri > Cypriniformes > Nemacheilidae > Triplophysa > Triplophysa siluroides. The sequence goes on along the minus strand of VCII01000140.1, from coordinate 1,246,256 downwards.
GTGCTTCTCGTGTGTTAATACGAGCTAGCTAACAAAACCACGGCGAAAGTGGTGTTTTGAAGCGCAGCTGGAACAACGTTTGACGTTTTTGTAAATAAAAGGTTTAGAAATATTTGACAGACCAACAGTGAAATGACACAATCCTGTATTTAGTGTGTACACTTGCATCATGGGTAATAACACGTTTCTATGAATAATAAACTGGCAAGTTAAAAAACGACCCATAATCAAATCAAATCGCGTACTTGTTAGTGTAACACATTTTCATCTAATTATGTCAAATATGTCCGACTTATTTTAAAAGGATTATGCTGTGACAATCCATGGGCCATAAATCTGATTGCTTGAAACTGGATTAGAAATGAAATTGGATTTTTTTTATATATAGGCCTAAACACTAAATGACTTCTGGGTAACCAGGCTTTATAAAGAGGATTTAAAGTCGGACAGACCGACTGACTCAGCAGCGTTCCTTGAGAACGTCGCAATTGTCTGCGGATCAGGTAGGATGAGAGTAAAATGAATAGACAAGTCTATAATAGACCCCCGGTCTAAAGTCACCAAAAGTTCTCGTCGACAAATTCTTCAAAGAGATATGTTCAAGGGCTATTCTGACAGTAAAGAACATATTAATTAGTTATGCCAAGGCCAGGACTTCATTTATTTGCAACGGAACGAACGCCGTCCTCTTCCGCAACCATTAAATGCTGTTCTTCATGCGGCGGGGCGCTTCGTTCGCTGCGAGGTGTCAGATACGTCTTATCTTGTTTGGAGAAAAATGGAAAGCGCATTACGTTGCGCAGGGGTTGGTTTCGGGGTTTTTTTTGCCCATCATTGAGTGGAGTGAACCTCATGTATTTTCTGTTATCTAGTGTGGACAGAGACACGGTCAGACATTATCATGTGTTACAGCTGGCGCTTGTTATCTTATAGGGATCTTTATTTTTAAGATTTACTTTGTTACAGTGATGGAGATGCTTGGCAGTCAATGATAAGAAAGATGTGTGCTTTTCTGGTGTTACTAAAGCGCAACAGGGCGTAGGTTTGATTCCCAGGGAACGTACGTTTTTCGGATGTATAGAACATTGAATGCCCTGTAAACTGTTTTGTGTCATATCTATAGACAAACATATACAAATTCTGTCATAATTTAGCCTCATGTGGTTCAAAACCTGTTTATTACTCTTTCTTCCGGATTAAAAATTAAGATATTTTGAGAATTGTCTCTGTGGTAATGTGTTCATACAATGCAAGTCAATGGAGTCCAGTGTTGTTTGGTTCTTTAAAATATCGTCAATTTTGTTTGGCAGAGGAAAGAAAGTCACACAGGTTTGGAATGACAATAATGATGAGTAAACTATGAATTTTTGGGACAAGTATCCCTTTAAACTGTTCTTCAGAGACTAGACTTCTAATCTTATGGACTCGTATAGAAAAATGCACCGTAAATGTCAATGCTTATTCTTAAACATCTCAGTTTGTGTTTTATAATAGAAAGAAGGTCATACGAGTTTCGTTGAGTATATAACAACATTCACATATTCTTTTAATAATACAACTCACATCTTTTGATAGCTTTAGAAAACAAACACAAGTATGCTACGCTCCTCCGCCATCCATAAAGGCACGGACAGCTATTCCAAACTCATCTCATTCCTGTTTGCGTTTTTGACGGATGTGCAGTATCTTGCCCCTGCCTGTTTCATCGCCTACGGTAACAACGGCTTAAATCTCTTCACAGCACTGGGTGGTTTGTGCTCGTGTCTTCTGTTGATTTATTTTTCCGTGGGACGGAGCACTCTAGGATCCACAAGCTCATTACGATGAGTCAGGGTCAGGGATGAAAGCATGACTGTTCAGTGAAAGGGGTAAATAAGCTTGATATTGAAGCTGGGTAAGGGAAGCGACGTACTCATTAAAAGAATGAGTCCCATTCTCACGTCTGTGATATGATAAGTCGTCCTTCAGAGACGCAATTTAGGCCTCACGTAAACCACTGAGACACACAGGGTGGCTTTCTTACACCATTAAAGAGTAAATAAATCTCCCCTCCGTCCACTGGAAGTTTTCAGAGGATTCTTTTGATTAGGGGTAAGCAAGCGACACGCACGACTGGGAAATCACTGGAGAGAAACCCAGTGTGCAGTAAAGATTTGTGAGAAAGTTTTCTTTAAAGCAGGCTTAATGTTAAATTCGAACCCAATGATCATAAAATGAAGTGTTTGTTAATTTTTATTCAGAAGCAAGGGAGTGTTTGATTGGAGAGAGAATGTGAAGGCCACAAGGCAGTTAAGTCCATTTTTTATTGTGTGAAAATGTTTACCTTACTGAATGGCAGTTTTTCTTAATTTTCTTACTTCCCATAATGATTTGAATTTTATTCATTCCCTAAATTCTTTTTTTTACAGTTTTGTGTCCAATATTTGCCCTTACATATTTCTGAGTGGAACAGAATATCCAACGAAAATCATCACACCAATTCGTTTTAAACCAACAAGTTCATTTGTTTGGAGGTTAGAGGTTGAGGGTATGATAACATCTTGCAAAACTTTTGCTGTGTAAGGTTCCAACACAATGTCAAAGGATTTAAATCTTACTCCAAATTAAATCTTCGAGTTTTTAGAAAGAATTTCTATCAAAGAACTTTTTTTTTTGGTTAAACACGATAGTTATGTTCAATAGTTATGTTCATGGCTCTCACCATGAACATAACTATTGAAGCTGATGTGGCGTTAAAAAAAGATGTAATTTCTCTTGTCACTGAAAAAGAATCACTTCCGCTCGCTTTGTTTTCCTTGCAATTCACTGTCAGTTTGAACAATGTTACTCAAGTTTACTCGAATGTGCATTGTAGGATATTAAGGAGAATTTATTGACAGAAATGTATAAAGACCTTACGTAAGGAAGCAGTATGTTTTTATGACCTTAGAATGAGCTATTTCCATCTAAATACACCGCGGGTCCTCTTGCATTGAAAGAATTGAGCATTGTTTCAAAAGAAGCCCTTGGAGTAAGTCGTTGGTTGTAATTTGCAACCTCACCACTAGATGCCGCTAAATTTCATCAACTGGACCTTTACATTTTAAAACATTTATTTCTCAACAGTACATATAGTAAACATATTCAGTGGCTATAAGTTTACACATGCATTGGTTGCATGAGTCATTAGCTTTTGTATATAAATTTCTCATCTTGCAAAAGCTAATTTTCTCCTAAATAATTTTGATCTTCAGTGTCTTTTGCGTTTCTGTTCATTTCTAAGTAATCTGATGCCTTCATGGCTCAGTCAATTAATTTATGTTTCTACTCTGTTTGTGAGTTTAGGAACGTCTTAATGGTTTGCGTAGGGACAATGCCAATTAGCTTACTGCTTTCTAGATGAAAGGGTGATTCAGATGAACGGTCAGGTTAACAAAGCCATCTAAATGAATAGAAGAAGGGAACAATCGTACTGTCATGGCTTTGAAAGGAGTGTTGGGCACGTGGTGTGACAGGGCTCATTGTTGCTAAATCAAAAGACCTGGAGAACCTCGACATGCACAGGGCTTTATGTCTGAGCGTGAATACATTTGCACATTTTCAAATGTCGTATATCACAAAGCGAGTCACAGGATTACTTTGGTAACAGGTGCATGATGTTCAGATATACCTACATCAACCAGGCTCTTATATCTCTGTTCTTGCAAAGCGTGAGTTTGACGAATCGCAAGACCTCTTCATTTTTGCCAAACGTGCACAACACTACAGAACCTTTTACTGGGAATTAGAAGCAACCTAAGAAGCACTTTATTTTTATTAGAAATGCATTTCTATTAGTGACACTGAGCAAAATACAAGACGTTTTTAAAGTACTTCTGTGGGCTGCACTTTAGAACAAACCATAACAGTGACTCATGCAAAGCTTGTGTTTGAGGAAGCAAATGTATTGAAGACTTTACATGGTAGGAACAAAAAGACTGCTGCGCTTGTCTCATGGCTCATGGCTTACGGGGTGGTTACCAAGGTGTTGCTATGGCAAAGCTATTGTTAAGTATGGGGTTCCTAGGGAGCTCTGTGGGGTTGCTATGGTGTTCTAGGTGGTCTCTAGGTGAGCACATTCCCAGGTGTCTAGGATATTTTGGTTTTTATAAACTATGTCTTTCTGTCTACTACAGGATTTTTTCTGCTTTATCATTCACCAGGCGAAATGCTCATCAATTGTTAGATCATGTTAGCTAATACATTTAGAAATATTAACAAATACAACCTTATTGTAAACTGTTTCTGTTACCAAAGGAGAGCTTTAAAAGAGTTAATGATTCATTCCAGAGTTTGTAAGAGATGCTCTTTCAAAGTGGAACATGAATTTTTGTGTGGTTGTTGTGCTTTGACCAATGGTAAGTGTTTTCTCCTGAATTACTGTTACCTCCCCTGGCTTTCACAGTTTCCAGCCTCAGTGGCTTAATAGGCACTAGCGCTCACAAAAGCTTCTTACCGAGTCCATTCCACATCTGAAAAAAAGGACTGGACACACAGAACCACACAGCGTTTCCCATTAACCCCTGAGCTTTCGCTCACACCTAATTGGGCGAATTGTTTTTTTTTCTTTTATCGCTGCTGGATTTGAGGAAAAGTTGTCAGATTGTCCATCCGAAACAAACCGAAAACATCCGCTGTAAGTAATCGTGTGGACAGCGGCATCATAATAAACCGTAAATTATGAAATCCTCACCTGGGCCACAGAAAACACCTTTTTATAGGCGCGCAACCAAAAGGGGGCACCAAAATCATACGTGACTAAGTAGGGGGTCTGCACTAGTTCAATGTTAGCATGTAGAATGTGTCATAATGTGTTTTTCCATGTCGAAACTGCTTTTTATTGTTTATTCCAACCTTTTAGATTATATAGCGTATAGCTTAAGTTTGTGTATTAAACCGGGAAAATTCCTTTCACAAGTACTGCCGGGGAAAGGATAATTGTAAATGAATTTTCTTTCTGTCTTTTTATAGATAAACAATGTTCCTCTTCAGCAAGAAGTAATAGGACAGCTGGTTAAGGCTCCATCAAGAAGACATAACAAGAGACTATATTTAATGTTCCTTTTCAGATTAAAGGGCTTCTTATGGGGAAAAACAGACATTTCCGAACCGTGCGACACAGAACATGCGGTTAACTCGCCACAAAATGCATCTCGCAGAATGGTACAGTCTTACTTAATACACCCCTCAAGCTAAAGACTATAATAGAGAAAATAGTTTTTATTTCAAGGGTATGTCTGTGTGTAAATAGCTGTAGGCATATATTTGTATTTCTACGATTTGCATGTATGTGATGTTATGTGTGTGTCTAGCTCCAATGAGAACGCTGTGTGTGTGTGTGTGTGAGTGTTTGCAGGCGGTAGAATTAAGCTTTGCCCTCTGTGTAATACAACTCAGCCCAAGGACAGTCTTTGATCCTGACATTGTCTAAGCCTGGAGGTAAAGATTTGAGCACAGAGAGCCTGATGGGCAAAATCTGCCAATTATGATTTCTTAAACTGACATCCACCCACATGGGTTGGCTTTACATCTGCTGCGAGGCCTGGATGTTTCCTGTATGGCTTATTCAGCATGCTGTATTTGTTGTGATTTCCAAGGTAATTGTTTTTTTAAAGGTCCTGATCTTGGATCAGTTTCTTTTCTTTAGTTCAGGTTTATCATGATTTTGTTGTTAGTTAAAGACTGAAGGGTCTCTAAACACAAAGCTTTGTTCGACGTGTTGAAGCTATAGACTGATTTCACTCCGCTGCCATGTTGAAATCGAAAGTGAGGCAGAGGTGGGAAGAAAACCAGAAAGACAGATAGACTACAACGGATGGGCTACCATCGCGTGACTGTGACATGAATAAACAAACGATGTGTTTAAAAACAACGTTAGATTGGCTGTGGGTGTGAATGAAACCCACTTATGGCAGTTTAAACAGTCTCTAATATGTGATGCTACGGCTTAAGTGGTCAAGTAAAACAGCTCGTGTGACATGCATCCTATGCTTATATTGTCACATTTGAGATCATAAACCATTTTAATAACTCCAGGTTGGTTGTCCAAACCCTTGCAGTCTATCTGTCCTTCCGGTTTTCTTCCCACCTCGCTTCGATTTCAACAGTACAGTAGACAGGGTTGAACATACTGTACAGTATTGAGTAGCTCCCCCCCCCTAAAAATAGCCAATAGGGTTTAGTTTACCCTATAGCTTGAAATGTAGACGGAATTGCACAATAAAGTCATACAATTCCTAAATTTGCATTGGTGGATGTGAGAAACTAAGTTTTGAACCCTTAGTTAAAATTTGTCAATGTTTTGGAGCACAATAGTTCATAGAAAAGCTTAAAGCTAACATGTGAAGAGTTAATTTGCAAAGAACAGATAGCTGAACAGATAGTGTTATGTTTTTATTGTGTTATGTCGTATTTGTTAGCTGTATTTTTAAGTTATTTTTACTTAATCAAAACAACCCAACTTCAGTTTGATTGATATTACTTGGAATGCAAAATAAAAAAAACATAGTTTTTAAACATGTTTAAAAAAAATTTGATATCAGTTTTTCAACTCTTCATATTCCCACTAAATTCCGAAAAAAACGTCAATTTTGATTTCGTGGGGACTTTAAAGTGTTCCCCTTTGCTGTAGCACTTGAATCTTATTTGTGCCACACATGTCCACTCCGTCAATGATGTGAACAGCATTAATTGTCGCATATCTCTAAAATGTTTTGATTGAGTTAGTTGGAGTATTATGTCATATATTGTGCACATCTTGTCCCAGAGGAGCACCCTGGTTGACATTCCAGAAACAGGCAAAAGCGATAAAATAAGAACTTGTCTATCAAAAAAATGTGAGTTTGGTTTTGTAAAAGAACGAGGCCTTGGCAAGGTTTACACAAAAAACGCATCATGCCACATTTTACTGTTGTTTGTGCTGGACGATGCTGTCACTCAGCTGTTTGTGCGGCAGTGACGGTTAAATATATTTCAGGAGGGTGTTTTGAAACCAGGAATTTTGATCATTGTGTGCTTATGTGGTTTGTAGACTGACACGATAATTATAGACTTCAGACGCTTTCCATCGTACTGCTGTTTTAGCGCTATCATGAAAAAAATGATAGTATTACTGCGTTTATGCCATTGATTTGATAAATGTAATATAATGAAAGAGCGTTTGGTGAGGTTGATGACTACAATGAATCGTTTTTTGGATTTATTTGGCACAGTACAAATTGTGACATTTTTACGCATAGCTTTGTTTTGTTTTTTGTAGTTTACCCAATAGTGACAATGTTGTCATTCTCATGTCATTTTAATTGAGAATCGGTTATATTTTTTTCTTTCTTGCAACACAAAAGAAGGAATTGTGTTAAATTCTAGCGGACTACAACTTTTTTTGTGTTAAAGTCTAAAGTAATTGGTTAACACGATTCATGCAACCAATTATCGAATTATCAGTTCAATTTCAATCTGTTTGACTGTGTGCTATACCAAAACACATTTCTTTCATGTTTCATAAAAGAAAAAGTAGATGATGACAGAATTTTTGTTTTTGTGGGAACTGTTCCTTTTTGTGCAAGCAATTGTTGTTCGGACGTTTGTTAATCCCGTGCCATGGCGAGGTTTTTGTCCTTCGCCTGATGAAAGCTCAAACGGCTTGCATGATTGGCACATTATTACACACACTTACCTGCTTTGGAGTCTGTGTAATTGCCAATTAGCCAGAATGGTAATAAGTTGTACGTCTTGTGAGATTTCGCTCTTTCACATTGGGCATATTTTCATTTAGAATATGTGTTGAAGGGAATTTTTAATAAAGCCAAGCTCCATTTTACAGTTCTCTCCTATCAAACAACGGAGTATGTGTGGTCTCTATACGTACGCAATTAAAAATCCAACAGACGCATCTCTCACGTCAAATCGTGCAAAACGCAAGCCGTAATTTCTTGCAGCCGCAGTGTTTAGCGTTTACGCTCCACGGGTCTCTGCTCCCTCATCAATTATGGATCAGCTGAGCCCCCATCCAGGCGGCTTCATTTCATTCTCATTAGGTCCTCGTGCTGACACTCCTCTTTTCTCCACGCTCCACGGCTTCTCTGTGGCTCCCATAAAGGTCTTTAACCAGACAGCCAACCCAGCGTCATTACCAGGCTTTGTCTGCACCCCCTCCACCCCTCGAGCCTTTGGCAAGTGACCAAGATAAGATGGGCGACCGTCGTTAAGTGCTTATGTCAGTGGTTTCTGGGTCAAAGAGCCTTGCGGTAGGGCTGGCCTCATGCCAGTCAAGTCAACCCTTAGTCTTTTGCAATGTTGGTGGCAACAAGGACGTGAAACTTAGAATTGTGGTTTTTCCCGACAGTGTCGACAGTAGATAAATGGATTAGAGAGGCAATTTGTGGATTTGCAATCAATCACGAGTGTCAGCTGATGGAAGTCAATACGATCTCTGTAGAATGGCATTTAAATTACATTTCTTAAAGTGAGGGTTTTTAAAAACTTTTATCAATTTGAATGAAATTACATAAAGTTACAGTATTATACAGCAAAAGCATTTTGCTGTATAAGAAAATCTGCTGTATAAGAAAATCTAGCTTTCTTATATTGGTAATCCTTGAATTGGCTATGAATCTTTGGGTTCCTTCAAACTTTGATGTACCGTTCCTTACAGCTTTATGCCAAGTTTTTGTTTAGTTGATATTTTGTGATCAGGCATTGCAATGTCCATATTTTAACACAAGGCTTTGTGGGATTCATATTAGCAGTTGTTGATAGGTCTACTATGTTTCTATAGCTCTGTTGGTCATGCATGGAGCTAGCAATGACACAATCGGTTAAAATCCAAGGGAACACAAACTGATCTGTTTAATCTAAGTTGCTTTAATAAATATGTCAACATAAATGTAATTTCCCATATGAAGGCAAAGATAAATTGTCGCTAGTCTGTGCATGTTTTTCAATGGTTACGTTTTGTTCATTGACTTGATTTGTTCTGCTGCTGTGGGTCGCTGTGATGTTGGTTTCAAAATATGATAGGAATTGTCACTGCTAACACTGAGGACAAGTGATGTTGTATTGGGGTTCTATGAGAGACGCCGCGAGAAGTCCTTTGTCCATTGTCAGCTCTTTAAATAATGGATTTGTGTGGAGTATGTATAATGCCTCAGCCAATGTCCCTTGACAATACCGTTTCGAGAGAGTCTGTAACAATAGGCAACTATATTTTGGAGGCTATTGTAACATATATGACACCAGGGCATTATCCCCACAGCTGTTAGTCAGAGAAATCTTTTTGCTATAAATCCATAGACAGCCATAATAAAGCCATTACTATTTAAAGTTCCTATTATGGCTCTTCAAAGTGCCAAAGTTACCGTGATTGTTATTATATTATGATTAGCATTTACTTAAATATTCTGAAAATAATCTCTTTTCAATAAGTATGATGGTTATTGTGTCTCCAATGTACACTATTAATTTGCTTAATCCTGAGCATCAACATAAAAAATACAAAAAATGTTCAACTCGAACAGAAAATAAACAAGTAGTCTAAACCTCAAGCTGTTCTGCTCATTATAGGATGCATCATCACATTAAGGGGTTGTGAGCAGCACCATTGCGCTTTGTTGTGATTTGTTTACACAATAACATCTGTAATTGAATGACAGTGATAAATGTGATGAACGACCGAACTGGGGGTAGTGTTAAGCGAGCGGGTCGGTTGAAATGTGTGTCAGTGGGCTGCGGAGTTGCCCCTCCAAACAGATTTGCAGGATCTCAAGGGACGTCATTATTCTGCCATAAAACAGGAGGCAGGTCAGATTTTTTCCCAGCAATTTCCAAAGGCTCCTCGCGACGCCAAGATGATTTATTCATCCGCAAACAGAAGAATCGGTAGAAGGGTTGGGATACAAAGACAATGGCTGTCGGGTGGACATTTGTCAGATGTTGGACAGTGAAAAGATGAATCGGGCCAAGATGCATATAAAAAGGTTCAGTGAATAAAGCTGACAAATCACAAGCTCTATATCAATAGATGGCGACAAATTTAAATTTGGCGACAAATTTAGTTACTACATTTGACAACTCCATTTTTTGTAAATCTTTATATCATTATTATTATTTACCCTATATTTAAAGCCCCATGTTACAGTTCAATGGTGTTAAATGTTATATATGCCTTTATTTTAGCTATGTTATCCAAGAGTACTTTTTACATTGCTGTTAATGAATTTTTCTCGTTTGAAAGGCAATTCTTGTATTATGCACGTATCTTAAAATCTTAAAATTGAGTAATTCCCAGGGAAAAAAAGACCGCGCATTTGACACAAAATGAACAGATGTGATAGAAATGTTGTTACACTGCATGGGGTCAGTTGTCACAATGGAAGCTGCCATTAAACAACTATTACAGGCGTTTGAGTAAAATTTAACCAGCAGAACATTGAACGAAATAGCAAAAATAAAACTATCCATAACATAAAAACCTTGGTATCTACTAAATTGCTTAAAATTTTTACTGTGACAACATGCCTCAATTTGAAGCTGAAATATGACATTATATGACATTTCATAGGACAGATTGTTTCATCATTTAGTGCAAATAGCTTTTAGCAAACCAGCCATTCCTAATCCGATTTTTATTTAATAAATGTAACTACTGAGATTCCAGTCATTTGACAGATTTCCCAATGTGACAGCCACCAACGGTACCTACTGTAGATGTACACAATAAAATAACGCATTTATTTATATAAAAGCACTTCATGTGAGTTTCTAAAAAATATTTGCGTTTGGTCGACATCCAATACAAGTTTTTCACTGACACATCACCGTACCGAATCTGCACAACGAAATGACCAAACAAAGGACAACATCACCGAAATAACACGCACAGTTTTCCCACCCCCACGTCCACAGAGCATTGGCTATGCATTAGCATCACTTTCTCCCCGAGCATCTGTTCCGTTCACTCGTGAGGTAAGGTGAGGGGGGGGACTGGAAAACAGCGAGCCTCAGCGCGCGCTTTTGTTCGGTAGATCCTCGCGACCGGCGAAGTGCGCGCCGCTTCGAGCTGTTCTCCGCGCGAGCTCCGCACCAGAGACAGCCTGAGGAGAAATACCGTCTTTCTGCGAAATGCTTTCAATAAACTCCTTTTTCTGAAGCATTTTCGACCTGAACAGATTTAGACATTTTGAATGGTTTACCTCCGTTACCACCTGCTCTGAAGGCAAGCGGCGGTTGATCTGAGGCGACGCGGCATTCCTGTGGACTTTTGACTCGGCGACGCGCTTTACTTCTGAGAAGGTGAGAACAAGCGATATTTATTTGTTGAATTTAAGATTTGCGTCGTTTTCAACCTATGATAAGGTGTAGGGGGTCTTTTATGCAGGACAGGTTAGATACAGACCCCTTGCCAAGCGCAGTACCTCAGTGAGGACAGTCAACCTCTCGAGGGGATAAAACGGAGCAAGGATATTAAACGACTATGATTTCATTAAAGTATATTGTGGAATATAAAATATAAATGGACTAAAATAGTGCAAATCAATGATTTTCAAACAAGACCGAATCACTTGAGCAATGCATTGCTCATATAAGTGTTTAATAAAGTACTGAAGTGTGAATAAACCTGAGCCTTTTGAATAACTGTGGTGCTGTTAATGTTACATTTACCTGAAAATGTGAAGTTCTGTTTAACTGACTCCTTTTAATGAAAATAAGTGTCTCCGTTTTTACCTTGATATCTCCCCACTACCAAGATGTTAATTGCAATGATGCCTTGAAGTTATTAATAGGAAAAGTCACCAATAAACTGCATTGCGGCCAGAAAAGAGAGCATTTTTAGAGAGATGGAGGAACCCTGTATTGTTTCCTTTGCAGGCTGTCAGCTGGATGCTCTTTAAAGAGCTGAGTGCTGTCAGTCCAAAGCCTTCCTTGGCGACAGCGTCTATCTGGTGGGAGAGGTAGACGGACCTGATTTCTCTTGGCATTCTGTCGTGACTGGCTGCGCAGTCTCTATTCACTCCCGACCTGACAGATCACTCCAGGTGCTTTTTGCATGAGTCTGCAACAAGTGATGCACATAAAGAGTACAACAGAGCGATTTGTAAATGTGAATACGTGTGTTATTTGTCAAGGAGCACCCGAAATAGAAAGCGAGCCGGCTCTAGGATAGGTGCTCAGGGGAAATTTCAAGCAGCTGTGTGCTGCAAATTGGTTACTGTGGGGCAAGATTTTTAGTATCCTCTCCTCCTTTTCGTTTTTTCCCAGCTTACATCAATCGTTTTATTCTGTTTTTTGTTCACTGTTTGTCTGTGCATGCCTTTGTCACAAAAACTGGCATCTTGGAAAAAACAAGATTTTGGGTGTCTGTAAGAACGTTTCTGAATATTGGTGACACCCTGTCACCAATAGGCAACGTGTACAGATCGCATTTGTGTGTTAGGGCAAGCGCTGCGATGCACCATCTCGGGTTCAAAGACTTTCCCTTTTTACCCCAGCGCAGCCCCTTACCAGCCTAACCTCAGCAAACCGAGATACCTTTCATGTGTGCTCCGGTGCCTCTCTATATCTCCCGAGGGCATCCATTCAGTTCTTCTAAGCCTCTCATTTTCCCTGTCTAATCGTAAATGCCAGAAAAGCACCTCGGAACACGTTGTCAAGAGAATAGGGGTGGACTTGACTCAAAGCCTTACCTGTCTGGTGTGGCGTGACTTGGAGGCCACCATGTATTTTAATAATGTGTGTTTCCGCTCAGCTGCGTTTGGTTTAGCATTAACAACCTTACAAGCAGGGGTGGGACGCCCCGAGTCTTCTGTGAAAGTGACGAAAATCACTCAAATTTGTGCTTGATGCTGGACTGCAGTGATGAGGGAAGTTTCTGAATGCACATTTTTTACCTTTCTAGTAGGCACTGTATTGATGCGTTTACCGCATAACTCTTAATGAAGAATGTTGACCACTGGCTTAGTAATTAAACACTACCCATTTTTATCACAAAATTTAGGGTCTGTTTATGTTAGTGTGTGTACCCTTGTGTTGGTGTTGGTCCTCATTATGATCCCAGTCGTCCAGGTGTGTAAATGTCTGTGTGTGTGTGATTGACAGCTGACAAGAAAGAGTGGTTCTGTCCAATCCCATGAGCCAGAGGAGCCGGTTGGCAGCTGCTGTGTCAACAACAACATTGACACACTTAAGTGTCGCCGCCAACCCGCCTTCACCCAAACACTGAATATTTATCAGAGCCCAGACCTGGAATACATTATTCAAAATGGGCATTTGCCTCCTTAAACGCCAATAAATGAATCATGACACCTGGTCTGTGTTTTGCAGAATGTGAAATTGCACTCCAATGCTTTAACTTCACGAGGGAAATGGGTTAATTTTAATTTATTCCCATCTTAATTCTGTCTCAATTTTGAATAGATTCCGTTTTTGCCTCGAAGGCTCACTCACGAAAAACGCACTACCTTACGCTTTAAAGATTCATTTAGAGAATGTTTTATCGCTTCCCGGTGGGAGAGGTCCAAAAGGGAAGGGAGCTGGATAATTATGCCAGCAATTTGCACAGTGCTGGTCTGAGCGCTTAGGCCTTCAATATAAGATTCCCTCACTCGCTCTGTCCTGTTTGCTGGTATTGTTAACCGTTGACTGTATTTCAGCACTGGACAGCTCCCAAGTGCTGTTTGCTTGGCCATTGTACACACAGCTGCCGATCGCTAATAAATGACACAACCAGCAGCGCAGCAGAAAATTATATTTGCTCCAAGCAGTTCACCCTCTTCACATTTGCATTCAGGAAGACGGAGTAGAATAGACTGGCTGGCATGTCACTGGGAAAAATGGCTTCTTATGCTGCATTTGGATTTGGAGTTTCATTTTCCGCCTGTAATGTTTTGGATTCTTCCTTCCATGCGCTACAGATGTATGGAATTAAGCGTGCAAATATTTACTGTACCATATCTCAAGAAGCAAGGAAACCAATTGCTCTGGTTTGAATTATGCACTCTGATCCTGGCTTCTCTCTATCGTACTTTCTCCCCTGAGCTACCTGCTTTTATTAATCCTCTTCTGATTCTTTTGTCTATGCATTAGAAGCACCTGGGTAACCTTACAACTACTGTCTTCACACTTTGTGGCAGGCACTGGAAAATATAATTAATTTCTTTCAAATCCCTGTATTCCTGGTTTGAGCATCTATCTGTTTCTATTGTCAGGGTTCATAAATGTAATCTGCGCCGTATCATTCTGTCGGAGATTAGTTTTGGTTGACAATGAGGTTTTCGTCTTGCCAGATATTTCAATATATCATTCATTAACATGGAAATTACTTTTATAGAGGGTTAGATTGTGCTGTTGGGTTCATACTATTAGGTAGTATCAGGTTATCAGGACCTGTTCATTTTTTCATTTATTGAATCCCTATGCTTGATGAGAAACATGTCGATGGATGTGCATGCTTACTGTATTTGCTTCATAAGCACCGAACACATTGTCACTACTGGAAAGTCTACTGTATATTTTCGCCCACTCCTTAAGAAATTCTCACACTAAGGACCCACTGATCGGTACTTAGACCAGTTGAGTGAGACTTGACAGGCAAGGAGCTTATGCCAACTAGTCTCTAGTCCTCCCAGAACTCGATCACAGCTGGGATCCGTTGTCCTAGGATCAGTTCTTTCTTAGACAACCCTGCCAGACTGAAAAGCACACCATTGATTGAACGTCTCACAATTCGCCCAGTGGCTCATCGGTCGAAAGCCCCACAGAAGACTTTCTTTCCAGTCTATAATGAGATTTTCAATGCCACACTTGAGTGGTTTAACATAGGAATAAATTGTGGTTCCCTTTTACAAAATCAGTGCGAGAGTTATTAGCTCCTTTGCTAAGTCGAGGTTTGAAACGATGATGTTTTGTGTGTGGTGTGATTTATGTGAGAACACAAAAGCTTATGTTGTTTTGATGAAGAGCTGTGTGTTTTCTCTGTGCAGATGTCTTATTATTATAGATGAAGTGAAGATGGTGCTTTGGAAATGTAATTTCCAACACTGGCGTCTTGACTTGAGGCGTTGGGAGTGAGCTTTTATCAAGTCAACAGGCCTGCAGTCTGTTAAACACTACGCAAGAATGAAACAAGTCTGTTTCTTTCAAATTCTTACATGTAGAGACAAAACGTTACAGAAAAGATGTGTCTAGGTCAAAGTTGTCGGTTACTAACTCCAAATTGCAGATTTAACTTGTATTTTTGTAGTCTCCAAGTTCTAAAGTTCCCACTGCATAATGCTTTTATAAATGTAATCCAGAGTATTAAAGGTGCATTTTTTTTCCTAGAGAACCCCATTTCTTGAAGAATGGGCACCTCGTTAATTCTTAGATGGATTTTGTCATAAGGGGAACTCTAAGGTGCCCTTAAATCCGATTCCCTACACGTGCGGTACAAATGCTGAATATCGGAAAGATCAGGTCTCTGTATTGCTTGGTGGGCTCTCTGCCATCCCTCCACCTCCTTGTAATTAAGAAGTCCTGAGATTTGTCTCTGTCTGAGTTTTAATTATCTAGAGCCAGTAGCCCACACTCTTTAAATGTCCTTGTTACGCCCAGACCTTATTGACTCTATTTTGGTACATTTGGGGTCTGATTTTATTTAAAGAGGCAAACTCTTGTTTTCAAGATATAAATAGGTGACTTGTATTTTCTCCATTACAGACCATAAAGCATTGGATTTTGGTAGCTGGTGACAATTGAATTAGCTATTCATGCTCTGGCCTGCCGGTGCTGCTGTGTATATTTTTGCTGAGTTTGCACCTGAGCTGGTAGGAAACCCATCCAAGAATAACAGTTATTGTTTCTTTGTTCCTTGGTCCTGATTCGTGCACTTAGCCTTCAATGCCGTCGGACCACATAAATGGAATTGGCATATCTTACATTTTACATGTAACACAAAATAACCTTTTTTCTCTTTTACATAATCAAAAATACAGTCATACCTCCTGCAGATTTTGCCCTTTGATTTTGGTTCTCCTTGCCAGCAGAGGATCTAGATTCTGCTTCATCCCCAGTGACCTTCATTATTCAGACAGGAAGAGATCAAAAAGGGTCAGACCATCTTACTTCTTCCCTTTGCTCGGAAACCAAAGAGGGGATGCTGATGATGGTAACTAGCGCCTATGAACGCTTTCAGTCGGTCAGGAACTGTAATAAAGGTAGGCTGCAGTGGAAAACCTCACTGCCCACACATAAACCTGTCAGTCGGCATGCTGGAATATTATTAATTCATGTATTCGGTTCCAAAATCGAGTGAGTTGTCTACATGTGCAGCTGGCTGTACATAGGCATCAACACCATCCTCTCTATTTATCGACTGGCACTTTGGCGTTGATGTTGCAAATTTTGTGATGCTCAATTAAGCATAAAATGCACATCACACAGAAAGATTGGATAAAACAATCTGTTTGTATTGAATTGTTTCATTATTTAATGCAATATATTTATAATTTATTCTAATTTTTTATATTGACCATGGCACAATGCATGTAAGTGCTAAAAATGGAATATTTGAATCGTTCTTTATCCATATCGGCAGTATTTTTCTGTTGCTCTCAACCAGTGTTGAACAACAGGCCCCAGTTTGTAAGCACTGACATCCTTTGGGCTATCTGGACGGCTGGTTTCTTCGGTGGATTCTTAAATTCTGCTCCTTCTGCAGAGCATTTATACACATCCAGCATTGCAGGATGTTTGCAATTCTCTCTACACTATTTGTCCTTTGTTGTTGAGTGAGAATTATAATGAACATCTTAAACGCAGACAACACAAATGCATCTCTGGCACTCAGTAGGTCATCAAGAGAAGGTCAAAACGTTGCTCTGGGAAGTTGCTTATGGGAGTTTAGTGTTTGAGATGCAATCAAGCCGTTTGATTACGCTGGCATTCATCATCACCGCACAGAGTTTCTGTCCTCATTCCCATCTCGCAATCAAACGCAATGTCTCTTCATGGGTACAGCGCATTCGTAAATGACTGATCTGAAAGATGGACTGTTGGAATGATTGCGGCGGCTTTTTGTAATTAGCGACGCTGTTAAGAACAATCAGGAAGTACTTTGGTTTTAGCCATGCTGCTTTTATGGTTGAAATATTTGGCCGGTGCCCCACGGTGTGTTAAACGAATGTGTCAGTTTTTCCTTTCGGCCCTCAGAGGCAGTGGAGACTTTGTACTGGTGGCTGAGTGAATTATATGTTTGCTTTGCTTTGGTTGTGCAGTGATATTAAAAGGTCAAAGCTGAATGGTGTTCCTTAGGGCCTTTGTGTGTTTGGTGATGTTATACTGTGCTCTTCTACTCAAACACAGCTGTGAGGTAAAGTTTTATTCTTCATTGCGCCCTGTTGCAGCGCATTGCATGGCCGTTTCAAAGTAAGCCTCATTGCTAAACTCCAGCCTTAATAAGCCATTTCATGAAGCTTTTGTCAGACCTGTTTTTTCAAGCTGCGTTTACGTGACTCTCCCACTGTGTTCGTAACCAAAACCAGTGTCCCGTCATTACCCCATGTGTCCCTCCTATTTTTCCTCCCTCATTCCTTCACAGCCATTGCTTGCAGTTGCTACTTTTCCCATTTAATTAGCCTGCAGGGAGCAGCGCTGTCTTCCTTCCTTTGAGCAGGATTATGTATCACTGTGTTGGGAGTGGAGCTGTTCTCCCTTCATTAATTATACACAGCATATCCAACAAACCGTCCAGTTGCTCGGCCAATAAATAAATAAAGGCCCCGTTATGGGATAATAAAGTCGACACGAAACCCAAGCGCTCACAGCGGTCAGACTCGGCTTTTTAAAGTTTTAGAGCACCGAGCTGAACAGACCGCATTTAAGCTGTGTGGGGTTTTACCACTTACAGGTAGTGCTTTCAGTACAGCGCTGTTCAAAAATCGTGGTTGAGAAAATCTGAATCTACTATTAACCTGGGAATAAAAGTTTAGAAATGTTATGATGTAAAATGAATTGGCAGTATTTGAGTTTTATGATTACTAGGTCACTATTTAAAAAAACTAGGCTAATTTGTTAGACAGTCAGGATAACTTCTTTGCATGAAAGCCTAGATTTCCTGGCTTCCATATGACCTGACTTGAAAAAACATGTGGAGCCTCAGCCTATAGCCGCGAATGCAAAAATAATCTAAAATTCATGCTTTTGCAAATTCAGCCTCTCACTCAAATTGTAGTGCTTGTAATGTAATGTCATAACAACGGAATCAAGAAAAAGGTTAGAATTACCTTCGCTGGTGGCCTCAGACTTTAGAAGAGCACTGTGGCTGTTTTATATTCATACAAATGTGTCCTACTAGTCTGCAAGTATGAATTTCATATGCATGTGCTGTGCCGTATGGCATGGAACATTATAATATCGTATAATGACACCTGCTGTTTATTGTTTCTTTTTGAGGTAAATATGCTTTGCCAAGGGTTATTTCCATCTGTAATTATGTACCGTACACCCACTCATACATTTTGTCCTCTGCAGTGTCGTAGTTATGAGGGCCGGGGAAAGGAAGATTAGCGGAAACTCTTTGAAAACATTTTGAAGCATCAATAAAGATAGAGGCGCTCCCAGAAGGGGTTGGAACAGTTGGCATCTCTGACAGGATGACATTCATCAGACCTGTTAGCGCTGGATTGTTTCAGGTTCCTCAGAATGAGAGAGGATCGCGTACGGTTTCCCCTGGCGAGCTGAGCGCAGGGCTTGGCGTGGAAGTGGGACTTGAGCAGCGAGAGATGATTAACACAGATCTCGACAGCGCGAGCGCTCAGAGAGTTCTCGCGCAGCTTGAGTTGGCAGAGGAGAAAGTCGGGGACCATGTGACACGGTGGATTGAGGTCGGTGACTGTTGAAGGGCACGGAAGCATTTCAAGTTTCACAAAAATGAAAGTGAATGTAAAACAATTTTGAATAATTCCAGTTTGAAAATACTTATCTAAGCTATTAAAATACATACAATCCAAATTAGAAGAAGAATCCTAAAGGCGTTTCAAGGCTTTTTGTTTGCTAAAGTAATTGTTATGTATTAAACATGACTATAACTAAAGCTAACCTGAAAGATGTGGACAATATTTATACAAGTAGGAATATTGTGTTGTTGACTTTACATGCAGGGATAGCTATTTAATCATTGATAGGGGACTGTTGAACGCTCTCTCACCTTATCAGCTGTCATCCCGTCTTCTCAACCTGTACTATGTTGGGAAAAATCGAGTGGGTGCAGGTGAGGTAGGTAGTTAGCAGTGACCGGTTTGGCTGGTGGACGTCTAAAGAAAAACCTTGTGGTGTTCTATACTACTATATCAGATTGGAGCCAGCCAGCAGGAAAGAGACGGAAAATATAGAGACGGATGGGTAGAGGCTATAAGTGGCCAACTCGCACAATACGTGGAATCAAGCCCAAGTTTTCCAAAGTGAATTCACTTTGCTTTGTGTATAGCTATAATGTTGACCATAAAGTTTGTTCCATATTGGTGCATATACAAGATGAACTGTTTATGAAGTGGGTTTTTTTCTGTTTATGATATAATGTTAGATGAGGTCTAGCTATCATGTCAAACCTTATGAAAAACAACAACACGGTTGCATTCCTCGAGTAGAGGCGGGAACTTCCTATTACAAATCATCACTTACTTAAGGCTTCATAAAACCAAAATTCTAGATTTTAATGTTTTTCTCCATTGCAATAGTTAAAGGAGATAAATTGAATACAGAATAATATTAAAGGCTATTACCTCCAGTCCCACATGCTTGGGGATCAGGCAGCAGCATTATGAATGAGAACATCTGCCCTACCCTTCCAACCCCATCAATAACACTGTCTCTTTGATCAATGCGGCGCATGTGCCATGTGGGCTGTACCGTTTGCTTTGTATCACATTAATTAGGCCAGTCCTGCAAACCCGCTGTTCACAGTTCAGCTCTGCCTGAATGACAAATGACCAAACGGCAGCAGCATATATTTATTGTTTATACAGTAAGCGATTTTATGCTGTCAGCGTCCAGTATGCACCTATTGTTACATAGGACCACATGTGTTTGGTTTTGTTTGTAATTAGTTATTTTTTAGCTAAATTAGTTTATGGTCTGGGAATAGCACAGTTTATGCCTAAATATTGAGTAAAAATGAGTGAGACTCAGAAGAGAGTGTATAAGATATTAATTTGGGAAAAATGTATGTTGCAGTTTTATTCTTGGAATTCACTTTTCTTTGTTTTTTAATACGAAAGCATAAATATGAGAGCAGAAGCACAGTTATTTCCTCTTTATTTTATCTCTTAGAAAACTACAGGTTAAAGTAGAACTCCCTTTTGTTTCTTCTTTATCTTGGCTATGGTAAGTCCTGATTTACTTGCATATAAGGAGTCCAATAAAAAAATGACTGGCAAGAGTTTTATGGTCATCTGTTAGATATATGTCCTTAGTTGTAAAGTAAAAAGACATTTCAAAGTAACGGAGAGAGAGGGAGGTCTGTTAAATATTTATTCCCTTACAAAATAGAAGCCAACCTATGCTAGAGATATTTTAAAGGGGACACGGCACATTAAATGATTCCCAGCTCAAATGAAACGGACTCCGCACATTGTTATAAAGATTTAGAGGTTTGAATAAGGTAATATCACATCATTTAGATTCATGGAGAAGCCACCCTTTGTCAAAGTTAATGTGGAGCAGCTGTTTTTATGTTTGCAAATTCGTTCATTATCATTTTTGTCGCAAACCGCGCAGACAAAGCCCTTGAGATGCAGTTGTAAGGAATTTGTTTCCACTTAGTTGCCCTCTTGCTGTTTGTCAAACACACTTTCTCTCTTTCTGTCTGACACTGTCTCTCTATTTCTCTGACTCTCTCTCCTTCCGTGTTTTTTGCAATACCATTCCGGTAGATCAAATTTTGGAAAAAAAATGCATTAAACAGTTATACCAGGACTTACCTAAATTCTTTAAGACGTGTTAAAGGGGCTCTTTTGGAAGATAAGTATTGACAATTGTATCAGTATTTCACCCACAGTGTTGGTTATATCGCTGGCAGCCTCAAACCGTTAATTGTAATCCATGATTATTCTGGAACCAGACATTCGAAAAATCAGGGGTTGCACATTGAGTAGTTTTTTACTGGTCATGCGATGTCAGGATGGCAGCCCTCATCTTTCTTTTCTCTCTCCTGACCCTTGTCTCCCTTTCGTTTTTTTCATAGCCGACAGAGGTGGTTAAATACGTGATACCAAGATTCTTGTGAGTTATTTGCAAAAACTATTTACTTGGCATGTGGCAGTAATTTGGAGGTTGGGTTTATAAATATTTTGTGATTTTTAAGGTCCTACTTTGGTTTATGGAGTGTCCATCAAAAATAAACTTTCGGCTTTACAACTTGGCAGACTACTTACATTCACACACAGCAACATTACACACTGCGTGAAATGTAATTTTAAGGACATTGTAATAGTTACTCTTTATTGATGTTTTAGTTCAGATGGCTTGGGCATAGACGTATTGGTTAAATAGTGCTCTAGGGAACAAAAGCTAGCAGCCAAGATTCTCTTTTAAAGCCACAAAGTCAGTGTCCTGATTTTCTAGTGCCTTACTTAAGATGAAAAATGACACATTAAGTCTGGCTATATGTTTCCTATTATTAAATTGAATACAAAATATATTCTATTTTCTAAAAGTGATTGCTAAGACAATTGCCTCTTTATTGCAATTGTTCATACTTTTAAGGTATTGATTTGAAACTGAACCATATTACAGCAAACAAGCACTTACAAACAGCCTGGTGACTTTTGGAAGAAAACGTGAGTAGTGTATTGTGGTGGTGTTTATATTACAATAACCTAGAGCTCTTGTGTTTATGGCAATGCGGTTGAACTCCATTCTGTAGAGTTAAAAAAACAAAACATTGAATTGTGTTCCAATTAAATTATTTGGACCGCCAACACGCCATTATTTTGACAGCATTTGCTCATGGCAGTGTGCCATGCATCCTTGAAAATTAGAAAGCGTTGCTTTATTTGACAACTTATAGGTTTTTCATCAAAACACTGGAGACGAGTAAATAAAAAGCTGCAAATGGAAATTGTGTCTGTTGCTCTCTTTCTGATGCTCCTGAATCAATTGGCACCAGGGGTCCATTATGTCTGACTCCGACAAAGAAATAGCGGTGTGACCCTTGGACTTTTGAATGATTTCTTTCTTTTTCCTTTCCTTAGCTCACTCCTTTTCTGTCTATTTATATCTTAATTATTCTTTAAAATCCTGTCTCTATATTCTGTTTATCTTACATTGATTCCTTTTTTTTTAATACTAACACCTATGTCTTGAGCATCTGCAGTTTTATATCTCATTAGGAGCTTTAAGTGTGACTTTATATTTAACGAGCATAGCCACAAACAGGCCTGACGTGATTATAATAGATTTATTTATGTGCTATTTTGCATGTTATTTTTATCTTTGCTGCTGTGAAAAGGTCATTTAGGCCAAGGTTGTTATCATGAGCTAAGGCTAACAATGAAATGTATTTGTTTACTTAACCACACAAAGATTGCAAGATAAAATATAAAATATGAAAAATATGTAGTACTGTAGTAATCACATGTACACTACAGAAGAAATGAAAACTAAATGAAATTAAAGATAAAATCATTTTTGTGAATTGAATTAATGATGAATGGTGCTTGATTTCTGACTAGTTAGATGAAAAGATGTTTGCTTTTTGTACAGTAAGGGATGTTAAGAATTAGCAACATTTTGTAAGAAAGAAAATGTAAAATAAGAATAACTAGGGAAGTGTTCGCAAAACTGTATAATAAAACAGATCCCGACAGAACACAAAAGTCTATTCTCATCAAATCTCTAAAACCACAGTGCCTGACCCATAGTAAAGTCTTTTGTTTTTAGAAATCTTTCATTTCTCCGCTCACCCTCTCTTTCTCTACCTCCCTGTCTCTTTTTGTCGATTTCTTGTGTCCTTCTCAGTGTGTTCCATCATGTCCAGCTGACTACCCTTTCTACCCCCTAAATCCATCACTTTATTTTTGTTGGTTTGTTTGTCTTTGCCCTGCCAGCCTTGTTTCTCCCCAGTGCATGCTCTGAGAAAATTGAATCGTAGCTATACAAGCTCATGTCACAGTATTGCAAGATAAGTATATATAATGCATCGTTTTAGGTTTTGGAATGTCAAAACATTTGTTTTCAGTCTGAATCTTTGCCATGTCGGATCAGAATTGCAATTCGGTATCTGGTCAGTTTGTTTTAAAGTCAAATGTGCTTTTTTTACAGTTGCCTGTGTCTGAAATTTCATGTCAGCTGTGAAAAAGCCATTTCCAACCTTTACTGCTGCACAGCGTGAAAATTCACGTGCGAGTCAACGCCATGGACTCATCGCTTCCTTGAGCGCAATTGTGTGTGTGAATGTGATTTCAGGGTGGTTGGACTCTGTCCCAGCGCATCTGTCAAAATGTGTGTGCTTTGCGTTGTAGGTTAGAGGGGAATCCCTTTGTGTTTGCAATAGGTCGACTTGTCTAGCGCCAACCTGTCTTGTGATTATAACTGTGTGTGCATGCTCTCGCATGTGCGATGTGTAGGAGAAGCTGCAGTGGTGGTCCAGCCATATGCTTCGCAGTTAATAGTTGAGATTTGACTGCTTGAGTCGTGTTTTCATAAAGGGATTTAGAGAAGTGAAGCGGGACAGAGTAGCTGGAAGCTGTTCTTACACCTGTTCTAAAAGCCCGGCTAATATACTTTACACACACACCTACACATTCTATTGTTTTTTACCATATTGTGGGATTCA
Source organism: Triplophysa siluroides (assembly GCA_006030095.1). NCBI lineage: Eukaryota > Metazoa > Chordata > Actinopteri > Cypriniformes > Nemacheilidae > Triplophysa > Triplophysa siluroides. The sequence goes on along the minus strand of VCII01000140.1, from coordinate 1,222,435 downwards.
ATGCACTGGAAAAACAAAGCCGGCACTGGGTCTTCAATGGCTCAGTCATTTTGAGTGATCCCAAGTATTTGAACAGAAACGTTGAAGAAATGCTTATTAAATTCCGTTGCTGATGTCTCTCAACCTTTTTCTTAGGACTTCTTCACACTTTTGTCTTTCTTTTACCAATATTAGGCCTTAAAAGAATGTTCCAGGTTTAAAACTGGTTGCCGTCGATTACCATAGACAATTATTAACTAAATGTCAAATCTTCTGTAACATACAGTAGCATATTGCAGTTTGAGATTTTTGACATTGTATGAAAGACTTTAATGAGGCATTGATGTTACATAAAATGTTATTGCGCATGCTTTTCCTAATAAAATTGTTGGCTTTTTATCAAAATGACCATGGTAGCCGCTCTAAGAACATAAAATCCACATCTTGGCCTCTTGACAAGATTATATCAATAGGAAGATGTTGCGCGGGGTCATTTTCTCACATAGAAATGCCATTGTGTTTTCCTGGAATCTGTCCATTTCTGTCTTGTATCTGTCGATTTTGGTTTTCCAAGATTTCTGTTGTATAAACGTTTTTCTTGGCCCTGAGTTTAAAATCACAGCTTTGATGCATTCCTCGTGAGCTTTAAAAGCGACAGGCTAGCAACTTTGATTAACTGAGGCATCTTTACAGGTCCCAGTCGGCAGTGGTGGTCTAACCTCCAGGCTGAGCTGAGCAATTTATATCTGCTGCTTGTTGTTTGGTTCAAGAGAGATTTGTGATATAGATGTGCAATACAACTATTTAAATTATGGAAAAGGCTTGTTTTGACGTGTTTTTAAAAGTTAGACCATATTTAAATGGAACGGTATGACAACACAATGGGAAATGGCATCCATCTACTTATAATAGCTTATAAAGACTATACTGTACATTTACAGTCAGAACATTTTATCGAGAGTGTCTTAACTTGTCAACTGTCTAACAGAGACCAGTTTATAAAGTCAGTTGTTAGACAGCTAATTGACCGTCTTGACCAGTGCTTGCCTATCTAAGTTGGCGCCATGAGTTGTACGTTTCAGCTTTTTTAGTGAAGTTATTTTATCTGCCCCTTTGTAAACACCTCGTATTGATCACTCATGCGTGTGATGTGAAGCTGACTCTTAACAAAGACATGTCACAGCTATTTATTTCTCAACATCAACCCGTCTTATTCACAGTGCTTTCTAGTCATTTTTCGGTTCCACAGGGAGCAGGCAGAGGGACCTTGATGCACAAAGAAGCAAGTTAAACATTTCATGTCGTCGTCGCCTGTCAGATATGTCAGGGATGTCAGTGGGTGCAAATTAAAAGCAGGAAACGTTTGAAGTTGCCAGCACCGAGCCCCCGCAAATAAGCTCTGTCACCTCATTTTTCAAAGCTATTGCTTCAGCTGCGAGACGTGGAGATGGAGAGGCCCGTTACTGCCGGTGGGAATCAGACAGCATGTCTGTGGACCACTAGGAGACAATTCAGCTGCAAGCAAGGATTGCCAAGCTCATTTTACTACTGATATTGCCATTTGAATAGCGGAAAATGGGTAGGCAATAACTTTTAGGGTCCATTTGTTGGTTATAAAACGGTGAAGACACCTGAAAATGCATTTGTCCTTGATAGGCCAGAAATATTATTGCTTTATGGAAGAATTCCCACCCTACACACACTTTTTGGGAAACAATAAATAGGTGCCCCCCCCACTTACATTTACATTTATGCATTTGGCAGACGCTTTTATCCATAGCGACTTGCATTGCATTATAATTATGTACAATCCCTCGGATCGAACCCATGACCTTGGCGTTGTTAGCGCCATGCTCTAACCACTGAGCTACAGGTTTAACTTGAAGGTTAAAGGCTAAAGGTGTAATGAACTGGCCCTTTTTATTGTTTTATACTGTTGTCTGAGGTCTACTTGTGACGTTCGCATGGTTTTTATATTCAAAAACATGAAAATCAATAAGTAATAGGCTATTTTCTTCCCAGGTTTTGTGGCCGGCTCAACAAACGGCCGGTGTTAATGGGCATGACGCATTGAGACTTGGAAGTAAACGCCCACTGCTATGATTGGTTAGCAGTTTGCGTAGTAAACTTAGTTTGAGCCTTCTGTGAATTTGGATTGTAACGTTAGGTTACACATTATCAGGACACATCAAGCAATCTCTAACAAAGCAAAAGTGACGTATCGTATTCGTATACACAGTATACACAGTATCGTATACACAGATGTATTGATACTCCCCCAACAACAAAAAAACAAACCCACGTTGCTCATTCGTGCACAGGCAACATCCTGCTACGTTACAGGCAATCAGGGCCTATTGAGAATGAGGCAATGGCTTGTGTGAAAACCACTCCAGTTTGTATCTGTGTTTGACAGCATCCTTTGACTATACCGTAGTGTTAATGTGTCAGACAGCCTCTGCCCATCTTCTGCTTAATTGCATCTTTTCATGCCGGCGAAAGAGGACACACGCAAGTAAACGCACTCACAGACGCATACATGACAGGCTGCCAGACAGGAGACAAATGCAGCGCACCTGAATATTCACACGCTTGAAAAGGCAAGTAATGAGGTGGGATGCAGGCTGTTATATTTCAATCCACTCCAATCAAATTTTTGACTAGGATGTCAATTATGTCAGCAAACATTTGAAATATTCATCCATTCGCCTGGTCAGGGAGTCGCATTTTCCTCAGTGTTGTGAGTCTGACCGTATGGTGGATTGGAGCGGCGAGTCTGAATGCGTCTGCGGATGGAGGCTTACAGGAGAGTCCCAGATGGTAGAAAAACCTCCGCATCCGTCTCCAACTTTCTCCAAATAGGTTTTATTTAGTTTGCATTGTATTTATTTGAAGCGCAAATCAGGCCTTTTTGCATTTGATGCATAATTAAATAAAAAAGACATTTCATTAAGTTTACCCTTTGAATTCTGTTTTCCTGCTATCATATCAAGCTAGTCTTTTCTTCAGCTTAGCCTATTTTCTCTTTACCATTCAGGACCAGGTCACACCCCAGAGTGATTGACATCTTGTCTGTGTCGTCACTGATGTTGTTGCTACGGGAGAAGGGCCGACCCAATACCTGTGTCACCCATACAACAGAAATACCACAGTTTTAGTCCTTATCTCCATGCTACTTATTCTCCCTCTCTCCCTTTCATTTTCCTCTTTCTCTTCTACACAAACACTGAGAAATGAATGGCTGCGATTCTTATTATTTGTTTGTTTGGTGCATTTATGGTGCCCCTTAAGGCAAACTGTTGTTTATCTTGCGTCACGAATGGAGATATGGGTTTTATATAAGCAAGCTTTTAGCCCACTCACAAATTGTCTTTTCGAAGACCCCACTGTATGTAGAGACAAAGCAAAGGGAAACAATAAACTTGGGCTATACAGTATATCAGAAAAGCCTGTTTTGCTTTTGAGATGAGCCATGTGAAAAGAAACTGTATTGTGTTGTACAATAGAAAAGGGATAACAGCTATGTAAGCAGATTGTTTGTTTTGAAAGTGTAGAGGAGAGAACAACCCGTATTGAAAGTGCGCGTGTTTTAGGGGATAGAGATGTAATGTCTGATGCTTTAAGATGATTTGTAGCTTTTTGTATGATGGAGACATAGACGGATACAAAGACCAACAAATAAAGATCCTTTGTTCTTAAACACCAACTCGCATTAGTATTGCAGACCACTAACAAGACTGACTCCGGATCAGTTGACGGAGGCCGGAGGCTGTGGGATTCTACGGAGGTCTGGCATGATGTGTTGCCAAGATCAGAGAGCTCAGGTGGGCAACACAACAGGAGGATTAGTCCATGCCTGCACACAAATGCCTTCCCACAGTGGAAAGGGAGTGGGCAGTATCTTCAACTGTGTCTTTTAGTTTGCAAACAAAATCTCCCGCAACATAAACAGACTTACAGACAATACTCATAGACATCAAGAAGCTGAAGATTGAGGTGTGAGGGACTCGGTCGGATTTTTGTGTTTATAGGCCAAGCTTACAATGCTTATTTTTGGTCTGCAAGCATGCATTGTTTTAAGTATGAGTTCCATTCGTGTGTGTTTGTGTATGTGTGGGAATGTCTTGGCTTGTGTGTTTGTTTGTGTACGCTTTTCTGCCTCCATGTAGGAGGTTCTCTGTTTGTCAGCTGTCACCTGCTCGTGACAGCCAGCGAGCACTCCACGGCAGGCACAATTAGGAGATAGACTCACATGCTTCTCAGCTGTGATGGAGGCTGGGATGGAAGTTGCGGACTGACAGCAGGAAGGTCGCATGGTTGGGGGGAATACAGAACATCCACCTGTTGGGAAATGGAATAAGTGAATTGATAAAGGTGAAGAGAGACAGGTCGGGAGCATTGAAGATAGAGAGATAGGTTTGTACTGTATAGAGTAACATTTGCTTAACATAAAGTTGAGCAAACATCTCAATTTGTTTTCATTTATTCTGAGACATTTGAGATTCGCTGAAACTGATTTGTATAGTGCAGTTGGGCCTTGTGATGGTTGTGTGCATCAGAGGACTAAAAGTCTATAATAATCTAGCGGTCTATTCTTGTGTGGTACTTAAACCTAATATCACTGAGTGCCATGTGAAAATCATTGCTAAATCATTGATCTGCTAGATGTTGTTCACAGTGTACAGGACACTGCAGACTTCAATATCAAACTAGCTGATGCTACCTCAAGTACGTTCATCTGAAAGGAGTAGAGAAACTGAAGTACATCACGTTTCTTTTCACTAACATCAGTGTTGGTAAAAGAAGCATTTTATATGTACAAAAACGTTTTATTTTTGACATCGATAAGATACTTTTAAGATAATAAGATTCTACCAAAGCTTAAAAATCATCAGCAGTTGTTATTTCTGTTCTTATTGTGCATCCCAACTGTGTCATTAGGCTGCAAAGCCAGTATACTTTCACATTACAGAAAATCGGATGGAGAATCTATGACACGGTCATTATCATGCCACTCAGTCAATCAATAACCGTGGTTATAAATATGCTGTCCATTTAACCCATCAGACGAGATCAAATTAATTTAGTCGGATTAATCGACTGAGCGGTCGCAAATGAACCAATTGTGTCATTCATTTTCTCTCTATTTGTCCTTGCGCTCGTCTTTGTCTCCGAGCAGGTAGACGGGGGTACTGAAACACATACACCAGTGTTATCCATGTTCAATCTCTCGGACAGCGGCTTGTATTTCGCCCTTGGCCACAGCGAATCAAAATCCTCTCCCATTTATTATTTATCGAGGGCTCTTTATCTCTCTCACACTTGGCTTGTACTAAAGACTTTCTGCCTGCAATAATATGAAATGGAGCGGTCTGGCATTCGTCTGTATTACAGGCCAAAACTGTGAAGCCAGTTTGTCATATTAGCATGATGTTATCATTGGAAACGCATTTTCTTATTTATCATACAGCATCTATTATGTTTAACATTTAAATAGTGTTCAATTATTTGTTCATGTTATAAGGTTCATCTTTACATGCACAATCAAAGATAATTCAATTTAAAGTGCATTGAGACGCTCTTGAAACTTTTCAATCCATTCTCTTATCTCTTTTTTTGTGTTTCTCTCTCTTTCAGGATGCTGGGGGAGCTCCGCTCAACAGGCCTACAGTCTCTCCTGGCTGTGTGTCTGCTCTTCACCCTTGAACACGGTGAGTCATTGTCTCCTGAAAGATTAATATATTCTCATTTTTCCGTTGTGGGAAAACACACTTATCAATCAAACGCCCTCATTGACACCAAGCATTTTCTGCTTTTCACAAAATGTTCCGTATCAGCTAGTTGTTTCAAACCGTTGGTGTGAACAAGAGCATTTCTTGTTCAGACCAGAACCAGAAGGAATTTTTCGTCCAGTTACCCACCTCGCCTTGTTGTCTATAAAAACACCCTGCGCCCTGGCGTCTGGCTGTATCGTGTTCTCCAGGAAGCTTTGCTCCCGTCCTTTCATCTTTTGGTAATTACCACAGCACACCTTTACCTGGACAGACGCTGATGAGCCTTTTTGAACATGTGTGATAAATCCACTCAGCTGGATTCTACGCTTCCGCAGTAAATGGAGAGAGCCCAAAGAAGACTTTTATCTGCCGAAAGCCTCATTTCCTCACACTGCCACCTAAAGACTCCTCATCACTCACTTTAATGCCCGTAATGGCACTCAGCAGCAGTGATATTGCGCTCGCGTTCCCGCTGCAAGCGTGTCTGCCAAACCGTGAAAGAGGGAGACGTTCACGCAAAGCTTAGGAATCCTGCTTGATGCAGAGTGACACTACAATGTATCCTATGCTGTCACACGCATGTCACACATCAGCCAAACCCTGCTAACCCATTCCTTTGTAGATGCAAGAAGCCGTACGAATACTTGAAGGGTGAGCGATGTGAAAGACCAGGTCCCAAGTCACAGCTTTGCTAGCCTTTGTTGTCAGAACTTTGTTTCTACGCTGATTTTTCTTATCGGACAGATACAGTTTTGCAAACCGGCCAAGCGGGGTTTGGAAACCAGGGGTCTCTTTGGTCACGTGGTTCCTGATCGGCCCGCTGCCATATGTGACAATTGCGTGGAATGCTGGCTCTTTTTAAGAATTGACGGCTCCTCAGCGAGCGAGAGAGATACGGGCAGATTGCATGCACAGCCTGCTGCGCATAATCTGCATAAAGATTTGCTTCACTGAAGCCTCTCCATCAAAACCGCTTCCATCGCCCAGGGGGATGCGCACTGTGTAAATAAAGCCGAAAATCAATATTATATCATTCATATAATAAAGCCACATTTTAATAAGAACGCAGCTGTGCGTGTGCTTGGAATATGGTACGCGAACACAAAGCGACTCACGGTCAATAGAGTATACTTTGAAAGGCCAGACCTATGCATCAAAGCATCTTCACTTGCCTTCTAAACTGCCTACCAGTTTAGCGAATGAAAAATGGACTCTGGTGGTGGGTGGAAGAAGCATATTTTGTATGTTTGATGGGAACTTGTTGGGCGCAATAGCAGCGCTGTTTTACGATAGATAAATGTGTCATTACCGAGCGTAGGGTAGCAAATGTAGTGAAGCCTCTGGACTCTGAGTGTCTTGCATGCGTGTGTTTTGAGTAATAATAGAGAGGAGGGATAAGACAGAAAGATATTGAGAGCAGACAACCCTGGGCTCGGTTAATATTCATGGCGCCGTGAATACAGAGGGAACCTCTCGGGGGTTTCCAGGGGAGGGCATCTCAAGCGAGACTGATTCAGAATGGGAATGTGATTACAAAAGCCGGCATGCATCTGCTGGCAAAGAAGCACACCTGTTCATTTTTAATCCAATGATTTCCACTTCTCATACACTGTATCGGAGGACGGCGTATCTGGAAGAAAGACACTGAAGAGTCACTTGAGCTGGTATCAAACATAGTGGGAAGAAACAGTGGTTCTTGTTTATTTTGGAGATGACACACGTGTGGATTTATCTTGAAGGGATAGTTCACCCCAAAATAATAATTTGGTTATCATTTATTCACCCTCAAACCTGTATGTGTTTTACCTGTGGAACACAAAAGAAGATATTTTGAGAAATGTCTCAGTGGTTCTCTGTACATACAATGGAAGTCAATGGGAGCCGAAGTGGAATTACAGAAAATAGGAAGGACTTCATGTCTCTTGTTAGCTTTGTGTCCTTGTTGCCACGGCAATTGTTAAAGGATGTAAAGGAAGTAGGTAACAATCACAGTTTGCATTTACACATACATACGAGGGTGCTTTCATACTGTCATGGTGATTGAGATAAAAACCCTTTACGTATAAAATAATTCTGTGTAAATTATTTCAGATTGATACTAAACACGACATGATACTAAAATAAGCATAACAAAAGGAAACGGTTCAAAATTGCACCACAAGCATCGTGTCAATTTTTTTCTGCCTTTATTGTCTATGAGTCAAACACATTATTTGCGTTGTTCCTTGCGGTCGATTTGGTGATGAGAGAGACGTTACTTAATAAAACCCTCAAATATTACTGTACCTGGAAAAGAATGAAATAACTGTAGAAGGCAAGGTTATTGTCAGCATAACACTGGCCTGCAATCGATCAGTCATTTCTTGGCTGCTGGGTAATTGAAGACAATGGGACCACTGTCAGCAAGCAGCCAATTACATTAACCTGCAGCGAAAGAAAGGAGAAAGGAAGAGCGTCTGTGCATTGTATACGCATAGTGTTACCTTGTGTTCCCTGTTTGGGGTGGATAAAGGCTTCAGACAGAACTTAATGCATTTCAGGTGTTCAGAAGAGATGACAAATACAGGAACGGACAACAATCTTAATACAAAACCACAAAGCGGAAAGTGCGGTTGCTTTCTAGAGTACATTTATTGTTTATTATTTATTTTTTCTGGGTTTTTGTGTGTTTTTTAGAACTGAAATTCTCGCTAGCACAACTTGAACCGCTATCACCCCACATAACCTCCTTTTTTGTCTCGATCTCAGCTGGACAACCACCGATTAGGAGCAGCTTTACAAACAAAAGGATGATTTCTAGGGAATTGTGCTTGTAAAAACATTTCCATCTAAATGCAGATTTGCTATATCTTCAACGATTCCATGCTTCCTACATTCATTATTTACCCACGTGGGACCAAAGCAATTTTTCCTCGGCTTTGATTCGTAATTTGTTTTTTTTAAGAATGTGCCTGCCATTGATTTCTTTCAATTCAATCTAGTAAATTGGGCCATGCTTTAAAAACATTGGGAAAGCACAAAAAAATTGCACAGTTACTGTATATGGAAAGCAGCCTAATTCACCACATATCAAATGCATTTGTGTTTGCGGCCAAAGACTCAATAAGCATTGCTGAGCTGTTTGCACATGGATCTGTGGCGACGGTTTGGGTCAACAGAGTCATGCTCTGAAGCATTGCAAATCAAGACTGGTTGCTTACATTCAAGTACAAAATCAAACAACATGAAGTCATTCCAGTGCCTTTTAGTTATTAGATCTCTCACAAACCTGTATGATTTTCTTTTTCAAAAGAAGGCATTTTGAAGAACATTGGGAACCAAACAACATTAACCCCCATTGACTTCCATTGTATGAACAAAAAACCCCTGAGACATTTCTCGAAATATCTACTTTTGTATTCTGCAAAAAAAAAGAGTCACATACAGGTTTTTAAAAACATGACCGTGAATAAAGAATGACTCGATTGTTATTTTTGCTTGAACTATTGCTTTAAGCATGTGTGTAATGTGGCACAGCATTGTCATTAGGTATACCAAAATGTACAAAATATTGGTTTTATACTATAGATTTTTGATGCTCCACCTCAATGTAAAATCATCCTTTGCCTCCGCAGCTGATTCAGGATCAGTCTAACCTTTAGAACGCGCTGAAATCGAATCATTCCTCTCCACTGACCGATTTGCTGCACGACATGTTTGTGAAGATGGCGTGTCGTGATTGAACAAGAAAATTGCGACTCCATTTAGCCCTCCCCATCGATGTTGTCAAGCACTAGCTCTGTAGCTCTTTCACCTATGTGTGGTCTATTCCTGCGAGGACACAAGATAAGTGCCGTTCCCTGGCTGTAGGCTGATGAGTGGGCTCATCTCCACCGTCGCTATTACCCCGTAAATGACTGTTGCCTGCCAGAGACAACATTATCCTTCATGTCTTTGCAAAATGTCAGCATGCATGAATTAACAGCATGATGCTTAATGTTGTCCTGTCACCCTGATGAGTGGTGAGATGTTGGCCATGCTGGTTCACTTTTATCGGGATTTAGCTGTTTGTGGAGAACTGCACAGTGCAGTAATGCATAAAATCAAATAGGGTTCAAAGGTTTACTGTTTGATCATTTAAAGTTCTATTAGCAAAGCTTTGATTTAAAAATCACAGTCTGTGGCAGACCAGTAAATTTTGTAAACCGTGAAGCACAGGGCAATTTATTTGTGGTAACGCAGCAGGACTTGCCAATTTCACATGAGACTCCAGAGCAAAGAAAGGAAACTTTAGCATTCTGCAAGCGTGTGGGAGAGCAGAGAACTGACGTTTCAAATGCAACGAAATGCAACAATACGTTTGTACATGCAAAATACTCCGGTGTTTTCCACGGGAAAGTCTTTTTGATTGATTTAGTAAAGTAGAAGGTCAAAAACAGAGAACTACTCACCTTTTTGCACAAATTACACTTTCTGAACTAATTTGACCACATTTTTTGAATGAAGTTATTAACTTTTAGTACCCAAACCCGACCAACGGTGGTATGCATTGACTTGCATTGGTTTTGTGTCTATACAATAAAAGTGAATGGGTATCGCCATTGTTCAGTTAGCAACATTCTCCAAAATATCTTATTTTGTGTTCTGCATAAGAAAGAAACTAAAACATGTTTGAAATGACACGAGGATGAGTAAATGATGGCAGAAAAAAAAGCTTTAATGCAGAAAAGCAAATCCAGTGAAAATATATCACCTCTCACTAGTTTTCATCCTTGCAAAAAACACAAAAGCATAAAAAATAAGAAGCGTAATTTGTTCTTGAATCAAGTACCAGTCTTGCTGTTTGTTTTTGCCTGCGAGGACGAAACAATAAAAACATGTTTATGGTCTTCGTATTGTACCCAAGTTATTTTTTTTATTTTTTTTAAATCTCGTTCAGCCCAGATTGCAAACTCTCAACATCAGGAAAAAAACCCATTTCTTTTGCCATGACTCTGTAGAAGTAATAGCGGTGCACGAAGCGCTTCAATACTATTTTTATTGCATTTTATTAATTCACAACTGTGAAAGCTTTATTGTAGATGATTGCAGAGATAGTATGTTTTGATTCTAGTTATTATGTGTTTCTGTGCAATTCCAGTCGATTTTTGTGTCACATGCTTGAGGGCAGCCATCACTCGCGTGTCTTGCACGGAAAACGGTCATGTTTTAGGGGAGGCACGTGTGAAGAGATGACCGCAGTGAAATTTAGGACATGAGCGTGATGTTTCTCAAAAGATGGAGTGTAGAAGAGCAAAAGGCAGTAAATGGGAAGAACTCATTCATTGAATAGTTCACCAACAAATGAAAATGGTGCTATTTTTTACTTAACCTGTCTTTAAATGATCCCCAGCTAGCGTATAACTTAGATTACAGCATCATAAAGAGTTATATAGGACATTTTTATGATGCATTTTTGTATTTTTAGCTTGACAGCTGTAGACCACTTTCACTTACTTTATATTGAAACGATTATCTAAGTCGTTTTTCAAGAATTCCCTCTTCATGTTCGAAGAAAGAAGGAAAGTCACACAGGGTCCTTTTGGTGTGAACGTTTACTTTAAGCCCAGATGAGGACATTGTCATCGCTTTTCATTTTGGTGGCAAGTTGTTGGAAGAGATGAAATTTCTCTCTCCTACACTATTTTTTTTAACAGGAAATCAAATCAAATAACAGCAGGGCAAGGCTGGTGCGAGGTGCCGGGCGAAAGCCGGCTCTAATGAAAATGAATCAATGAATTTTTTCGCTCTAGCTCGGAACAGTCAGTGGCCTCTCTTCTTCAACTCCAACCCGTGTCATTCATAAAATCTGTCTCGCAGCAATTACATCCTCAGCTTTCCACATGCAAGCGAGAATTATAGCGAGTGCCGTGTGCGATAAGCTCTAATGCATGTGTATATAATATAAATTGCGTTGAGGCTATGCGTGAACTGCTATACTGTGCTGTGCTTGGGGTTTCGTCTATGCATCAACTGCCTTTTTGTTCATGCCTGCTATTGATTTTTTTTACCTTAGAGGCAAAAGAGATTATTACCAGTGAAATAACTCTGTCGGGTTGCACGGGGGCTCCTGCCAGGGTCTGCTGAATTTATTCGCACTGTAAATGCACTGTAAATAGAGCGAGCTTAAATAATATATCCTTTTGTATAATGTATTGATATTGATTTTAGGCTCTCTCGAACCACAATGTCCTCAGATACGTATATATTACTCTCCTCAGAATCAATGAGTGAACTTCAAGAAGGGCAGTTTGTCTTGGCAGGACAGAAGTTTACTGCCTGAGAAACTATTTTAGTGTTAAAAACCATCTTAATAATCTTCTCTTTTTCTAGGGATGGTGAGCTGTGACACCGTGGTAAACATGCGCAAGGTGACCCACCAAAGGGTCCAGGAGCCGCTTTCGAGTACGGCTCTCCTGCCTTGCGCCTTCACTCTTCGCCCGAGTCCATCTCATGAATCTCCCCGTATCAAATGGACCAAGCTGTGGGGACAGCGCGGCCCAGACGGTCTCCAGAAGCAACAGTCAATTCTGGTGGCTAAAGACAATATCATTAAGGTGAAGAAAGCTTTTCAGGGTCGAGTCACGTTGCCGGGGTACTCAGAGAACCGGTACAACGCCAGCTTGGCTCTGATAGGTCTGCGTTCCAGCGACTCGGGAATGTACCGCTGCGAGGTTGTGGTCGGCATTAATGACGAACAAGACACGGTGCCCCTTCAGGTCACAGGTAATGTATCCAATGTTGTGATTAATTTAGAGTAATTAGATTCATTATAAAGCTAGATACGGTTGACCTCTTATGGCTTCATTTCTTTGGGAAAAAAGTCTTGGTTTTTAGGTTTCTGGGTAAAACGTCCTCGCAAAATGACTGGATGCGTTATTTAATATATGAAAAACTGGCATAATTATAGTCATCAGTGCCGAGGATTAGTTTTCCTCCACATCTGCTGTTTTCAGCGAAAGACTCTTTCAGATCACACCAAGGAGACTTGGACCAAACAGCTGTTCCATTTGCTGAACGCTCACACTTGTGCCAAATTTCGGATGCATTTTGCTCCGTAAGCTGTGTTAGTGCGCTTTCAAACGCATTAACCGGCAAACCGCACCTCTTAGTTCATTACAAATTAGGTTGAAGTCGTGGGCACCACCCAACAGCAACGGGACACTAAACGGCCGGTCGCTCCCTTTAATTCCCTCCCCGAGTGCCGTTGCTTAAAAATGAACAAACGGTAATATTAATACCGTACATGTGGACGCATGTGTGTTTTTGTGATTCGGAACAGAAAATGAGCTAAAGGAACTGGTTCACTACTAACCTCATCTGAGGTGTCTGTGATATATTTAGGGCATTCAACAATATAACCAAGCAGACATGTATCTGACCTTGCTCGGATTATGTCTCCAGGAAGGCAGTTGTGGAAACTCTGACCCCCTTTTTTAATAAAATGTGGTCTCCCTCAGTGAATTGAAAGTCCCACATATTATATTCCCAGATGTTTGTCAAAGACTGTGAATGTTTTTTATGAACTCAGTCTTAAGAGAAGGAAGATGAAGCTGGGCAAAAGGGACGGAAGGAAATAAAAAATGAAGGAGACGTCTTCCTTCCATGCCTCTTTGAAGTGGGGCTTCATGGGTAACGGGTATGAAATGGGTGGTATTGCTCAGGAGACAGACTTCTTTCAAGACCACATCTGAAGGGTTCCACCATACTATAAATTAGGACTTTGAGGATTCTCTTTGTGCCTTTTATGTTTGTGTGTTTTCCTGGGAAAGGCGGCGGGAATTGTGATGGTTGTGGAAGTGGGGTGAAGGGGAAAGAGATAGGAAGAATTCCAGACAGATGGACAGTTCAAAAGCAAGCAAGGTTCTCATTACTTTGCGCATTGAGCTGGAATGGCGTCCTCCAACTTCCCCCTCACTTCTTTTGTTCTGTGGTCCTGTTTTTTGTACAAAGAAATGAGCATTAGCTTCCACTTTCTATTTAAATAAAATTCTGTAATGACTGACATTTATTTTTAAAGATGTTTTAATGTAAATATGAAGGAAATAGACACCTTTAGAAAATGTGTCTCTCACAGGACTTGTCTTCTTTTATTAAAGGGAAAGTTCAGCAAAAATAAAGATTCTTTCATCATTTACTCACCCTCATGTTATTCCAAACCTGTATGATTTTTATTTCTTCTGCAGACCACAAAAGTATGTTGGTAACCAAACATCACTGACCCCTTTGACCACTTAAACATTTCTTAAAATATCTTCTTTTGTGTTCCATAGAAGAAAGAATCATATACAGGTTTTGAACCACACTAGGATAAATAAATAATGACTGAATTTTTATTTTGATTTGAACTTTTCCTTTATATTCTCTATTTTCTCTCTATGCAGGTGTGGTATTTCACTACCGGGCTCCTCACAACCGCTACGCGCTCACCTTCGACGATGCCAAAAGGGTTTGTTTGGAGAACTCTGCTGCGATTGCCACACCCGCCCAGCTGCAGGCAACCTTTGATGATGGCTATGACAATTGTGATGCCGGTTGGCTGCTGGATCAAACTGTGAGGTCAGCATATCCTTTCTAGAGACTCAAGACACATGGGTGTATTTAGCATTGAAACAGTGTTTGACTGTAGACCTTTGGCTGTATGTTTATGTAATTCAGTTTCAAAGCTTATAATCTCATTTTCATATCATATTGAACTCTTAAAAAACTATTACTTTGTAGATCAGTCGATCTTTTAAACTTAAAAGAATGTTGATGATAAATTTACTATTCAAGTTTTGAAATGAAAATCCCCTTTCATGAAACAGAAAATCAAATGCGCATGAAATTCTTGCTCCCAGCAACCTAACAATATACTGTAATATGATTTATTATAAAACTAATAGCTGCTTTATTATGCATTGGCCGCATAAGAGCCTATCGCTGTTGAAGACCTGCCATCTCCAATCCCATCTTCGGGGCTGAATGTCAGGCCGGCTATTGATTTCAAAATTCATATCTACCACGTATTGTCAGTTAGTAATCGAGGCGAGCCCTCGCTGAATAAAAGCAGGATCGGACTTTCTTGCCTGGGCAAGTAGCTTTCCTGCGAAAACGCAAACGTGCAATTAGTTCAAGTACATAGAGACATCAGAGCTCTCTGGGCGGAGATTGAAAATATGTGGCCCGTTTTAATGGTTTTATGTTACTCACTCTAATATTTGGGCCGGACTTTAAGAAGATGCAGGACGACCCCCCAAGCGCTACTTTCCTCCGAAGCCCTGGAGCGCCATGCATAATCACTTAATCAGACTCTCATCTCCCCTTTCGATGTGCTTTAGAGTAACTACACAGTCTTTCACATTTATTCATATTCCTCAAAACAATTCTTTCTCAGGTACCCCATCCAGTCTCCACGACCCGGCTGCTACGGCGACAGGGAGGACTCCCCCGGCGTGAGAAACTACGGCATCCGAGAACCCGATGAGATGTTCGACGCCTACTGCTTTGCAAACAACATACAGGGTAGGCACAGGCATCTGTTACACCACCTCTAAGCTCAGTGACTTTAAATGTCCTCGGGAGCCATGTCCCAGACATGTACCTGCCCGTGTCTCAACTCCCTGAGCATCAAAGTAGGTCACCATCCTTTCAGCACAGCCTCGCGGTTTATGTCAGAATGGGTACGGCATTACACGCTCCTGTTTCCAAGGTGCATGTCAGTGTATTCTGAGGAGGATTTCATGCAGAAACGGCAGCCGGGCCTCCTGCCATGAGTTTTTATTCTTTTTTTTGGGTTTAATGCTTTGCTATTCACGCTGATAAAGAAGGCCCCATGCTGGACAGAGATGTATGTTTAGTTATAAGGTTTATTTATAGTTTTCTTCAAGAATTTGGTAAGCAAACGTGTTTCTGAAAAGAATGGGAATGGAAATGTAGCTCATATCTTAAAATAGTAAAAGTAATTTAATTTAACTAAAGTGAATTCATGAGTCAAATTCGACCAACAAAGATAAAACGTCCAATATACCTTAATACACTCATTATGTTCTTTTTAATTAACGGATCTAACACCTTCTCTCTCCCACTGTATTTTTACATTACCCTCTCTCACGCTCTCGAATTCGTCTTTACAGGTGAGGTGTTTCACACGAGTGTGCCAGAGAAGCTAAGCCTGGCCTCTGCCTCCATTCACTGCCACACTCTCGGAGGTCACCTGGCTACGGTCGGGCTGCTCTACCTTGCCTGGCAGGCAGGTTTAGACCGCTGCGACCCCGGCTGGCTGGCCGATGGCAGCGTTCGTTACCCTATCAACCTGGCCCGACGTAACTGCGGGGGAGATGAACCAGGAGTTCGAACTCTTTATCACAACCCCAACCGCACCGGCTTCCCAGAAACTACCGATCTATTCGATGCCTACTGTTACCGAGGTTTGCAACTTTGCTCTGTATATACTGTATAATCGGAAAGAAAGAGGGTATTCATGGGGTCAAATCTGAAAGAAAAAAACAAGTCCAAATGCAAACTTTTGTATAGATTTCAGCATATATTCATGAAAATTGTATTATCCTGGAGAGTCATTCATTTTTTTGGTCACTTTTTAAATATTGACTCCATTAATACGTTTATTTTTCCCATTTTCTCTCATTTTGCTCACTATGTCAATTCATAGTCATACACAGTATTATAGCATGTTTCAGAATGATTTATATTCAGTGACATCAAGAGACTCGCCTTGGTGACATCTGCAGTGTAACCCATGACGGTTCCATTCTCAGAATTGTTTTATATCAAGGACTTCTTTATAGATTTCTGCTTTGTAGTTTCTTTCGATCGATACTGTCATCTGAAGACATTAATGAGAGTTTCTATCTCTGTACTTTCAGAGCAGCCGATGTTACTCCACCAGACCCTGGAAACCGATTTTAACACTTCAAGCGAAGAAGAGGTCCAGCTCCAAAGAAACAGAGCCTTTCCTGAACCTTCCACCTGGACCGGTCTGGTCGATCTGGAGAAGGAAGATTTCAAATCCATTATAAACAACGAATCCTCTGACATCTCAGAGGAGCATGTTGTCATCCACCTCAGGCCTAAAGAGCAGTACGTTGACTGGAAATACGACGGCTTCAAGGATGCTGCGGAGAAACAAGAGAACCTTCAAGGGGGCTCGGCGAGAGAGGAAACCGACGAGAACGAAGACGTGATGGGAGCCGATGCATCTCCTGACCCCTCTTCAATCACACCATCCTCCTCCACACAAGCTCAAACCAGCAACAGCGTGATCGCCAACTTTGTGAACTCAATCATGAAGCCATTGAGGTATTGGACGGGTACTGGAGATACCGAGATACCAGCCACGGAGTCCAGCATCTTCAAGGGAACCTCAGAATTGGCCCCACTTGCCAGGACAAAGCCAGGCCAAGGGGAAGCAGACAAGCGTGGTGTTGGTAATGCCATCTTGGAGCCTGATACTAAGGAACATTCATACAATCCCACCTCAACAGATCCAGAGGAAGAGCTCCTGGAGCAGGAGAAAGAGGTGGTATTCGTGGCTGCACAACAGAGCCAAAGTAAATCTGAAATGGAACCGTCATATTCACAGAGCATCAGCTTCACTGGGACATCCACAGGTAAAAGTGCTTCATCTTTATCCTGTTTTATTTAAAGGTGGTATTCTTTTAAACTAGTATGAACGTGAATAGCGAATAATGTGGAATTACCAGATAGTCCACTTTCCCTTCTGCATGAATATGATCCAATATGTAACAGTGTCTTAAGGTGCTGGAAGCTATTTTTTATAGATTGACATGCATGTCCCTATTACCTAGACGGATATCACTGAAATTGGTGTCTTGAAATATCCCATGTCTCTGTGACAGCACCAGACTCAAACGTGACTTAGGCAGCGGTCAGATATCTTTTTTAGCCGATCTGAATACTTTGAGGCACTCACTGCCTGTCAGTCATATTGGACATTGAAGGGGGCAGCTTGTGAATCGGAAGCAGGAAGCCACGAGCATCAGTTTGTTGGTTGGCAGTTTGTCTTGCGAGAACACCGTGTTGCTAGCGTTACATTTGACAGCTTATGTCATAGCATCTATACAAGGCAGTGCTGGGATTTATTTGACTTTTCTCACATGTGACATTGTGATGATTTTCTGCTGCTTTCCATGCTTTTTCTATATCTCTAAGTTTGGGTGTGTGTGAGTGGTTTTCCAGAGTTTGTCATTTCACTGGAATATGTAGAAGGATATATGTATTATATTTCGGAGATCTTTTAGTTTAAGGTCTAGGTTGTGCCAGGATGAATGCTCTTGGTTTCTATAGCATCTGGTGAAGTTGCATTTCCGATTTTCATTGTTTCTGAAAGAACAACAATACGACAGGTGCAGAATGACTTCGAAATTGTTCATGATTCCCGAGACACGTTCACTCAAAGGTGGAGGTTACCACCCATACACAGCCTGTTGTCTGTTGTCTGAGCGAGAGAGATGCTACAGAGGTCACTGCACTAAGATTTATTCCTACCTTCTCTCCTCGAGGGCTTTTAACGGATATCGATGCCTCTTATATCCATGCCAAGTACAGCAGCATTTCTGGTAGCAGAAAGCAAAACTGGCTCCACCCTCTGCACATTTGGAACATCGCAAGCCTAAGGCTGGGATTGAAGCGTGTCTAACTGGTGTGGTTTTAGCGCAGTGGGTTTTGGCACCGGTCCGCGCTCAAGTCATCATCGGTACAAATATCCTCCCCTTGAACCAGATTCAACAGGGAACATGAATGTTTAATGGCGGGTGAAAATCCAGCTTTAGTCAGCATGCATTATTTACATCCGAATCTAATTAATGTGCTTCATCTGGACCGTAGGCACAGCCGCAAACTCCAGGTCTCACCCATTTAGAGAGCTTCCGTCTGAATGTGATGTGTGATTATTATCAGGGACTGAGAGAAAGAAAGAGTGTTTGTTTAAAGACACTCAGGTTGGAATATAAAACTCTGCGACTGATGCTGGATATAGAGCTGTTTCCGTTTCATGTTTTCTGTCTGGCAGAGGTCATTTGACTGGGTTGGGATTTCACCCTTCACTGGGTGCTTCTCTGTCTCCTCCCTTGTTCTAAATTTCACATGATGGAGGATGTAGAGAATTTAGAAATTCACCTGTTGACTTATGCTGTGCTCTGGATAGCTTGGAAACTTGAACTTAGTTTACTTTGACTTTGATCTATTTATCTGTCTGTCTATCCATCTGTCTATCAGTCTATTTGTCTGTGTCTATCTGTCTATCCGTCTATTTGTCTATCTATTTGTCTATATGTCCATCTGTCTATATGCGTATCCGTCCGTCCGTCTGTCCGTCCGTCCGTCCGTTTTGTGTTCATGGTTTTTCTGGGTCATAATTGGCATGAATGTCAAGCTGTTCTTGTATCGAACTGTGAATAAATTCTAAAATGAAAAGAAAAATTGATATGCCCCTTCCAAAATCAAGACATGCACTATGTTCAAGGACCTCTTCAAGACAGAAATTTCACCTTGATTTGCCTGATGCGTTTCCTATGCAACTAAAAGTATTCAGGCAAACTTGAGTGTTCAAGCAAGTTCTTGATTTTCTCTTCGTAAAAAAACTGCCTTCAGTACCACAGCAGTCTGAATATACGGTACATTGACCGGACACTAAGGCAGATCTACAAATGTATGAATGCACACACTCAAGAAAACATCAAGCAAAGCAAAAAATATACAAAATAACATATGTTACTTAAATTAAAACAGTGCAAACATCAGAAGTAACAGAAGTATTTGGGTCAAACTTTGTGGAACACATTTTGTAATTGGAAGGGAACTGACTTTATATTTTATCTTTATTTAAGATGATCATGGGACCATTAAAAAAATTACAAAGAAGTTCAAAAAGACGTCTATTATCTTTTTTGCTGATGTCATTCGATTTTAAATTCATATATATTCAAAAATCCAAAAAAGATCAAATATTCAGTTCCATTTTGTTTGCTGTTTTTTAATGCATTAAAATAACATCTACATTTTCCTCACTGCAGTAATTATAAAAAAAATCTTAAGTCTCCAAATACTGTCAGACCACCTTATGTGGGTCTTTTATCTTTTGCTCCCCGTTGTTATATACTGTCATCTTTTATTGTTATAATCGATTTAATTTATTGTTTTTTATAACAGCTGTAAATGTTTAATACCGCTACAGTCATGTCACTGCAGAGAGTAATTAGTTATTCATATCATTAATTGCTCAATTACTTGGTTATGTAAATTGCACCACGTCCATGTGACATCGCAACAGCAGCGTCCTGAATATTTCATCGTTCTTTAAATATTTCATCGTGTGCATCGAGCATATGCTCTGTGAATACCTATTCTCATGACTAAAATGCTAAACGCCGCTTGTTGCCTTTAAGGCACATCATGTCATATCACCCGAGTAGATATCTGAATTATCCATGCACACGTGTTTTAAAGACGTCGTAGTAAATACTTGAATATAAAATGCGCAGGAACCACCTCAGGTCAGCCTGAAGTCTGTGGTCAAAGACTTTATTATGCATGAAGATCTGTGGATTTGAAGCGATCTGATATCTCTTGTCAGACAGCATAGTCAATCAGAGGTATCTACATGGGTTGCTATAGAAATGACAGGAGCATCAGCACAATGTCAACAGACTTTCTCACACAATAACCGAGAGCATCTGTCAGTGTGGAAATAGTAGGATGAAAAGCTGAAAAGTTTGTGTCTGCTGGTATAAGTCATGAAATGGATTGCAATGCTGAATTGAGATCGAATAAATATGAGGGATTCATGATTATATCATGGATGCTAAATGCATAAATGTTAATGTAGAATATGATTCATTTACTGTATGGATCTGGTTTGTTAAAATACACATTTTATGTGTTTTGTGCTTTTCAGACCCCAAACAACCTTTTTTCTGACTGTCTGTACTCCAGCCTTTGAAAAATAATGGTCCGCACCTCAAGGGAACACTGTGTTTAGCCATGGTGACCGGCACGCTCCTTGCTTTATTAAGGATTAGTTTAGCACTAAGCACTGCTGAGTCATTGAAAACATGATAATAATGATGACTGCCCTGCTAGCAGCACTTTAATACGCTTTAATACACTAAGCGGAGAACAGTGCAAAGATGCTTCATGACATAAATCGAAACGGATGTATGTGCAGAACTGTGATGATTTGTGCGCATTATTCTGTCTACATTTACTAGATTTACTAGCATTGCAAAATACTGGTCAACCGTTTTGGAACGCTTGAGTGAAACGTTTCACATTATGTTCAAAAGGTTTTGATCTAAAGGTGTATGCTTAAAGGGATACTTCGCCCAAAAATGAAAATTATGTCATCATTTACTCACCTTCATACAGATTTTGCCTCCTATCGACAACCATAATAGGAAAAAATACAATGGTAGTCAAAAGTGCCCCAGAACTGTTTGCTGTCCTACATTCTTCAAAATGTCTTCTTTTCTGTTCGACAGAACAAAAAAAGATTCAATATTTTTCCCTACAATGGGAGTCTTGGGGGACAAGATCTGTTTGGTTACAAGCATTCTTCCAAATATCTTTCTCTGTGTTCACCAGAACAAAGAAATTGATACAGATTTGGAACAACTCGAAAGTGAGGAATTTTCATTTTTGGGTGAAGCATCCCTTTACTGTAAGTGTCTGAAATTATATTTAAAATATATAAAAAATTATTATTATAGAAATATTATTATAAAAATATTAGTGTGCAAATAGAAACTTTTTCATTATGAACTGAAATGTGATTTAATAAAAATGTCTTTAAAATGATGACATAAGAGCCAATAAGAGCGCAGAATAAAAGCATCTCAAGAGGCTTTCTGATAAAATGCCAAAAGAACATGTCTGCAAACTCTAGACAAAATGTTACTTCACTGAAAATACTAAAATGCTTTATTATTTGTTTAGTTTTTTAGTCGCAACATAATTCTTATATTTCCTGTTGTTTTATTCTACAGTTTTGCATACTATTTTTTCTAAAATGTTGTGATGTAAAACTTTTGACCGATGGTGTACCTAGTTAAGTGGTATTAGAATAGATGTATGTACTTTGTAAAGGCAAATTCATATTGACAAAAACCAACAAATACCTGAAAACTCTATTGGCATTGCTTGGCGTTGTTTGTTTTTGTTTACCAACTGATCATGTTTGTTTTTGTAAGTTATATTCTTAGTTGTTTTTACATCTAGCATGTCGGAGCACTGCCCACTAGGCTATCGGATTGGTTTTAAATCTTTTATTGGGACAGGACAGAATAGCAGTAATAGGATAGCGCTGGGCAGAGATAAGGGAGCAGCTATGGCAAATGACTCTTGATGTGAGTGCGTTGGCGCTATATGTCGTGCTCATGTTCAATAGGAGTTTATTGAATTGTGGAACAAATAAACACAAAAATATTTTACTGTACTACAGCACTCAGTTACTTTCTAAGGAACAATGCTTTCTTTGTTTTCTTCAAACAGAAAATACATCAATCTTATTCTGTATCCCATCAATGTCATCAAAACGCAGAGGGAATAAAAAGGCTACACGTATTTCTTTCAAAACAAATGTAAATCTCTGTCCTGCTTTCATGCTGGAGTCAATTTCTACCCTCGGGGACAAAAATAGGGGTCACTTT